>OZ018395.1:47532845-48132845 GCA_963969525.1 Ontholestes murinus
CGTCGGGATCAGTTGACTCCAACATTTATGAAAATACACATCAACCAAAAATCAAGAGAAGCAAATGCAGTCGTGAAAGCAAGTTACAAACTGTGGCTATCGTTAGAATCCAAAAAGTGGTATAAAAAGCGGGATACTACATCGTATTTGCTTAAATTAATACACACAAGATTACATATGATGATGCATCCAGTCATATTCGACGCCTTAGATAGAAGTGTACGAGAAGAAGCTAACCACATTGGACACATGCAGTACATCAGGCAGCTGAAGAAACTACAGAAATTAAGAGAAGAAAATAGAAGAAAATACACTACACCACATACAGACAAGCATGTAAGGATAACATTAAATTTTACCCTAGACTAAAAAATTTAACCGATTTAAATTTAAGTGAAATTGAAACCAATATTTTAGAAAAAGGCTTAAAATATAGTCCGTATTTCGAAAACTCATCTATCATTGAATCAATCGGTATAAATGCTGAAATTATTTGCGAGAAAATTCCTTCATTAAATGATAAAACACTAGCAAAAAACAAAATAGCCAATATAATATCTAAACATAAACTCTCAAATAAACCACCCTCTTCAGAATTTAAAGCCATCAACCTTTTAAAAAAGAAATTAAATGAAAAAGACATCATAGTAACGAAAGCCGACAAAGGGAACACTGTAACATTAATGAATAGAAATGATTACTTAGAAAAAATGAACAATCTTTTGAATTCACAAAATTGCAAAGTAATAAAAAGTAATCCGACTAATAAATTTCAAAATAACCTAAAAACTACCATTAAAGAATGCTCAGGTTTAATAACTAAAGATGACCATTTTAGATTAATAAAAATGAATCCGAAAGCTCCAGTCTTATACGGTTTGCCAAAACTCCATAAAGATGGCATACCGATGAGACCGGTGGTTTCCTACTTATATGCACCAACATACAACCTATGCAAATTCTTAAATATTAAATTACCTAAGTTCATTAATTTTCTTTCACCATTTGCAGTTAAAAATTCAGTAGACTTAGTAAAAAATTAAAATCTTTAAACCTTCCCCCAAATGCAAAAATGATATCTTTCGACGTAAAAAGTCTATTTACATCTATACCAGTAGTTGAATTGAAAGTAATTTTGGACAAATTAATAGAAAAGTCAAATCAAGATCAAATTAAAAAAGATGAAATGAAAAAACTTGTTCGTATATGTATTGACCAGAATTACTTTGAATTCAATAATAAAATCTATAACCAGCTAGACGGTCTGCCTATGGGTTCTCCGTTATCTCCACTATTAGCGGAAATCTTTATGGCAAATTTTGAAGAAATTATTTTCGCCGATAAAAATAAATCTAAAAACATATTCTACTGGGCACGCTACGTTGACGACATTTTTGCATTTGGGATGGTACTTTAAGACAATTAGATTCTTTTGCAATGTTTTTAAATTCAATTAATAAAAATATACAATTCACATCAGAGTTAGAAAAACAATGATTGTCTTAACTTCCTAGACCTTACAATAAAAAAATCAAACAATAAATTAGAGTTTAAAATTTTTAGAAAACCAACATTTACAGATATAATCATTCCAAATTCTTCCAACACCCATTTCAAAATCAAAATGAGCACCTTCCACTCCTTAATACATAGACTTATCCATATACCCCTAGATACTATTAACTTCAATGAAGAATTAAATATTATTAAAACAATTGCGACAAATAATGGTTACAGTGTCCCCTTAATAGACAAACTAGTTAAAAAGAAAAAATTGAAACAATTAGATAAATATTTTTATAACGCACACAATAAAAGGGAAAAAAATAGTTGGCATAAATTAGAATTTGCTGGTGAGTTATCAAATAAAATTTTAAATAGTCTTAAAGGGTACAATTTTAATGTTATTATGACCAACCCACTGAACATCAAAAAAATATTATGCAACAACTCAAGAATAGACCAATTAAAGAAGTGCGGTGTTTACGAATTAAAGTGTGGTGATTGTGACCATATATACATAGGACAGACAGGACGAACCTTTGAAGCAAGATTGCAAGAACATAAAAAATCAATATACAATAAAAAGCTAACAACTGGATTTTCGCAACATTGCATAGAAAATAACCATTTTTTCCAAAATAACAATTTAAAAATATTGTACTCAGGTAATAAAGGTCGGCATCTTAATTACAGAGAGGGATTAGAGATAAATAAGGCCATAATTAGCGGCAAACAAATAACTAACAATATTGAAGAGATTTGGAAGTCCCCGATTATGACGGCCCTTATTACCTGAATTTGTAATCCATATATATATATTAGTGTAACCTTTTGTACATTATTCATTACTCCTTGATAATGACATTTTGTCGAAACTAGTCGGAGAGAAAAAATAATAAATATTCTGTGAAACAAACCAAGTGTTTTTAATTTCTAATCAAGATTAGTGTCTGCATTTTCTCCTTTATGTGAAATAAAGTCAAAGTTAGACTCCCTAAGAAAATTGAATAGTGAACGTTTACCATTATCTGTTATAGACCTAATTGTTTTTACTTTAGCCTCACTGTTTTGCCTTCCATTGTAATTTTAATTGAATGTGAATCCCAACATGATCAGAGAGACCAGAATCAAGTGGAATGATAGTAAGGGCCTCGTGAATGTTTGAAAATACATTATCTAAACAATTACTTTTTCTAGTAAAAAAAAATTACCATACTAGAAAATACATATGATGACAGCATGTCGCATAAATGAGTAGCATGCGGATCTTCAGAATTAAATTTTACATTAAAGTCACCCACTAGAATGATGCCCCTCTCAGTATCAATGTAGTTGTCCAACAAAATACCTAAAATGTATAAAAACTTTTTAAAATCACTGTTAGGAGAGCGATACACAGTTATAATAATAATATTGTGTTCCATTAAATATGATGCCGCTAATTCGCATTCTTTTTCTTGCGATAATGTTGACGTATACTCTAAATTTTTGAAATGGGCAGTATTTTTAAGTAAATTCAAAACGCCGCCATTTGAGGAACGCTCACGGCAGAATGAAGGACCGATTGTATAATCATTAATTCGTAAACCGCTTAATTCATCAGCTTGTAGCCAATGCTCACACAGACATATTATATCTAATTTCTTATCAGCTATAAAACCCTCAAATTGTAATTGTAAAAATATACCTGCTTATTTCAACACCTTCCGGCAAATTATTGCTATCCATAATTTTGGAATGCTCTTTTAAATCGACTGCAACTTTAAATGCAGAATTAAAAGGGTTAAGAATTAGTTTTTCACAATATATATCTTGATTTTGCCCAATAAGTGATTTGAAATGTATATAACATCCTTTTCTATTCAGCTGTTTTTAATCCTCTTAATTAAAATCCATGCCTTTTTGGGGTCCGCTTGCATTTTAGTTATTCCATGTCCACCGGTACCCATTACGATCTTATTCGTATTTCTGCGTCTATTCGAGAAAACGAAGTCGTCCTCCTTACACTCAATGGATTCAATAATACCATACAATATTCACTATTGTTAGTTTTACCTTTCTTATGATAGTCGATGAACTAAATTCCAAGCGCGTCCCAAAATACGGATGCCACAATCTTGTTAGCCAACTTTTGAGTTTTTCGTCGCTTTGGACGACATTCACCAGCTATTGTCTACTCAACTCATGATCTTTTTTGATTCAGGCGTATAGTGGTAGATCCATGTTTCGTCCCTTGTCACAAACCGATGCAACAAATCCTTTTTATTTCGTTTGAGCAGCTCCAAAAAAACGCCCTGAATCATCGTCTACGCCTTGTTGTTTTTGGTCTGATGTGAGCAAACGCGGGACCCACTTCGAATGCAACTTTTGCAGGCTCAAATATTCATGTCAAATTGTAAAGACAGTACCTTCTGATATCTTCGAAATGTCAGCTATCTCACACAACTTGTTTTTTTTTTGTTTTTACTGTCCTTTAAAACTCAAATGGTTGGATATTTTTTATGTTTTCCGGAAAAACTGCCGATTTTTGGCGACCAGAACGTTCATCATAATCGGTGCTTGTAAGGTCGCTTTAAAATTAAACATACCAGTCAATAATAGTTGATTTCTCTGGTGCTCCATAATGCTGTCAAGGCACTGTTTGGCTTGAACAGTATTTTCCCACATCAAAAAACAGTGTTTAATCAACACACGAAATTTCTTTCTATCCATTATCTTGAAAATTACAAAACCTAGGTAACTAAAACCATTACTCGATCCAACTTTAGTTTCTTGAGCGTGTCGGTTTTTCCTTCACCTCTTTTGGCTCTTCTGTCTTCTTGCTTGTGAATATTATAAACGAATGTGCCACCAGTACCCTCTTAGTCCACCACTAATGTTTCCTACATATTCGTTCTTGTTTTCTTCTTCTGATAGGCTCATGTGTCGTTAGCTACTCAATCCACTACCGATTTTTTTTATGGTCGATATGCATCTTCTTCATTCTTACACGTACATATCACCAGTAGCTAATCTAGTCACTTTTGATGTTTTAGCATGTCGGTCTCATATCCCTGCTTCTTTCCTTGTCCTTCTCATTCGCCTATACCACCGATTGCTACTTAATCCACATTCAAGTTCTATGCATGTTCAATTTATTTCTGCCAATGGCCGCTGGATTCACCATTGGTTTGGCATGTTTTTTGCTCATTTGTTCTGCCGCCAAAGAGATGAAAGCATAAATTTTTACCAAGAAATATAAATACAATATCTTTTAACGTCAATCAAATTTACATAATATTTTTACAACCAAAGATACAACATTTGTATTAGAAGTTTGTTTCTTTAATTAACCCTTCTACATCATCCGATATTTGGAGCAAGTAAAATCAATCAGAAGCTGCCGCTCTAAAATCCCACCCACATAGTCAGCAAACCGATAGAAGTAGTAATCTGGGAGTTAACGACCAAACCGTAACATATCATAAAGGAACAGTAGGAAGCATAATCTCTTGCTCTATAATCTGATTTTTTGTAACCAAATCCTTATATTGTAAAATTATTCGTTTTACGAACACTCTTTTCTATCGATTTATATCACCCTCCTTTGGAGATTACCTTATCATGGAAAAGTCTCAATCGCTGTTGGTATGGTACACATATTATTAATATATCTTATAACTTTCGCCGTGCAAACCTTCCCATTGCTATATGAAGACGTACGCAATATTTACTGGTTGATTGAAAACTTAAATAACATTGATGATGTCTTCTATTCACTGTTGTATGATGTTTGCGATAAACATGTACCCAAAAACATAACGAAATCGAAAAGATCTTAACCAATATGGTATGATTGTGACATAATAAAAGCATTGAAAAGAAAAAATAAGCTCCGGAAACAATATAGAAACAACCCAAGTAGTCGAAATAAACTTGAATTTTCAAAAATTCGGAAATATACGAGTAATAAAATATCTCATGCATATACGCAATTATGATGAATTAGTTTCTCACTTAACCCGTGGTGAAACATTTTTGTATTAATTTGATTGAATTAAAACACTTGGTATGATTTCACTTGTTATTTATTTTACTCCGACTAGTTTCGACTATGAGAATGAGAATGACTTATAGTCCAAACTAGTCGGAGCAAAATAAATAACAAGTGAAATCATACCAAATGTTTTAATTCAATCAAATTACATACGCAATTTATATCTGAAGAATCAATCAGTCATAATCCTAAAGAATTCTGGACATTCCTCCAGGGACCTGTGCTGAGCCCTTATCTATTTAACGTTATTTATTTATCAACATCTTTGATTTGAATATTGAAGGTTATTGAGAGGAATAATGGTTGTTTTTTCGGGAATGAAGAGAAACTACTATTTAGAGAAGCATTTGTTGAATAACTAAAGATATTATAATAAGGTCGACTCCGGGAATTTGAATGCTCTGAACTTCAGTACATCACCGTCGATTGTGTTGTAGTTTTCGATCGACGGAGCATTTGGAAAAACATAAAGAAACCCAACTAACTCTCGTCATATGAAATAATTTACAATGTTAGCCAGATAATGTACAAATCGACTTGAATAAACATATTATTGTTAAACAGAGAACACTAAAATATATATTAAAGATAAATTAAACTTCTACGTGATAGACATTTCCATTCCTATACAACACAGGCGGAAGAAGACTCCCATCCAGCGTCCTTCACAGTCGGTATGTGTTTGTGTGAGTGTGTGTATGTGGTGTGTGTGTGTTGTGTGTGTGTGTATGCGGTGTTTTTTTTTTTAATTTCCGTGTAGGTGAAAATCTTTGCAGCAGTGTGAGGAACTCGCCGAGACCGGTATACCCTCTAAAAACACCTTAACACCTTCCATAACATCAAGCCTCCCCGCGGAACCGACGTTAGGCATTACTTCGCGAGAGGCGGACTGGCCAACAGGCCTCTCAGCCTGGCGTAACTTCCGGATGACGACGGACGCGAAGGTGGACATTCCATTTGGTGTCGCTGGCCAACATCTCGCCGACGATGGTCTCTGGAGACAGTTCCTGTTGGAGGCTCCGTTGTAGGAGCGAAGCGTGCGCAGTGGCACAGTGCATGCTCCGCATCCTCCTAGATCGGTTGACAGATTGGGCACGAGGTGTCATCATCCTACCCAAATCGGTGCAGGTTCGCCCTGAAAGCGCCATGACCTGTCAGGAACTGCGAGAGGTAGTGGTCTACTTCTCCGTGCGGTCTCTCTGTTCATGTGGCGATGTGCGGAATGAGTTTGTCCAACGCCCCTTGGATGATATATCCCAGTGTCGCTGCCACAGCTTCATCCTGGCCCGCCTGATTTCCGTTACCATGGTGCGTCGATCGGTGGTCAGATCCGCGCGCCTGTGCCGATATATCTCCGCACGCTCCTCCGCCATCAGATGAATAGGCATCATGTCTGCGATACCACCACCACCCTCAAGGCACTCTTACGGTAGACGGAAGTCATCTGTCGCACGTACGATAGAACTGCCGTGGCTTCCAACCAGATTGGGTCTGCGTATAGCATCACAGATGTGGCAACACTTGCGAGAAGTTTCCGTCGCGCCTGCCTCAGACCGCTAATGTTTGGCATAATCCGCGCCAGCGCGTTACAGACTGCTCCTGCCTTGGCACTCGCCATCTGCAGATCGAAACGAACTTGGACTTCCAGGTAGCGAAGAGGTGGCTGCGAGAAGATCTCGCAACCTCCGACTTTTAGGCTGATGTTCTCCCTAGATTTCCTGCTGGTTACAAGGATTGCCTCCATTTTGTGGTCGGCCAGCTGCAAACCGTTCACTGCAAGCCAGCCTGCTCGATCTCCTCTAGGTACTTGGCAACCACCACCACGTCGTCTGCGACGGTGGCAGTCTCAGCACCCGTCGTACATGATACTCCAGAGCAGTGGACCGAAGACTGAGCCTTGAGGAACACCTCTCGAGAGCAGATCGGACAGTACAATGATGGATCGTCCGATGGCTTGTTACCTTTGAAGAGGAGTTTCTGCTTCTTCCACCGGCTAGGAAAGGTTCCTTCCATCCAGCAGGCGTTGTACGTTTGAAGGAAAACGTTTGGTCGGAATCTGATGGCGGTTTTCAGACCGACGTTCGTAATGCCGTCCGGGCCTGGAACCTTCAAATCCCCAAACCTGCGGCAGGCCTTGAGCAGTTCCTCTTCCATAATCGCTGACGCTTCGGAATGGTAGTTAGTCGGCAGATCCTCAGTGTAAACGAGGTCCGGTTGGTTTGGAAACAAAGTTGTTACTATCCTATATAGGAAAACTGGACAAGATCAAAGCCGTCGCCGAGCATTTCCGCGTCGACCGCGTCGCACAACTCACTCCATGAGCGGCGCTTGCTGTCCTTAATTGCTCTCTTCAGGGTCGCTCGCTCTTCATGGTGTCGGATCCTCGGGGCATCGTAGTTCTCACGGCCCCGCGCTCACTGTTCAAGCCGCCGCGGTGGCACATCCTCCGGAGTTCGGAGGACCAGTAGACCGGTGCACTGCAGTGACCACTCGGCTTGTCGTCATGGTTGCCTCGAGGATTATGGGCTGTTGATCACTATGGGTATAGTTGTCGCTGACCTTCCAAGACGTGACTCGAAGAGAAAGGCTTTCACTGGAAAAAGTCACATCTATGATGGAGGAATTATCGTTTCGGGTGAACGTCGGATTTAATCCGGTGTTAAGAGGACTGCTTCCAGGGACTCCGCAAAGCGGCTTCACCTCTCCTGTTAGTCTCTCTGTTGCCCCATTCAGTTGCCCATGCGTTGAAGTTGCAGGCGATGACATGGGGTCGTCGTTTTCTCGCGTCCTTGGCCCGGTCGTTCAACAGGTTCAGGTACTGTGTATGTGGTGTATATGCATGTGTGTGTGTATGTATGTGTATTTGTGTGTATTTGCACAAATGTACGTGTGTGAGCAGTGTACGGGCTCGGGTACGTGGGGTCGCTTCTCCCAAATGGCTGTGCACGTCAGCCACCCCTGCGGAAGCCTACTTTCTATCTAGGATACATAAGTTAAACCATTCGCAAACATCACGTATCTTGTATTTATCCTCCAAGTTAAGTTAAACCACTTAGCCTCGATCCAGCAGCATGACATCCGACTCGTAGGCCCAGTATAAGTGGATGCCATCCATCCACATTAAAACATTTATACTTTCTGTTGCAAAATACCAAACCACAATTCTGATCGCCATTCTAGCTCATTTAAGGAAGGGGAAGGAGCTCCACACTTACTAATACCACTTTATGGCCGGATTCTAACCTATCTTTAACCGCATTACTACCAGAAGTCAGAGCATCGCCTCCCGAGCATTCAATCTAAACAATGTAAGTAGCAAATCTAATTAATAATACGGTAGATTATTTTTTAACTTTACTTTAAATAAATTAAATCTTAAAATATCATTTGAAACAAACAATTTCCTAGGCAGCTATTTAAGAAATAATAAAGATAAATATCAAAAACACCAACTGACAAAACGAAGAAAGGAAAAATATTACACTATTGGAAAATCTGAAAATTTGTAAACATAAAATAGAAAATTTATTAAACGATCAAAACGTTGCATCCCAATGTTAACTGCGCAAACTCCACCCGCCTCCCACTCACGCCAACAAAAAGCACTTTAGTATTTAGGAAATAAAATGTAATTTTAATGTATATTCATCACCTGACGAAGCCATAGTGTGGCGAAACAATTTTGACAGTCATCCATTTGTTATTAATAAATTCAATTACCTTGTCAATCAGTTTAACAATAATAATATAATAATAATACTAATTAAAAGTAACAGATTTTAGTTGCTTATGGAAAATAGTCCCATAGAAATTCAAAAACAAACTTCAAAATTCTACGTGAAAGAGATGATTCCGTGTAAGAAATAAAAAATTTCAAAAGTTCCATGGAATGACAGCTCTGTTGTTACAATATGCAGTAATAATTTAAATATTGAACTCATCAATAAAGCCAAAAGATTTTATAGAAAAAAAAGAAATTTTTCACTTTAAAACACCATTAATTGTATCCCAATGGTGAATGGTACCGGTCACCCATCCAACTACTGACCCGAACTAACATTACTGCATCTTAGTTTGGGGCCGCAACCGAATACCCCACCACCGGCGTGTACTTTTTTTTATTTCTCATTACAATAAATATATGGAAGAAGTAGATTTCCATGACAATATATAGTAAATTTTTTATAGCAAAAAGAGGTAGTGACCAATGTTTTGCAATTCAAAACAAATTAGCCTTTTAAAACTATAAGTTTCATTCAGAAAACAAGTTCTTACTACGTCTACAGAAAAAAAAATGAAAACGTTACAAAATTTGCAAAAATCATACGATTCACATATGGCCGAAATGTGTCACAAAAAAATCTTACCAGTGATTTATAATTTAATTTTTTAACTATTTCATTTATATAAAGTTATTATTACAGCTTATAATGAATAATTTAAGAAATATAAAATTTGAATTATACATTAAATGTAATAAAAAATAAAAATATTATGAATTATTGTATGCAACATATTTCTACACGCAATTTTCTTTCAAGTAATTGCAATTTGTTTCATTTACCTTAAATCTTTTGAGTAGTCTTATTTTTGGCATGCTTTTTGCGATTTATACCATGGGAAGAAATTTACGCTAACGTTTTAGTGAACAAAAATTCGTTCAAAACCTGTAACAATATTATGTTTCATGGAATTATTTTGAAATTTTTGAAATGATTGGGTAATATCAGATAAACATCAACAAATGTGTAAAACGAGAGCATGTGATAGAAAGGACGAATTACAAAACGAAGAGTCCATATTTGGAACTACCAAATTAGAAGTATAACCCAGTTAGCCTCACTTAAAATTACAGTAAATTAATAAATTAGCTTTATTCTAATAAACTTTATTAAGCATGTAAATTAAAATACTTTATTTTTATTTTAATTAGGAATTAAAATAAAATAATTTAAATTACGTGTCTAATAATCATCTAAACATACATTATATTAAGTACTATAGTAATATAGTCACAAAACATATATAAATACAAGGAAACTAAGAGAGAAATTATCGTATAGTTTAATATTTTGTATATCATAGAAATTTTCAGGAAAAATGTTTAGAAAAATCAGAAACAATTTACCAGAAAAAAGATTTAAAGAATTCAATTTTTCTGTTATTCAACACATTAAGTTGAAAATTCAAGATCATCCCTTAATAAATATGAAACTGCTATTAGCAAATGTATGACATGTGCAAGAAAAAGCTATAGCATAACTGTTATAACAGGTGAGGCCAAAGTCCCACTACCATTTTGATTGCGCGCCATCTTGGTTCTGTGACGTTTAGATAAGTTTCGCTTTAACCATTGTGTTGTGTAGATGTCCAAATTTTATTATGGATAAATATACGCCACAAGAATAAGCAGAAATAGTGACAATATTTATTGAAAATAATCGTTCCATTATTGCCACTCAACGAAAATTCGTCAAAATATCCTTTTTTTTGGGGGAACACACAATCCTCAATTAATTCATGAATCATCATTGCATCCATTAAAAACAACTGTATGGTGTGGAAACATCATTGGTCAATATTTTTTTGAAAATGACCAAGGTGTTGGAGTTACTGTTAATGCTGAACGATACCAAGACATGATTAGAAATTTTCTTGTGCCTGAAATGGAAGAGCAAGGACTAGAGGACATGTGGTTTTAGCAAGATGGGACCAAAGCATACACAGCTCGTTCAACAATTCAATTATTGAATGACGTTTTTTCTACGAAGACTAATTTTGCGAGGTGGTGATTTAACAGCAGCAGACTTTTTCTTATGGGGTTTTTTAAAATCAAAAGTTTATGTGAATAAGCTCCAAACGATTCAACATCTTAAACACAATATCCGTCACGAAATTGAAGAAATTCAGCCCGATATGTTGAAGGATGTCATGAAAAATGCCCTAAAAAGAGCCGAAAGTTGCATAGCGAATCGCGGTCACCATTTAGCCGATATAATATTCCAATCATAAAGAAAAAAAATGTAAAGACCAAGTAAACTTTTTATGAAAACCAAACTTACTTGTATTTTCTTTGAGCAAAGTTATAGGTAGTCAAAATGGTAGCGGGACTTTTGCCCCACCTTGTACTATGTAAGGATGGATAATTGTTTTGCAAAAGTTATTTCAGAGTAAAATAAACTATGATGATCTAATCAAGAATTTGTAATTTGAATGCTCAAACACACCTCGGACAAATTTGCTTCTAAAAATATTATAAAAGTTTACTTTATTTTGAAATATATATATTTTCAATGAATTGATTTATTTCGTTTAACAGGACAAATAAAAATATTTTCAGACCGACAAAATGATAAATGCTTGATATTTAGACCAAAAAACTGTAGTAAAAAGTAAAAGGCATTATTCTTCGATGAAGAAAATGTTACTAGGATGTTGATCACCTGTTTCATAAATATAAATACATTAATGCCCACTTGCACCGAAGCACTATTGATTAAAAGTTAATCAATGATTAACGGAAAATCGGTTTGCACCGCAACTTAACCACGATGAAATTCCCCCAAAAACGTCAAATATTTAACGAGGCGATTTTGGCCGGTTAAGTTCCTAGCGACTAACTTCAGGACGTTTATAATCGTGAAGTTATTTATGTACTGTTGTCAATTGTATAATATAATACGGCATAAAAATAAAAACCCTACAAAAACGTTTGCTCTCTCTATTACTCTGTGATCGGTGGTTACTTAATCAGCAGACGGTGCAACAGAAATACTCTGGTTAGAGTTAATCAGGATTAGTTAATCGAAAAATATAACCAGAGATAGTGCAAGTGGCCATAAGACCCCGTTTAACGTTGGTCCGCTTAGCGCTATTTCGGTTTAACGTTGTTTATAGGGTATTCCCCGAAAATCGAATACCGCGGGATTCCCCGATATCCAAGGCGTAACGCGGAAGAGTAGTATTCCGATCACCGCTGATAAGAGTGCGTCGTACATTCGTTGCAAGCTGAGGGTGGTTTAACAGATTTAAACATCATAATAATCTTCACAACATACAGATTACAGGAGAAGCGGCAAGTGTGGATGCAAAAGCGGCGGTTGAATTCCCAGCGATATTAAAAACAATAATTGAACGCGGAAACTATTCCCCAGAATTAGTGTTTAATGTAGACGAGACGGGCTTATTTTGGAAGAGGATGCTAAAAAGAACATTTTTAAGCTGCGACGAAAAACGCACACCAGGCTATAAAGCAGCGAAAGATTGCTTAACCCTGTTACTGGGTAGTAACGTCAATGGAGACTTTAAGTTAAAGCCCCTACTTGAGTGCCATTCAAAAAATCCTAGGGCGATGAAAGGAATTTGTAAGGTAACTTTACCTGTGATTTGGGAATCCGATAAAAAGTCTGGGATTTCAATGAACATTTTCCAAAATTGGTTCGTTGAACATTTTTGCCCCACTGTAAAACACTATTGCGAAAGAAAACATCTTGAACCGAAAGTGTTACTATTGATGGACAATGCTCCAAGCCACCCAACGAATTTATCTAACCGAAGTGGTTTTCCTGCCACCTAATACAACTGCCTTGATTATTTGCGGCGAACAGTTACACAAAAAATAAACAATCAATAAGAGATCTCTGGAAGAAATACAACATGCCTAAATGCCGTAGGAAACATAAATCTTTCTTGAAATGAGATGACCGAAAAATGTTTTACAGGGGGTTCGAAGAAAATATGGCCAGATCTAAACAAAGAAGATGATACTATACAAGGGTCTGTGGATATCAAAGAATTAGTGGAACTTGCAAAACAAACGGGTGTAGATAAGGTTGATGTGTAAGATCTTAAAGAGATATTAGAAGAAAGAACAGAAAATTTGTCTAGTGATGAAATCAAGGAATTTACGCACCAAGAAGAACATGTAAATATTGATAGTAGCAATTCTGAAGAAGAGCAAAAATAAAATCTAGTTCAGACACTATAATGGAAATTATGGACCAATTTATTGAATTTTGGATTTTGATAGGAGCTCAAAGACAAGACGGGGTGTCATGGTGCCTTATACACTTATCGACAACTTCTTACACAGCGCAAACGAAAAACGCAAATGGCATTAGACACATTTTTGATAAAAAGACGGAAAATTGGAAATACGGAAGAATCTGATTGATCTCAAACGTCAATGATGACTTTTTTTCGCAAACAAGAAGGCGAACCAACGTTGTTCACAAAAAATGAAAACCAACCAATTAGAGAAAAGAAGCCAAGGACATGGAAAACCAGAGCATTGTAGAAGCAGTAGTAGTGTTGCAAAAGAATAACAATGATTAGACTTGTTTAGTTATAGTAACTGGAAGTTGACAACAAATTTAGTGGATTTCTCGATGCTTGATCTTAAAACGGGTAATGAGAGTGAAAGTACTTCCCTTGAACCGAAAGAAAAAGATTATTGCAAATTTAATGTCGAAATGCATTTCATTTATGCAATGCGCCTTTGACCTTCAAAAAACTAATAAAGACAATTCTAAATTGACTATCCTATAAGCCCTGTATGGTCTGACTCTATATTATAATCGTGATGGGTAAATACTTTGTATTTTCAGCTATTTATTACTTAAACCTTATTAAAACCAAAGTGGAATTTCCGCATTGTATTTGCTTGTAGTAAAGTGGAACATTTATGTGTGATTATTTATATCAAAAAAATATTATTAAAAACTGATCAAACTGCTCTTAACGGACTTTTATTGTTCAGAAAACTAGACAATTAAGCCGTAAGATTGTCGGAAAAAACTTTTTAAGTATTGAATATCGAAATCAGGCAATTCGCTGAAACGCATTTGAATTATCTCGTCCACCATGCCTAGAATATTATAAGTACTGCAATAATGCATAATCAAGAGAGAGTCAGATTTGGGGAACAGTAGTTCAAAGTGATTAGGATATTGAGTAAATTCAGAAAGACCAGTCAGATAAATTACAAAATAATAGGAAGACTTAAAATCATACTGGTATCTGAGGAGCTATCTTATATTGGACAGATACTAAAACCCATATTTATAAATTCACAGGGCTAAGAAGAAAAAGATTCTAGTCTCTAAAAATATAATATCAGAAGTGATGGAAGAGATCCACAATCGATATTGGACACTTGTGGATACTAAAGACCTTAAACAAACTATAGAGGAGGTTTTAATATATACAATATCACGCATTTTCAACTCTGGAAGGAAAAAATCACGCAGAATGGTGACTTGCTTCTATAGCTGCCCTAAGTTGAGCCACATTTTCAGGGATTCTGGCATCTCTTTCTCCACCTCAAGGTACTGTAGGCTTTAACGATCCTCTAGTTCGGAGGTTCAACAGCCACTTCAGGATGCTGTTTTGCGTAGGAACACGACCGTGCCTTCCAAGATTGAATTGTGTTCGAAATATGCGTTGTGTAGCAATCACAGAACGAACGGTTACATAACGACTAAACCAAACAAAATTGCAATGTCGTGTGGTCAGATATCAACCATTTCGAAAATGTTAGGCTGCCCCTGCGGTGAGTTCCAAAAGCATCATCTTCACTTCCAGACCCTGTATTAAAAATAAATTGTTTGATAAAACTAGTATTCATATAATTCTTAGGAAGGTACCTTATAGTGGTTTAAACTAAAGAGTTCCATTTAATAGGAAGGCATAAAGTCTAATAAGCATAGATAAACTATTTAGATAATATTTTATGGTCAAATATATATTTTATCATAAAAATATAAAAATATACAATGATATTGGAAAAGACAATATGATTTTTCAAGCCACAAATAAGTTTACACAAGCTGGAAATAGGCTGAGGGAAAGGAAATTCTCAAATCTGGCGATACATAAAAATAATACACTTTGCCAGAGTTTCTAGACAAAGAGATATATACAGAATGATAGCCAACTATCTACAGACTTTGGACTGGCAAATACAGCATGATAACTTAAAACACATTATAACCTTTAATTAAAAAAGAAAAGCTCTGGACTTATTAACCAACATTTATGTACTTAGTGCCCAAGCTAAAATAGATGAATTTCAAAGCTTTGGGAGCGCTAACAGAAGCATCACGATCTTTATCCTAACCTAAAGACTTAAATTCACACCGTAGTGCTAGCGAAATAGTTTAGCAACAATTGGCCACAGTCAACAATTTGTGGATATAAAAACGTGTTTTTGAAAGAGAAGATATCCAAACTGGTAATCTAAAAAGCTTTTAACTACGGAGGGGAAATATTCATACTTTCATCATGTGTGCATTAAATCAGAACATTATTTAAAAGCCAAACATTTTCTTTCTTGAATTAAGACAGTTATGTCAACGAAGATGTTTTAGAGACCTTGGATTGCTTGTAATTTCACTAGTCGTCTCAATCAACAAGAACTGTAAAGATGCTCAACAAGAAGATAAAATTGATAAGACGATTGTTGAGGATGATAATGTTGTAATCTATACGTTTTATTTAGTATTATTTTTATATAACCTATAAATTTTGTATAAATTATCTAAATGTAAGTTCTTGAATTTTGGAGGCGTTTGCTTCGTGGTACATACTTATATAGTGTAAGTGGTATAAAAAAGTTATAGTCTGTTCGTTGGATCTTCCGTCGTACGTCACAAACTATGGCTTCACAAAACGACGGAAGTTTTACGTTCTTTTTCTAACGCATTTGGTTTACTTTATCAGACTGAATGTTTTTGCGTCGTTTCTCGAAGCGATAGTTTGTGACGTACGACGGAAGATCCAACGAACAGACTATAAGTGTTTTTCTTTATTTATAAATGTAAGTTTTTCAATTATTATATTTATTGAACCATATCAGTAATTTCGTAAAATTTATTTGCACGAATCGCAATTAATTATTTTCAAAGCAAAGTAAATATTAAGATGTTTGTTAATTCTTATCAGATGATCAAGAGTTTCTTTTTATAAACCAGTGCAATAAAACTTGGTCATAAGCCAAGTAATTACAATTGTGCTACATCAAACATCGTTCCAAAGTTATATTCTTCATATATAGGAGATTCATCATTTTTTTCAACACGGTGGGCCAAAGGCGCTCTCATGATATCCAGATAGGAATCAATTTCTGGGAGAAGTAATGTTGCAATATTTGAAGTCGTAGATGTCATGATAAAAATATTATTTGCAATTTTTTTATTTTTAAAAGAAGTAGCGCAACAGAAATGAAACCACACATTATTTCTTTATTTTATTAAATTAATAATTTACATTAAAATTAAATATATATATATATCGTTTAATCACAGATTTTACAATATTATTAATTTACGAACAAATTTGATCTATAGCATTAACAAAACTCTCACTTTCATCTTGTATTTTAATTAAAGGCCAAATGAATATTTAAAATTCAACTCAAACATTTCTATTGTTGATCTTTCAGTAACTTAATTTACTGATTTTCTTGTATTAAATTGAAACGTATTGATTGCATTTTTAATTAGTAACCAAAACGTCGCATTTGATTCACAAATTCGATATCAATTCTAACATCTGATGACCGTAATCTTCATTTTCATAACATTTGTCATCCTCAAACATAATTAAGCGCCATCATATTTAACAAACCATAAGAATCCTCGCAATGTTCCGAAAATAAATGTTTGATATTTTCTCCTTGCACTTTATTTTGTCACCATCGCAACTTTGTCATCTGTCAATCTTGACAGTATAATAAAGTTAATAAATAAGCATCAATTATTAAATAATTGATTAGAAATGTCATTATATTTACAAAGAGTAAAATTTATCAGGTGTTCTATTGTTCTTCACTTATTTGATCCTTATTCGTTTTAATTCTCCTCTGAATTGGACTAGGTGTTGCCATAAAATTGGTTGTAGGTCTTAGCGAAAACTTTCTTGCTCTAGCAGCTGGTGGAATGAGCAGCGAAGTACCGCCGCCAGTCATTAGGGCTGGAGTCAGCGAAAACCGCCTAGGTTCGGATTTGCATTCAGCGGGGGGGACCATTGATGATCGCCTTGAGAAACTAGGCCTAATTGCATGCCTTCTGGCCCTAGGTGGCGAATACTCATCAGGTGGCAAAGCAGTGCCGAACTTTCTCTTAGGAGCCGGTGTTTCAGTTTCCGTACTAGCCAATTCCATAATAACTTCGGCAATTGTTTCTGCTATCATTCTATGATCCTGCAAGGAGAACACCGAAGGGCGCCCACGGTTGGTGTTCATCAGATACTTCTGCGATTCACTGCACGCCTTATGCCGCTTCAACATTTGCGGCGTTACAACATCCTGCTTTTCCACATCTTTTTCCTTCTTTAAGTTATCTTTTGAAACAAACTGGCGTCGCAATTTCGAGAATAATCCAACTTGGGGTACCAATGGTTCTTGCTGAACTGGTAACGTTTTACTTCTGGCTCTACCATATTTTAATTTCTCCTGCAACTCTTGGCGTTTCTGTGAAGCAGTTTGGCCAAACCACGTGTTATCATTATCATTGTATTCCGTAGTTAAAGGCAACTTAAACTCGCTGCAGGAACGTTCGCGTTTTACAGTGATTGTAGGAATATTCATTTGATTATAATTTTCAGATTCTAAAATCTCTTCATCACTGAAACAATCAAATCCACCTAGCGACTGAGAATTATTCATACTTTCAATATTTGTTAATGTGTTGGTAAACTTCAACAACAATCCAGCTCGCTGGTTATCCTTCACCGATTTAAATGTAAGCTCCTTGTCGATCAAGTTCAAATTAGTATCACTGTGTACCCTTTGTAGAGTCGTATCTTGTAGAACGCATTCAGAAAATGCTCGCTTGCGAATAAACATCGGTGTATCCTGGCAGTCGTATAGGAAGATATTTGGACAACTCTTACTTCGGACCCTGAGGTTTGGCCTATCCTCTTCATCCATCCTCGCCTTATACACTGGCTTAACTTTCATTATAATAATCTCGTGGATGAGGGATTTTAATTCTTTGAATTTGTGCGGTGTGCGTTTTATATTTTCTGATAGGATGTGTTCTATGGCGTGCATTCGCTTGCTGCGCAAACCACTGGAGATGAAGCCTAGGACCATAACTACGTAGCCCAGACCAATGATGATCCAAACTAATAAGAAGGTTTTGTACATGGTGAAGTAGAATTCGGAGAAGTTGTTATGATGTGTACCTAGAAAAAAATTAACATATTAATGTTTAAAATCAAATGCAATGAAATAATGAATTAGAGATGTAAATGGCTATATAATACAATAATTATTATTCTAGAAGCAGAAGTAGTAAATAAAAATGTTTCCAAATTCAATATTGGCATCCTCTATAAGACAATCATATTTTTTGTGTGTTTAACTAACTTTTACAGGAAAAACAGTTCATTTATCTTGTACCATTCATTTAATAAATTTAGAGGTAATTGTAATAGAAAAAATTATTGGTGATTTTGAGATTACTCATCGATACTGGTTACAATTGTTAGTAAAATACATAAGGAAAATAAAGGAAATAAAACCAACAAAAATATAACCATACTTAAATATAGGATTTGCTTTGAAGTAAATTTATCTATGAATAAATGAGGAAAAAGAGTATCCGAACACATTTACGCAAGGAAACAATAAAAAAGTGGCGATGGGACGATTATAGTATTTAATTGCTCCCCATAAATTTTCTTCAACTGGTTTAAGTAAAGTTTCTTTGGCTTTTTTATCCAATTTAAAATTTGCTAGTTATTTTTTTTACTAATTAAGGGCAAGTGTTTTTTAAGTATTTACTTTTGTAAAATAAAAATTTTAACTGTATGCGAAAGTGTATGTAGGGCTTCATGTCAAGGTTTTTGGAGCATATTTTTATTTAGGGGACGAAATAAATATCTTAAATATTAAAGACAATAATACGATATAACAATTATAATTCTTCTACGTCCTTTTTTTCTTGGCTATCGACCATAGATCTTTCAGCCTGTCTTCTTTCAACATTAATTGTCACTGCTTTTAGGCTTGTTCTGTATGAAAAGATGAGATGACTTCGTGGATAGTGGTTTCGAAATATTTGGATTTAGAGGTTATGTATGTTCTGATTGCTATTGGTACAAATGTGGTGGTTGATATACTAAAGGTACATTGTGGAGTGGATTGTTAGGATACCAGATATTTGCCAATATTCTAAGCGCTAATCTTTCACTGACTGAATGGATTATGCAAGAGAATTGCGGAATAATCAAGCAAGGGACGGCAAATCATTTTATATATATGAACCGCAGTATTAATAGAGGTTCCTTCGTTTTCGAATACTAGGGCTTTGAAATATCGTGCCCTATACATGATTTTTAATTTCATGTTTTGGATATGAGTTTTGAAGAAGAGTTTAGGATCAAAGGTTATTCCCACATATTTACAAGTCTTTGATGGAGAGATATTGATAATTTTGGCGAATCTGGTTCCATTGAGGGGGTAGCTCAACAAGTATCAACGAGATATTGGTGTTCGTTAGGTTTATAGTAAGAGAAGAAGTACTAGCGCGGAGAAATGGAATAAATAGGTGGGATTTGTTAAGATTGATGGAAATTCTCCATTTAGTAAATCATTGTTGGATTGTATCTATCAGCCCCTGAAGAGTCTAGAATATCATCAGTAAACAGCGTGCAGTAGGCAAAAGGATAGAGGTATTGGGGATTATAAATATCGTGGACGTAGGTGTTATTGGAAGTTGACTATTAGAAGGAGAAAATATGGAGGAATATTAACATTGAACAGCAAATCTCAATGCTATAACGAGTCAAACGCTTTTTGAACGTCAAGGAATAGAATAGCGGACGTTTTACCTTCGAGGTGTGGATCTATGCTAGAGGAAACCAAACTGATAGACAAAATTGTAGTCTGATACTTAGAGTACTAATTTATTCTTAATAAGGGCTTCAAAAATTTTCCCCAGAACTGGAAGCAGAGTAATCGGGCGATAGGTAGAATCTCGTTGGTGAATACAGCTTATTATTTATGAATACGAGGTTATTATTCCCTGCTTCTATTTCTGAGGTATGACATGAAAACTGTATAGTTAAAAGTTTTGATGATATACTGGACAGGCTTTAAGGATAAGACAAGGAACGTTATCATAACCCGGAGCAGTATTTTTGCCCTCAAAAGGAACGCTGAAATATTTTTCCTCTGTTTTGTCATTATTGGGAGTACCAAACGTTAATAATAATAACGTGAAAGCCATTATAATAGTCATCGCTATATACCATGTTGCAATTATCCACAAAATAGTCTGCCAAAATGTTTGTTATTATGTTATCATCATTTGTTGTCTAAATTGTTGCTAGATGTTTTATGTTTTGAATTTCTCTCCAATACTATCCACCATGTTGTTTGTTAATATTTTCATATGTCTTGATCCAAAGGTATTTTTTATATTCACTAATAAAAGAGTGTATATCTTTGGTAAGTTTGTTAAATTTTTGTCATAGATATGATTCCTTCGTCAGTCGTAAGACCTTATATAATTATCTTTTATATTTTATTAATTGGAGAATGAATTTTGGAAATGATTTTATTTATGAATAGTGAGATGTCGAATCAATTTGTCTAACGTCACGTTCTCAATGTTATAATATTGTTTTCGAATGGATGGATATAATGGATATAGGGCTTCCGTTTGTAGCGAAAATTTAATTGATAAATGATCTGAACCAATATTTGGCATGATACATACATTTTGGATAAGATGATAAGTTTACTGGTATTCAGACACTATGAATGTAGGTAGTGTATTTATGCGTTTAAAATTGGAAAAATAACTGTAAACACATTAAGTAACATTTCCCATATCCTCCATATGACCACCCAAGGCCGCGCTGTAACAAGCATCTGGTGGGATTCCGTTAATAACACTTTGAATGTCATTATTCAATTGGTGTAATTTGTTCACGTACACTTGTGATTTCACAACGGCGTAATATCGCATGATCTGGAAATTCATTCCTGTTTCCCATGCAAAGAGATAATTTTTGGGAGAAACTTTTCGTTCAGAAGAGCAATCGTTTCATGGGATGTTTGACATGTCGCATCATTTTGTTGAAACCAAAGGTCGTCATTTTCATCCATAACTGCGAAAAACCAATTAGAAAGCATGGGTTCTGTAACGGTTGTCATTCACAGTGATGGTATCTCCCTCATGATTTTCAAAAAGGTAGTACGGGCCGAACACTCTTGCCCAGAACCCACTCTGCACAGTCGTGCGTTATGGATGCATCTCATATTCCACAGTCACTCGCGGATTTTTGGTACCCCAAATTCTGCAGTTCTGTTTATTGACGTTCCTACTGAGGTGGAAGTACGGCTCATCTGAGAAAATTATTATTTTTGTAAAATTAGGGGCCACACCACGCACCGTCTTTTTAAATAGCCCGCGAACGACTCAGCGCCGGCCGCCAAGCAACAGTTCGGCCTTGAAGATGTTTAGTGTGACGTGAAATTTGAAGCGAATCGGATGGTTGTAAGCGAAAAAAATGAGGTTAGTTTATTTTTTGTTCTTTTGATGTAAAAATTTTATTAACTCAGTAGAAAAATTAGGTGCAAAAGCCAAGCGTGTGGAGATTTGCCCCATATTGCAGAACTTTCCCCTTTATTAATAAAATATTTGAGCAAGGCGTTTGAAATATAACATATGAAAGAACTTCATTTCAGAACATATAAACGGAAAACGAAGTATGTAGCGATGTCTACAGATTAACTCGCTGCTGCACGAGCACTAATCAAAAGAGGGGTTTCCATCCGGCAGGCAGCAAGAGAAATCGGCTTTCATGAGTCGACTCTTAGGGATCGGCTGAAGAAAGGGGGAGCGGAGAAGCTTGGGCGATTCCGAAGAACATTATCCGAACAACAGAAGGAAGAAATAGTGCGACATTTCATAGAACTGGACAAACGATTTTTTTGCCATACATTAAAATCGTTAAGATTTCTTCTGTTCAAATATGCAAAGGAAAACAACCTTGTGCATCAATTTTCGAAGGAAGAGATTTTACACGGGAATTTATGAAAAGGAACAACTATCCCTGCGGATTCCCCGCAAAACGAGTGTTCCTAGAACAATGGGATTTAACAAAACACAACTTTCCCAATATTTTAGCAACTTGGAGGCAGCATTGAAGAAGTTCAGATTTACTCCCAGTCAAATCTTTAATATGGATGAAACGGGAGTGAAAACGATCCCCAATATACTGCCAAAACATGTAACTCCTACGGGAAAAAGAGAAGTAGCGAAGGCAGCAGCAGCGGAGCAAGGACAAACAGTAACCGCGGTGTGCGCAGTAAATCCTATAGGCTATTTCGTAACTCCTTTCTTCATCTACGCCAAAAAAAGAGAAAATCGGCTTTTAATTAAAGGTGGTCCGTTAACCGTAACCGATAAAGGTTATATGAACACATCTACCTTCATAAAGTGGCTGAAACATTTGCAAAAGTACGCCAAGCCAAGCGAGACTAACCCAATCTTATTAATACTCGATAATAATGTTTCATACACAAGTTTGGAAGCAGTTACTTTTGCAAAATCAAATCATATCCATCTTCTAACCTTGCCACCTCATAGTAGTCATAAGACTCAATCTCTTGATCGGTGTATTTTTCAACCACTCAAGGCTTTTTACGATGCGGCTGTGGATTCGTGGGACGTTTCTCATCCAGGGGAAACCTTCAGCGTTTATAATGTTGCTAAATCATTCAAGCTAGCGTTTGAAAAAGCAAGCACTGTTGAAAATGCAGTACAGTCCTTTAAGTCTACTGGAATTTATCCCTTTAACGCGAACACCTTCTCAGACGCTGATTTTTACCATCGGAGGTTACAAACCAGCCACCAGATAAAGAGTTGGACAACGATGATAATCAAATGATAATATTTAATAATGATAATGAGATAGCAGATCTGAATGCAGTTTCCCAAGAAATATTCCATGATTGACCGTCTACTTCAGCTTCAGTTGAAGCTTCAATACAGAAGGATATAATACAAGAGAACAGCAGTCATTCGGTTAATAAAACACCTTTAAAAGATTTAAAAGAAAAATCTCCATCCACTTGTTGTACAACTCCAAGAGATATTATTTGCCTAAAATACAAACAAAAAGGAAACGCAAAGCCAAAGGATTGAATTCTCAGATGCTGACGGCCACACCTAATAAAGAATAA
Organism: Ontholestes murinus; assembly: GCA_963969525.1. Taxonomy (NCBI): domain Eukaryota; kingdom Metazoa; phylum Arthropoda; class Insecta; order Coleoptera; family Staphylinidae; genus Ontholestes; species Ontholestes murinus. Next base: position 47,556,584 of record OZ018395.1, read on the forward strand.
GAATACTTAGAAGAAAAAACGTTACGCGGGATTTTGCCATTTTTTCAACTTATTTTATTTATTTTTAACTAATAATCATAGAACTCATATAATTTAACAAAATTGCGGGTACGATTCCTACTTTATACACCCGCATAGGAGAGAAACATATAATACATAGCTCCCTCTTTTAACAATCGTTAAAAAACAAGAATTTGCGTGGCTTTGCCCCAACCTACCCTATTGTTCTCCGCTTGTCGAGCCAAGACCTACTGAGCAAAGCGATGGTTCTTTCCATGATTTGCAGGCTTCAACTCTTGTGTAATTTGAATCTTTTGAAAGGGTTGCATGGATTGCATGGATTGAACATGTTGATAAATTTAGTTGTTGGTCTCGTCGGAGAATCGATATTATCACATACGGCTGCAATGTTTTCCTGTGTTTGAACATTTGCGACAGAATCCGTAGTCTTAAACTTCCGAACTGAAGATTCGGTTGCAGCAGCATTACGTCCGAAAATAATAATATAAACTACAATTCTCGCCACACAAAAGCTATCAGACTGCTGATGGGAAGGATAGCAAATAACAAACATGAAATAAGCACGACTGCCAAAGGCCATATGACAAAATGGCGCCAAATTCAAATTCGTTCTTCCCTCCTGGACACCATATATAAATAAAACATGGTCATATAGTGATTTTTTGGTAAGAGTAATACCTTAAATTTTAAAGGAATTGTGAATATATACTAAAACGTGGAAGGAAAATAAAGGCAGTTCAATAGTGCAGTGTAGACATTCGTTCAAGATATTATTAATTCTTGTGGGATTGGCTTTTTCCAATTGAATTTCAAGTTAAGCTGCAACTATTCAACCGCCACTTTAATTTTGGCAAGATATTTGTGAGGGAATTTTAATGTAGGTCCAATTATTGAAGGAGTAGAGTTGTATTTTCGACCATCATATTGACTTGTATTGGGTTATTGTGTTACTGGCGCTTCAGTGGAATCGCCGGAACTTTAATTTGATTAGCTGTTTTTATAATTATTTTCAGGGTCTATATTTAGTTTCTTGTTAGCATTTCAGCTAAATCAAGTTTATTTTATTTTTATTTGCGCCCCCTGTTAAAATTGCTAAGGTAATTAGATAAGAGATTGGATCTTTTTTATAGGGATTGATGTTGTATACATGAAGTTTATGCTAGCTATTTCTAGTGATAAGGGAAAATGCTGTAAGAATTCCGTACACGGGTTCGACTGAAGGAAAGATATTTGGAAAATCTATATCAAACATGAGTACAAACATTTTGTTGTCGGAGAAGTTAACATGGGTGTCTATACGATAGGAATCGATTAACCGTATTCTTAACTTTTTAAGTTAAAGTGCTTCTCTATTGGTTTTGATTTTTGGTTCACGTTTTGAATTTTTATGTTTGGTACTCCCTCAATCGGTTGTAAAGGAACATTTCGTTGACCATGAGCTATGAGAGGTATCTCCGTACGATTTACAATTGGGTGGTAGATGTGTAGTGCATGTAGAAGGGTGTTGATACGTGCACTTAGCACTAAGAACCGTTTCTTTACAGTAGATTGTGCGACTCTTTTCTTCGGTTTGATGAAGATATCCTACTTTTCTGGCACTTTACAATAGATAGATACTATTGTGTCACGTATGTACGGTTCAGCACCTTGCGAGATTTTTATTTTTGATTCATTACGTTTTTGAGAAAGTTTCTTTTATATACCTGAATTACTAAAATTATATCTGTTTTTTGTAATTAGTTTCCCTATATTTCCAGTAAAATTTCAACATATTTTACAGAATTTTTTATGCAATAAGAAAAACTGTTTTAAGCAAATTTTGAATTAAATATTTATATAAAGTTTTCAAATATTTTAAAATAAATTTCCACTTGTTTTGTTTTGAAATAACTCTTTTATTTTTGAGAAAAATTTTACAGTTTCTTTTATATGAATATGTTATATTCATTTTTTTATTGAACTTCGACTATTATAAAAACAAATTTAAAGATGTTTTTACCAAAATTTCAGTTGATTTTAGTAAAATAAAGATAAGGCATATTTAGAAAGTTTTTAAATATTCGCTAATTTTATTTATTTTTATTCTGTACAATTTACTTTCAATCATGTAAATTTTTAATTGTTTTTATAATTCGTTATTGTCGTTAATAACTGACAATTGTCATTTAAATATGGGCCCGTTTAATTTTGCAGCACAAATCGAAAATCTGTCCTACACAAAAAAAAACTGTTTTTATTTTATTATTCTCTACAATTATTTAGAGTATAATGTTTATGTTACTGTTATAATTTTTGATAAAACTCAATTTTTTGAAGAAACCAGTATATTTATGAAAATTTTGTTTTAGTTTTTTTTTTAAATTTCTTGTCTTCTTAAAAAAGTATTGAAGATCTAATATCTAAACAGAACAAATTAATAATGTAGATAAACAAAAAAAGGTTAATAATTTTAGAAAGAGAAAAGAGAATATGTAAATTAGTTGTGGTTTCGTACAAACAAGCACAATGGATAATAACATGAATAAAAAATCTACTATTAAATAACAAATATTAAAACAGTAATAAGAATAGAATAGAAATATTAAAATAAAAGTGTTGAAAATGATGATGTAACGTGTAATCAGTGAATATAAAAGAGCAACAGGCATTATAATATAATTATAAAACTCTTTTCTAAAAATAAATAAAATCATCTCCATACCATCATAAATAATCATTAATGGCAGATTGAAATATTGGGTTGAGTCATTAATTATTTCGGCTTTTTGCTATAATACTCAAACGCGATTTAAAAGGAATCATTTTATTCATTGTATTAACCATTTTTTTCGTTGGTCTTTTGACATCTTTTGGGTAATATTATGATGCCACGTTCAAAGAACTTCTTGCCTTTCTCAGAAAAAATGAAGCAAGTGCTATTTGACACCATTGTCTGAATTGAATTGTTTACCATTCAAAGGGTTTTACAAAGATCAAATAAAATAGTATATGAAGTATGATGGATGGTTCATCAACTTAATTCCAAGTTCCAGCAACTTCTGGCAGGTAACTTGCGTTGTCGTGGTGGAATATAACACCCTTACGATTTGCCATTTCTAACCGCTTTTCGTTGATGGCTTCATTTAAGATGCCCAATTGGCTACAATACACATCCGTATTGATGGTTTGGTTGTGGTAGCAGCTCAAAATACACAATGTCTTTGCAATCCTACCAAATTGAGAGCATAACCTTGTTTTGATGGACATTTGCTTTCGAAGTGGTTGCAGCTTATTCACCGGACATATACCATGATCGTTTTTGCATGACGTTGTCGTAAACTGTCCATTTGTTATCACTAGTGACAGTTCGTTTAAGAAATGGACCATTTTCATTGTTTTTGGAGAGTTTATCGCAGGCGTTTATGCGGTTTGTTAGACGAATTTCTTTGAGTTCATGTGGAAGCCAAATATTGAATTTATTAAATTATTCCTGCTTGTGAAAATGTTTTTTCACGGCCGTTTGAGAAATGTTTAATATTTCTGCGACTTCTCGAGTCGTGTAACGGTGGTTTGCTTGTATTAATGCCTCTACTTTATAGTCCTCGACTTCAGCTGGCTTTTCTGAACATGGCGCATTTTTTGATATTGAAATTACCGGAACGGAATTTGGCCAACCAATTCTGGTACTGGCTTTCTGTTAAGCATTTTTACAGTACACAGCACATAACTTTTTATTGACTCGTTGAGTTTTTCCATTTTCTGAAGTAAAACAGTAAAACATATCCTTATTCTATTTAATGGTATTTTTTATTGCATGTATTGCAAGAGTTTTTTTAATTTTTTAATATGTATAAAAATTCATATCCTATTGTAATATGAAATTATTATGTTCATTACTTTAGAATCAAGAAAATGATGAATCCCGACGAAAACATTAAAGCTTCTTTAAACATAATTATTATTTCTCATCTAACTTTAATAGGCGGCAAAATATATTGCAATTATGAATATACTAGCTACTTAATTTTTTGATAAAAAATATTGTCTCAACTTACCAGCGACATAGTCGCCAAATCCAATAGTCGTCAATGTGACGAAAGCGTAATAGACTGCAACGTCGTAATCCCATCCTTCGAAATACATTATTATCACAGACGGTATAAAAATGAAGAATGTGAAACCAGGTATCAAGTATAAAGAAATTTGTCCCACGAGGCCCAACTTTCCCGCCACGTTGTACATTTTGTTCGACTTCCATCTATTGTAGAGTTTGGTAAACTGAAAATAAACATAAGGTAATTTTAAAGCACTGAAACTAAGCAAAATAAAACATAACAGAGAATATCGCACTTGAACATAAATATTTAGATATTATTCCTATATTTAGCAGCATTTATATTATATTCAACCATATTAGTCTAAAATAATGTGTGAGGGTTATTTTAAATACATTCATAGGTATCATGTACTAATTTCTAATTAATCACTTGGCGTATCCATACAGATTTAATTCCCTTGATTTTTACTTATACATATATTTATTTATTTTCAAATTAACATTTATACAGAAGTTAAAAACATCAATTATAAAAATTTTAATCATAATAATGGTTGCGATTGCTGCTACGTGGTAATTCATAATAAACACATAGTAAAACACTTACTTTGTTTTATTCAGTGTTCTTTATAAACTTTTTATTTAAATATGCAATTATTTTTATAATTTAAGGTCAACATTTGGAAAGTTTTATATTAAAAGACTAATAAATGTATTAATTTATTAGTTTATTCAACAGAAATAATTTCATTCAAATTAGTGTTGCTTTAATAGCTATACTATTTGTAACACGCAAATTAATTTGTATTATTCAATGTCTGTCGAAGTATTAGCTAGAGAAGTAGTTGTTTCAAATTAATTTGTTTTGTAGTCTTAGTAAGACTCATTGTTGTAGATTCACGAAATGTTTTCGTATTTTTTAAATTTATTATTAAAAGACTAGATCTCCTACTATAATCAAGTGATTTTTATACTGGTTTTAAAACGATTATTAAACCCTTCAGTTTAACAAGTTGTAGATAATCTAGAGACTGCTATTAATGACAATAATTCAATTAAAAGATAGTTGTTAATCAGATAATAAGCGTGGAAGTTTCCATATTAAAATCATTAAATAAATCACTATTGAGATGTTTAAACCACTTAAATTAATCCGCTTAATCATTATTGTAGCCCTTGCAAAAAAATATAAGCATTGTTTCCTTAAAATCAAGTTGATTGCTTATCAAGCAAAACAAATCTCTAACCTTTTTGTTTCATATTTAGGAAATAACGATTATAAAAATTATAATAGTCATAACTCTTTGAAAAAGCTTTTTTAAGCAAAAAAAGAAATTAAGCAACGGCAGACTTATGGTTTCATATTTTAAAAACAATAATAAAATAAATGATAACAGTTACTATCGTTATTTTTATAAAGGTATACATTAATAAAAGTTTATATTTTTTTGAAAATAATTCTTTAAATTTAACAAGAACAAGATATAACGTCACGATGGAAATAAACTTGAAGATAGAAAACAAAATGAGGGAGGAATATTGTAGATTAGGAAGTTTTTCTTATTAAAATAAAATTGCTATAAATTGAAAATTTTCTCTCACCTTAAAAAATGTCTTTTGAATACAATTTTTAAAATAAAAGATTTTTACGCAGATAAAATTTTTATTAATCTCAATATTGAGAGTAATTATTAGTATTTTTCAGTTTATATTTTATTTCTAACGCTGTACAATATGTAACAGTGTCACTTCCCAGATAACACATAATTACAGTCAACATACTCCCCTCTAAACATATGCCAAAAAAGTATATCACACCTTGAAACCTAAACCCAAAGTCTCTTGAAGATCGATACCAAATTACGACCACGTTTTGCCATATATTTCAGTGGAGCTAATTTACATGACAAAAATTAATGTTCTTATTACTGATTAAATTGAATGAATTTTGTAAACGCATGACGGACGTGGGATTTTGCTGCGCTGATTGAAATCATCGAAGAATGATGTTGATGATGTTTTTTAACATATTAATGGCCGTCTGGTGGCAGTATTTATAAGGTGAAGAGAAGTAGGAACGCCATCATAAGACAGAACAGACCCATGGCTTCAAACAGAGCGAATGTTTCTTCGAAAAGCCTCCTTAAGAGACTTACATAGGAACATTTTTATATTAAGATTCTGTCCATAAATACAAAATATTGCCAATCGCTTTAATAAAGATTTGTTTAAATAAAACTGAGTATGTAAATGTAAAATAAATTTTTCAGTGTTATTCCTTTATATAAGAATGATTTTTAGTAAATTTGGTTTATGTTACAGTTATATTAATTTTAAATTATTATATTTCTACTCCAGAAGTATGATAATCTTTTAATTTGACAGGGCCTTTTGATCCAAAAATATATCACCGATGACTAAAATCTCTTGAGGACGTATAAAAATTGTTTTCTTTTGAACATATCTACATAATTTAATAATTTTTAGATTTGAATATCTCTAAATTTTTGCAGTATTCAAAATAATCAATATGTATACATATAATAAAAAAACTAGGAAATAAGAAAACTAAAAAGGAATTTAACAATACTTTTTGATAAACATTATTAAAAAATATATACAAAATTTTATACCCTGTTTTGTCAGTTCGTTGTGTATCTCAAAGGCGTTCTAAATCCATTTTTAGGTTATTGTGTCCTTTTCACTTTTCTAAATACCAGAAGAGCATATTTGGATTGTATACTTTTTGAGTTCCGTAAGGGTAGTAACGCAACAGTTGCGCCAAAAAACATTGGCGATGTTTATCCACGTGTATTAGACGTTCGTAACTGCCAAAGATGGTTTTCTAAGTTCAAATCCGGTAAGTTTGGTCTCTTCGACTCCTATCGATCAAGAAGACCAACAACATTAGACAACGATATGCTAAGGACAAAAGTGGAAGCAAATCCATGTCAAACAATCTAAGAACTATCAAACACACATACAAATCTTGGCGACCCCACAGGAACATTTAAAGCAGACTGGAAGAAGAAGCAGAGCAGGTGGTTGGTTCTATATAGGGAAAGTAAAAAGCGGCATTACTTTCCGATCCCCCTATTAGTTAAGTTGTTGACAATCAATGGGTTTTAATTTTTTCAAAATTTGCCCTCGAAATTATAATTAAAGAAAAGAAAATTCGAGCAAAGCATAACACGAGGCAAGGAACTGTTAACACTATTATTTATACTGTGAAATGAAGTTCCAAGTAATGAGCGTTGATGAGCTAATTTATAATCAGCTGTAACATAAACGATCATTTTGGTATGATATCTGAACACGAAATATGTCCATTGATTAGTTAAAAATTAGAAATAAAATAAAATTTCGTAACAAAATCTTCTAAAACACGAATTATTGACGACAAAACCAATTGTAATTATTTCTGTATTTACATTATTCCCTCATTTGAAAAATAAAGATTAAGATTAACTAATATGGTGACCAAATACATAATTAATGCATCCTAACATTCTAACCTTTTTATAGCAAAGGTAATTAATATGCCCAACGAATTTCAAACAATTGATATTCAAAATGTCTTAGACACTGTCTAGCACCAAGGTTTCTTGTTCAAATGCAACCCTTCAAAATTCCTACCCACATAATTTTCATTATTAAACAAACAGGTCCCTTAAAGTCAAAATGAATAACTCTTACTACCATACTTTTACCCCTGAACAAGGTCTACCTCAAATGTCCCCTCTATCTTCAACTACTCTACAACATTTTCTGCTTAGATCCTATTTACTTTGATCCCTCAAAATATCTCTTACAATTTTCAGATAGCACGGCTCAAATTTACCATCCACCGTACCTAAAGCTTACAATCCCTTTAGCATCTTATTGACTCTATGAAATACTTCTAAATGTCAATCAATCTTCACAAATCCCAACTTCCAATTCCCTTATCAAGGTAACAATATTTCTTTCCAAAATAATTTTATTTCGCAAACAACTGTTTCTCCTTAAACCTTTATAAAATACCTGGGTATTACCATAGATAAAGAAAAAACTCAATTTCAAAAAGCACACAGCTTTGAACAAAACAAAAATCACAACTAGGGCTCAATTATTAAGATGTTTAACATATAAAAAGGTGAAATATCCATTAAAACGACCATAAAAATCTATCTAATGTTGTGCCGCCATCTACTTGTTTATGGCAATGTCATTTTCTCCTTAAATGAGGTTTTGTCTTGTTCTCCTACGTGTGATTGGTCCAATGGAGGTGGGTGGGGACTCATCGGTATATGTGTAATTCGGCGTCCCTGTGTTCTTTGGATTCGTGTTAATGCGATTATTTTCGGGAAGTCTTCCTTGGGGATTAAAAGCTTAATTTTAATTAGGCTTTTCTTTAGCTGGATCGGTTTTGCGTGCGTTTTCGTTTCTGTTGATAATTTAGGCGATTACGTCCGGTTTGAAATAGATGAGGGCTTTCTGAAGTGTATCAAATTCCTGTTTCTTGTTTTTTTTTCATATGTTAGTTTAGCTGATCTGGTTGGTAAGGTTTTGGCTACAAAGTATATCTGGGTCGGATGATGGTGAATTGAAGTAACGATTTTTGTGAATGCTTTTCCTGTAGATGGTGTGGCCAAGGCTTCCGACTGGTCGTTTTATTATTAATATGTCCAAGAAGGGTAGTTTGCATTCGACTTACAATTCCATGGTAAACTGGATTCGTGGATGGATGTTGCCCAGATAATCTAGGAATTGGTCTAATTTTTGGGACGAATGTGTCGTCCACATATCCGACAAACATTTTGGTTTAAATATGTGGGTTTGCAACGCTCTTGTCTCAACTTTTCCATATAGAGGTTGGCGATGATAGCGGATCGTGGTGAGCCTATTGGTGCGACCTCGATTTGCTAATAATTCTGGTCGTTGAAAGTGATATTTGTAGTGATAGGCCGTGATAAGGATTGTGTTTTGCCTATATAATTGCGACTGCTTGGTCTTCAGGAATCAGGCTAAATAACGAATACATCGAAGCTTATCATTAAATCGTCTTTTTCGAGATTGCTATCTTTAATTATATCTATGAAGTGGTTGATGTTTTGGCAAACGAATACAATTTTATGCTAATGGTTGCCATTCTTTTGCAATATATTTCATCAAAAAGTATGATGGTAATTCTTTGGAGGTAATTATGTGTCTCAGTGGGTTCCCGTTTTTGTGAATTTTAGGAAATCCATAGAGTTTGAGGCATATTGATGATTTTTCCTGTGGAGCTAATGACTTTTTATATCTTTCGGTAGGTTGGAGCTATTTATATTCTGTTTTGTTACTTTTTCGAGGTGTGTAGTCGGATACGTCTTAGCTTTTTTGCATGCTGCGTCTTTCAGAATGTATTTTATTTTAGAGCCGTAATCCTGATTGTCATTATAACGAATGCGTTGCCTTTATCATCATACAAGAATGTCCATGTCTTCTTTTAAGTGATAAACTGTCTTTTGTTCTTCTTTGGTCATGTTGGTTTCGTTTTCCTCCACTTTCTGATTCTATAGGATGTAAGTTTCTATGTTGCAAATACTTTTTTGGCGGTAATTTGGTGATATGGCAGAATTAAATCCTTTCTCCAATGTGCTTTGTGTTGTTCCGTTGATTTTCTTGTTAATTGTTGTAAACTATTTTTGACTTGTTTACAGCATTATCGTAACTTGCGTTTTTCATCAGTTGTTTGAATTTATTGTTTTGTCTTTAATTTTTGTGTTCGGCCTCAGATTTACTTCTGTAGTAGGTTGTATTTCTAGTTTGTCCCAAATCACATGGTGTATACTATTACCTAAATAGTAGTATAATTTAAGGAGTCTGTGTCCGCTAGCGAGTATTCCCTGGTTAGGGAATCATTAGTTCTTACTAAGATTCAGTTTGTGTTAGTTTTATCTTCATACATTTTGGTGTTACTTTGTTGTCTCCACATAGGCAAATGAATGCCAGATTACATTCCAAATTTTCTGGTATTAGTATGATTTCACGTTCATAAAATTCTTGTTTTTTCTGGCAAAAATAATTGAGGTGTTTTTGATATTTTCATTTTACCGTTTAGAAAATATAGAGGCCGTAACAAATAATAATCAATAGGTGTTAGATCCTGCAATCCTACTGTCCAAAATATCCAAGTAAACAAGCGATATTCCCTAAGAACAAAAATTTGCCACCCCTTCAATTCTTTAAATAATCCTTCTAATAAACTGATATGTGATTCTACCTCTCCTTTAATGGTCGCCGTCTGTACGTGATAAATTTTTCAAAAATCCCTTCAACCGACATATCCTCATGTCCCAGTACTGCTTACCCTAGAATTCGAACCGCCATCCAAAATACAAAACCCTGCCACTCGCAACATTCGAATTCACTTCATAATATCATCCATCATCATTAAAGGAAGACTGACGAGACACACTGAGAATGAAATATCCGGGCTGAAAGGCAGGATCTCTTACGTCAAAATTATAAGTACATATTTTTATCTATCTAATTTGTAATACATTTATTTATGGCAAGAGGTACAAAGTCGTCTTAAATACAAATACAAATAACATTGCCTCAGCAGGTAATTTAAAATATGCAAAATTCCACCAGAAAAATTATAGTGAATTTCTCAATCTGGTTTATAAATATAAACTAAAGGTTGTTTACTAAAAAAATGGAAATTTCTGATTACTCAATGTAATGTATGTATATATGTTATTTCATATAAGATAATCGTATCTCAAGAATAAAACATAAACCGATATAGATATTTACTTTATTAGGTCAATATCGTTAAATTATATATTATATGTATTATATATATATTTATAATTAAATAATTACGATTTAAAAAAACATAAATTTATATTAAGTATTTTTACACTTAGTGGCGTATTTTAAAAAACATTATTTAGATAGTAAAAGTGAAAACTTATTATTCTAAAATATAGGATATGATTTTCAATTATTTCTGTAATAACACTGTAACAGTGTTATACAAACAAAGTTAAAGTGTTTTAATTAGTGTTCAACATGTATAACGAAGTAGATGCCTTAAAACTAAATAAAATTATTTCTGGAATAAATATTTCTCACATTACACTTAAAATAAATAATTTTTAGAGAATCTGTATAAATATTACAAAACTTTTAAGGAAAATAATACTCGGCTAGATTTTCAAATGATATTTTTGAGCTTACAATTGTTTCGCCACACTCTGACTTGTTTAGGCGAAGAAGGTAACATTATATGAAAGTGTCGTCGAGTATTATTTACGAATATAGAAATAATCTTTTAACTTTCAATAACTATCGGTCTCGACAAGTCAATTATTTGAAACAAAAATCAAAATATAATAGTAAAGAAAATGGTTGTGACCGTTACAATGTTGTAATCCATACTTACACGGAATTGAAAAATTTCATTTTAGTGTAAGTATGGATTACAACGTTGTAACCATTAATTTTTCAGTACACTGTAAAATCTAATAGAATAACAAATTAATTACATAATTTCCATACTAGAAGTTACTTCTTTTAAACCAATGGCTGGCTAAAAAATAAAAATATATATTAAATATCTCAGCGATAAGAAATTTATTTAAAAATTTACATAAAATTTTTTAATCGCGAATGATTCAATTTTTACGATATCTATATATGGTATATAATTACAATATTTTTATATGTAAGTAATTTAATAAGTAGGAAAGATCTAAATAAATTTGTGTTTTTCTGTGTTACAATTGACGTCATTACTAATGTCGACGTAGACTCGTTTGGATTCAGGACAACTTAGCACAAACGTGTTAATAATAACGCGTGTACATTCTAGTGAGCCTACTTTTATAAATATGTACAAGTGCAAACAATTTCAAAGAATTAGAGTTTTTTTTTATGTATTTACCTTTTTGCCAAAAAACTCACCCAGTGTCACCATGACGATACCGTTGATGGGGATGCCGACCAAGCCGTAGAAAATCATGAAAATCCTTCCGAACATTGTCGTCGGCGCCAAATTTCCATAACCTAAAGTAGAAATATTGTAAGTTATTTTTATCACGTCTACATTGTTATAGCGAGTCGACACTTTTGCGTTTTAATTACATTTCATATAAATTGCTTTTATGGGCCGAAATATTTATGAGAAATTTAATTTATTGCATTATCCATAATTAATCATCATAAAGATGCGCAGTTTAATAACAAATATAGTAAAAAGGATTGCATCATAATATAACAAGAACCAGCATACCGATTTTTATATTTGTAAAGTGGTTTTTGTAAAATACCTTGTGTATATGTAAGCCATAGAACATCCATTTTCTAAAGAAGTCGAAAATAAGAAATAAGAAAATTAAGGGTTGAAAAACATGTGTTGTTCAAAATATGTTATTGAGGAGAGGGGGTATGCAAGAATCTTGGGGGACATCTTGAATATAATTGAGTGGGAATAAATTTGTGTAGTTCTTAATTGGTAGAGTCTACTGGAGAGAAAGTTGTATATAAGTTTTAAATTATGAGACATTTTTAGAAGAAATAATTATACAGGAATTCAATATATCAAACTGAAAGTTTTTTATATATCATATTAGTCCTTGGGATGGAATCAGAATGCATTGTTTTCGGTTTCCTTCCGACTGGTAATCAGGAATAAATTTATAGTTAATTAAAATTTGCATGAGTTTTTTTTTAATGAGGGAGCAAGAAATTAAATAGAGTAGTTATTGGGTTTTCGGATACTTACATTTAAATCTTTTTTCTATTCTAAGAGGAAATGTTGGCGAGAATAAGAAAACAAAAATTAAATAAACCGATGAAAATCATGATAGTTTTAGGGATTTCAAAGTAGCCTACAGAGTTTTACCGCAGTGTAATAATAATTTTCTATTACATCTATTGATAAGGTATTTATCAAATTAATCATACCAGTCATTAAAATCATTAACTCAATCAATTTTTTGTAGTTATTATCTTGTGAAGAAATAATTTCTACAAAAACTTCAGAGAAAATTATCTCTATCCAATATTAAAGATAGGGATGATATTATTTGCTGTGGTGAACTCGAATAATATGACAAGACGTATGATAGGGTGAATGTGAAGAGTCAAAAGGCATTGCAGAGTGTTAACCGTATTTTCCATAGTGTTACTACCAATGATGATCAAATAATCCATAAGCTTACAAAAACAGAAGGCAATGTGTATGCAACTGATGCAATCTTGGCCACCATCATGTGCTGCACTAGATTGAACTACTCCTGGGATATTGTCATTGAAAAAATTGGTGATAGGCTATTCTTGGAAAAGCGTGACAACGCTGAATTTGATCTTCTAACTGTTAACGAGACATCAGTGGAACCACCACAGGATGATGGATACTCTCTTAACTCCCCTAGAAATTTAGCTCTTCAAGCTACGTTCATCAATCACAACTTCTCCCAACAGGTATTACGTACTGGTGACAAAAAACCAAGATATAAATACGACAACCCCAACCCATACATTTCTGAGGAGGAAGAGGGTGAAGTAGCAAGTGTGGCCTACAGGTACTGAAAGTGAGATCTTGATAATGGAGTGGTGTTGGTTGCTCGTTTTGAACACAATGCAGTTGTACAACCCACTAATGAAGAACTTCAATACTTATCAATCAAAGCCCTGAACGAATGGGACTATAAATTAGCCAATGGTGTTGAATGGAGGCAAAAGTTGGACACTCAACAAGGTGCTGTGCTGGCTAACGAACTCCGTAACAACGCTTGCAAACTGGCCAAATGGACCATCCAAGCCTTGCTTGCCGGTAGTGACCAGATCAAGTTCGGTTATGTGTCCAGTTTCCACGTGCGGGATAACAACAAACACGTTATTCTCGGTACGCAACAGTACACACCTCATGAATTCGCCACGGAAATCAATTATCCTGCGTTGCATCGTGGATATCGTGATGAAGCAGAAGGACCGAAAGTATCTCATCATGAAGGATTCCAATAAGCCAATGATTCGTTTGTATGATATTCCTGATAATACATTCGAATCGGACGGGGAGACTGAGTCTGAGGATGATGTCGTCGAGGAAGCTAACGCTTTCTAAACTCTGTATCCTTATAGTGCAAGCAAACGTTAATGCATTTTCTATTTTCATGCAATTTGGTGGTTTTATACATCTAATAAACATTTTTGAAAGTCACGTATTCCTTGACTTTCAAAAATTGCACTTTGGGGATATATGGGGGTCTATTGAAGCTATTTAAAAGTTAATGCTTGTTGCGCTACAATCTTGATGGAAACAGATATTCATATTAGGTGGAGGGTAACACTTGTTTTGTGCCATAATGTTTTTATTCTCAGTTGCCTGACACGTGTTTAGGTCTTCGCAGATCATTATCAAAGTTAAACTGTTTAATTCTTGATAATGGCCCAGTGCCGAAACTAGTCGAATATAAAATAAACAATTTAGTGAAACAAGCCAAGTGAATTTTTTCAACAACCTATTATAAACTGTTTAACTTTGATAATGCACCGAAACATGTTACAGGCAACTAAGGATAAAAACATTATGGAAGTTTTGTGCAATTTAAAATTGGTCAATAAATGAAATTGCATAATTGTCGATTATGAAAGTGGTGTATGTCCAATTGACAGAGGAGGCTTAGCAGATGAGTGCCGATCAGTAGCCTATTTTACATTTTTTCATATTACGTGTCAAGAGTTACCAGTTACTTATTCTATTTTTTTTTCCTAAAATTAATAACTTCATATTAACATCAGATAGTGATATTGGTAAGAACAAATGGTAAATCAGTATTATTTTATGGCAATTGAAAATATTTATTTAATTTAATTTTAAATAAATTCACACAGGAATAAAGCTTATGAATATAAACAGAAAAACAATTTAGATTTAGAGGATGAAGATAATTCCGCTATGAACAACAAATTAACGAATCGTAAAAAGAGATGAAGAATAACAGAGGTAGAATCTTCATCAGATAGGGATATTGTTACTGAGAACTTAGATTCTGCAGAACAAAATAAAGGAAAATATATGCAACAAATAAACAAAATTGAGCGAAATTCTGGACAAAAGTACTATAAAAAAGAGGAAAATTCATTAAAGCCAAAAAAATTGAGTCCAAAAATTGTAATTGCTCGAAGAAATGTATAGAACTTATTAATGAAACACAACGTATAAACTTCTGGAATATAGGTGATTTTAATAAACAAAATGTATTTCTCCATTGTAATGTTCAATGTGAAACTGTCAATAGAAGAAGGCCTAGAAATAATTCGGGCACTATGAGGTTTTAGTATATAAGAAGTTTTTCATTGATACGGTACTTTCCAAATATCTACTGGTCAAATTGATCGTATCCTAAAAGAGCATGAGAATATTCCGAAAGACCCGTGGAAAAATGGATGGCTCTTGTAGTGAGCTAGTAACGAATACAGTGATAGAACACATAAAATGCTTTCCAGTATTTGAAAGTCACTATATTTGATCCCAAAATCCAGAATGGATGTTTTTAAATCCTGAATTCAACATGAAAATGTATAATTTATACTTAGAACAAAATTTTAAACGAGATTTCAAGTTACAAATTTGCCACGTAAAGATACCTATGCAAAACGCGATTTCTTAAACATAAAAATTAAGACAACAACGAAAAAATAAACAATTCTTGTACAAAGACATGATGTTCACTTCCAAGATGCTGAATTAGCAAGAAAAGTATTAAGATAAAGATAAAATTCTGGCATCAAAAAATCGTGATGAATACTTTGCCTTCTCTTTTGACCTTCAAAAAGCCTTACCTTACCCCAAATCATCTGTCTCAATCTCATTTTCACAATTTTCATGACAATAAAGTTAATATGTATGTGTGGGACGAAACTGTTGTTTCCAGAGGATCGCTAGAAGTAGCTTATTGCTGTTTGAGGCATTTAGAAAATGCAATGACCCAATGCCATATCATTGCCTACATTGACGTGTGTACTGGATAAAATCGAAATTTAGAAATAGCAAGGTTGTCCAGTCGTTGGAAAATAATATTGACATAATTGATCACAAATTTTTACTCTCGCTGCATTCATACCTTCCGAAATATGCAGATTTTGGCGTCATAGAAATGGCATTACGAAAAAATATTTTTTTTATTATGATGTAATAATACAATGTAAAAAACATGATAAATTCATTTTACATGAAATGAAACGAGAGAATTTCTTTTCAATAAATAATCCATTTAAGTAAATAAATTTATATAACCAAATTACATATTGATAAAACAGTAAAAACATTGCCAGACATTTGCCTATTTTTTTTAAATTAATAGATATGTTAACCTCTAATTTTCTTGAAACAAGAGAAAATGGATTTACACCCATTTCAAAATGAACGATCCATATCATAATATATAGATTCTTTTAATTAATTTAATTGGTTTAATGTTATTCTCATATTTTCAAATTTAACCAAATCGAAGAATATTGTAAAGCACATAATTGCAAATTTTGTTTTTCACTAACTGTCCAATTCTAAGTACACCCAACTAATAAATTAAAGGACTTACGCAATGTACATTTATTGAAGTAGGTAATAAAACTTCTTATCAAAACACAATTAAGACTACAACGAAAGTCATTACGTGAATCGTTGTTTCGTTTCCATTTTACTGACAATAAAAACAATGTATTGTTCTGGTTGTCACATTGTGATTAAACTTTGAAAATTTACTAAAAATAGGTATTAGATTTGCAATAAAATCTTTTTTTAATGTCATCAGAGAAGGAAGTGATTAATATAGTAATACCAAATAAACACCTACAATTCAGATATTGTTATGCAAATAAAGTACTTATATTAAAGAGTCAATTAACTATATTACAATATAATAACATATTAATTAGAAACATTGACATAGACATTGATAAAATTTGAATGCAAATAATAATTAAATTCTGCTTATAAATAATGCAACTGGACTTAATTTGCAATAAATTAAAATTTAAAAAAGTAGAAAATTCCAGACAGATTTCACATTACTTTAGGTGATAATATCCACTATTGTGGATAAAAATAAAAAATAAATAAATAAAAAATGTAAGAAATCTTCCTCATAAGAATGCCTTGAAGTATGAAATAAGGAATCAAGGGTACGAGTTGAAGATCATTTTGCAAGTGAACTCTATCCTATTCATGTAGACCCTAAACTCTAATATAAAATGTATTCCTTTAAATCAGTTTTGCATATTTTGTAAGTATTGTACTTAATGAAATAAACTAAATAAATTGCTGCATATATATTTCAAAATTATGGAAGGTTCTTAAAATTTGATATAATGACTAGTAATAATGTTGTTATATTTTAGTGTGTTAGATAATAGTTAAAATATTATAATTTTTATTGTATAGCCAAAAAAATCGTTTTTTTTTTCTCAAAGTAACTAATATTATTTCAATTATTGCGTTTGTGAACGAAGACTATTTTTTTTCAATTATATATTTAAAATTAAAATACTTTTACAATTTTTTAACATTATATATAATTATTCTATAATGTAGTATAAAGTGCGCATTCCGTATCTCAATTGAGAAACATTCCATTCTATAAATGATTTACTGATAAGGAACGATTTTTACTTTATATGATAGCCTGTATCAGTAACAGGAAGCACACCCACACGCACTTATAATTTCATACAATTCCCCGATAATACTTTGCAGTGCGTATCAAAATCCAAAGAATCTGTTCACTTGGTGATCGAGATTTTTCGTACACGATTTATCAGCGATTATCTTATGTAGACAATTATGGTTATCCAATTATATTAATAACTTTTTATATGGGAAATCTAAAAAGATAACTACTATGCACTGATTAGTAAGTACTCTCACTAATTTTAGTAATACAAATGTCTCTAAATATGCTATATTATAACGAATTAATAGCAATCCATTTACTTAAAAAAATTAATTATGAAACTTTTTGTATTTATATATGTAATATGAGTTTTACCACAAAAACAAATCATTTCATAAAAAAAATATTTTCTTGGCCATAATACCTCTCCAAATATTGAACTATACAAAAGTAAGAAGTAACTTCCAAAGCAACATTATTTTGAATGTACTTATTCGTATAAAACAATCTTAAATTACAATACAATACTTTCGTTAAGATCATTGGAAAGATTAAAGGATTTTGTGTAAACAAATTTTGATTTTAAACAACATATTTATCAAAGAGAAAAACATTTATACCTTTGTTGTGCAAATGTCTTCCTCATATAATTCAAAATCGCTTATATTGACGAGATATTATGATTTTATTTATTGCTTGATGTTGATAGTTTTTATTATCACTCTAGGAAAAAGCTTAAATGTGATGCCAAAAAATAAACTTACTAAGCGCATGTCACCCTGATGGGGATTTAGGAATTAGTAAATTAAAGAAATATTAGCACATGCAAATTTGTCTATGAGTTTTATATAAAGATTCAAAAATAAAAAATAATAATATATTAAGAAATTATATTTATTACTACTTTTATAACGTAATACAAACGCAAAAAACTTTTTATTGCAAATAAAATAATAAATATCTATTCTACTATCCTAACAAGTTTTAAGTTAAAAATGCGCTTAGCAGAGTAATGTGGAAAAGCATTAATCTTTAGAGCTAGCTGTATTCAAAAAAAAGGAAACCCATCGGGAACCAAAGTGTTTGATTAATTGAAAATACGACCTCAGGAAGAATTGAGCTACTGCAAGATCTAAATATCAATGAAAAGTTGGGTATGCTATTTGAAAAGCATTAATCTTTGAAGCTAGCTCTATTAAGAAAAAGAAACCCCATCAAGAACCAAATTGTTTGATTGATTGAAAATACGACCTCAGGAATAATTGAGCTGCTGCAAATTCTAAATATAAAGGAAAAGTTGGGTGTACCATTAATTAATCACATAGGCAACATCCAACAACCAGATCATAATGCAGTATCACTATTGAAGAGGCTTAAAGGCAAAATAACGGGAGTAAGTGAACATACTAGTGGTAAAGTCAAGACAAAGAAAAAGAGCTGGATGACAGATTACATTCTGGGCCCCATGAAGCCAAGAAGGCTTTGTAAAAACGTTCCAGGCATGCATAAGCAAATACAGAGAAAGATCAGAGCAAACATACGTACTGCTAAGGACCATTGGATGAAATGCGTGGAAATGAAATACTTACATTCTAGGCACGATATGTTCATCATATACAAAAATCTAAAAGAAGCCTATGTAGAAAAAATGTGCGCACCGTAATGACTGATGACTTAGTTACACCGATAACACAGGCCAACATGATTTTTGGTATTTTGAATTTGATAAGTGTCCTTATCTAATACGGGTACGTTGATTCTGAATGTTAATTTGGTTTGAGCCCATTACATCAAGATTTTTCACAAAATTTAAAAGAATCCTTGTGAGATTTTTGTACTAGAGCAAAGCTTATCACGCTTAGTTCGGTGTAAAGCTTGGTGATCAGAAAAAACCTTGGGCTCCACACAAAGTGTGCTTTCAGTGGGTCGAGCTACTGAGAAAATGGACAAAAGGTACACATAGTTCTATACCCTTTCGCATTCCTATGGTATGGAGGGAACAAAAAAACCATGGAGACGACTGTTACTTTTGCTCATACAATGTCAAGGGTTTCAATTCGAAAAATAAACATACTACTCAGTATCCTGATTTACCGTCTGCTAAACGACCTGTACCTCATGAACCAGGAATTCCTATTCCTCCACCTATTCTTCACACCATCCAACAGCAATCATTAGATGGAAGTTTAAACGAAAAAACCGATAAAGGCGAATTCAATCCTGATATAGACCATCCTCAACAATTTATCCTAGCTGAACTAAATAACTTAGTGAGAGACTTGGACCTATTTATTTTATTTATTAAAATTCAGTTTTCATATTTTTTCATGTTATAGTTACATTTAAACAATCTAAAGTACATTTTATCATTTATTAGTTTATTCAACAGAAATAATTTCATTCAAATTAGTGTTGCTTTAATAGTTGTACTATTTGTAACACGCAAATTAATTTGTATTATTCAATGTCTGTCGAAGTATTAGCTAGAGAAGTAGTTGTTTCAAATTAATTTGTTTTGTAGTCTTAGTAAGACTCATTGTTGTAGATTCACGAAATGTTTTCGTATTTTTAAATTTATTATTTAATTTTCTACAACGAACTAAAGGATTTTAATACATTTTATTATTCAAATTAAACAATGTATATAACTGGAACGAACATCATTCACTAGGATAAAAACACTTTCTGTAACGAGTCTCTAAACCTAAAACTCAGTGAAAGAATGAAATGTTACTCCAATTTGATAATATACCACAGAAATTTGGACCTTCAAAATATCGACATTAAGGGTTAGAAAGCATTAAAATATGGATTCATCTCATTCTCATATCTTAAACATCTAGACGAGGCATCGGTAAGAAACTAATAACCTGGCTGAAGAATATCAGAGAGTGGGCGGGTATTTGTAGTGCAGAACAACTATTCGCGGAAGTGATTGCCAAGGCTAGGGAGACCGGCCAGGGCACACAGAAGGAGAAGAAGAATTTAATCATTCTATCAATAAAGTATGCCTCTAATTGTTGTTGCACCCTTTAATTTATTGAATTCATATTAGAAACTTAATCATTTGAAAGAGGTGAATTTGCTATCTATAGTCTAATCGTTGAACTATATTCTCTTTTTAGATAGATAACCACCAACAAGTCATGGATAACTATCAATAGCGACAATTATAACAACAAATTACTATTCCTTGTCAACAACAACAAAGAACAGGTTTCGATCTATTTTAGATCTCATGAGTATAGCCTAGTCGAAGACAAGGAAACGGAGTTTTACTTTAAATCTATAGGTAAACTGAAAGCAAAATAATGCCATAAAGATGACATCTATTGTCTGAGCGTTGCACTATTATCTTTTTGGGTCGATAACCACTGAAAAATCATGGGAAACTGTCAACAGCGACCATTATGACAATAATAATATTAATATTAAATTTAAATTTAAAAAAAAAACTGCGGTACGCTGATGAGACAAGGAACAATAATTTAGGTGTGAATTTATTTTACTTGTAGTTTTAGTTCCCCTTAGTCAGGTTTTGTATATATCTTTACATAGAAGTATTGAATACCTGGCTTGTTTTAACTTTGAAAATGATCGAGTATGATCGGAACACGTGTCAGGAAACTGAAAATAAAAGTAAGAATATGGAACATAACAAGTGTTTTTCTTCACCAAAATTAAAAGATGATTATTACTTCTATCAAAAGCTTAAAACCCTTAATAAAATAATAAAGACAAAGCTAGCGTTCCCTGGATAAGATCTCTTGTATAATATAATTGAATTATATACAAAGTTCTTATATTTTACAAATGGAAATAATAGTCATAGAAATTTTTCACAAATAACCAAATTGCCCTAAAAACCCTAAAGTTTTACAGTTTTACGTCAAAGAGTACTTGGAACTGCAAAAAAGCTCTTAGAGAGTAAATAAAAATTAAAATACCTATGGTGATAGTGGTATAAAAACGTCCAAAGTATTTTTATTTTTTTAACTTTCTAAGATCAACTACCATAAAGAAATGGTCGCCACCAACATTTTTATTAAATAAGCTCATATCTGGGAGCGAAGAACAATGAGCTTATCTTGCTCTGGACACTAATAACATTATCAGTGTAAAATCTCAAAGTCTTGCTATTTTACATTTAAAATTAGTTGCAACTGTAAACAATTCTCATATAAGGGTAATAAGGTAACTCTAATATAGATAGTCACGCAAATTAAGGTGGCATTAAATTCCTAAAGTTGTTTTATCTTTCTGAACGGGATAATAAACTTACCATGATGTGGAAAAATGAAATCAGTCTAGTGGCCACTCTTCTGATATTATATTTATTAATAGAGTGAGGCATTATTAGAAGGCATTAAATACTTATAGGTGTAGTGATAATACTAACTTAATTCAGAACATTCCTTCCTAGAAAATTTATTAACCTTGCAAAGGATATTCTAAAAAGCCTAATTCCTTAGAAATTTATGTATTTAACAATTTCATATCAAAAATTTCCGTTCGTAGTTGAAAATCTATGATTGAATAATATACTCTTAAATACTTTTAATAAAAAATATTTATTTTTTTACTTAAAAAAAATGTTCGGCTCGTTAACATTCAGATTGTTTTATTTGTATTCACTATTACAAATTTTTAGTGCTCATTTAAGAGTTTTGAAAGTCCTCGTTAGTAAAAAACCAGTATATTCTAATTAATATATCTCAGAAATGTGTATTTTTGGGGCAAAAAAATATAGGATGTTCCTTCTAATAACCTCAACCTTGTTATATACTTCCTAGTAGTGGGTAGTTTAATTTCATAATCCCAACTGTGGTAATTTCTTTCAATGTATTAATTTCATCATTTTATTTATAAATATTTTATGTTTCAATTAATACATTTTTCTAATTTAAAAATTATTCTTAATACATTTTTTTTAATTTTTAGATTCATTGTTACCTTTAAATGAATTGGCATTTTTTAGATTAAATACAATTTAACTACAACTATAACCTAGCATTGAAATTGCAGCATTGTTAATCCGGGACTTTGGTTGGATGGTATCATTTGCCATTGGAGTATAATTAACGACGCTTTAAAACGTTGGAGAAACCCATTGCAACTAATAAACACATAAATAGATAATTAACACGACTGGAATATCACATGGTTACTAATATTACTACTACTACTATACAGCGCAATATAATTATAACGTAGATAGAAATGATAGATAAAAAATCTATTTAAAACCAACTATGCAGCATGTGATTAGTTAAGTAGTTTACGAGAATATTATATTTCGAACCAAAGAAGGTGTAAGTGCCAATTTTTGTAAATGGAAGATTATGGTGGAAAGGGATCTATATATTATTCTCTTTCATATGCTGACATATAGCGTCATGCATTGCAATTAATTTGTATACAGCACTCTGTTGAAGATATCGGTGCGTGGAATACAGGTCTATATCCAACTCAAGATGGCAGCCTTCAGCAACATCGTGTTGACAGAAGCAGATTTAAATCGTGATAATAAGTGTAAAAAAGAAAAAGGAATATGCCTAAGTGAAAAGATGTTAAACGTAAGAAGCTGAGAGAGAGTGGGAAAGAGCATGTATCTCGAAAGGGAACTGATGTTGCAGCAAAAGAACCCCCAAAAGAGGTAAGTGTTGTTACGTGAAATGAGGGTCTATATCCCGTCTGTTATGATAAGCCTACTTTATGATTGACTGTTTAAAAAGCGAAATAATGTTTACAATATGGGTTCGATATAGTGAATATCTATATCATAGAAACGTATATAAATTACCATATCCGAGTTTTACACTTCACTGAAAGTTAACAATATATTTCATGCTCTCAGGATCGAGTTTGTAAATGCAAATCGTATGATGGATGTTTGAAACTGACCAAGGATCAGTAGGACGCGTTATTTGAGGATTTCTATCAACATAATTATGATCAACAGTCGGCCACGCTGTTTGCCTCAATCGCTAACGTTGCTATTCCACGTAGAAGACACGGGCCACCAGCTGAACAATCAAGACCCCAGGCAAGCTTCTCGTATTCAGTTCTAGTGGAGGGTAAAAAAATGCAAGTGTGTCAAAAAATTTTATGCAACATATTTGCCGTTAGTCACAAACGTATACAAAACTTGCAAACCAAAATAAAGATTGGCATTACGACAACCGTTGATGCAAGAGGAAAGCGCAAGAACAGACCACATGCAGTCCCTGATGAAACACGCCAACAAATTAAAGAGCATATTGCGTCGTTCCCAACCCATGAAAATCATTACTCTCGCAAAAAGGTGAATGAAGAACGTCGATACCTGAGTCCCTCTCTCAACCTCACTGTTCAAAAATAAATTTCCAAACATCGCAGAAAAGGTATGGCTGTATCGAGAAGTTTTTGGAAAACATTTCAACCTCAAGTTCGTCAACACCGCTCGGATACTTGCAAAGTATGTGATCGGTTGTACATTCAGCTTGTTGCAGCTGACACACCCGAGAAGCAAGCGGCTCTTAAGGCACAAACTGACCTACATCACCGAAAAGCTGAGAAAGGATATAATACTCTTGGCAGTGACACAGAAAGTGCTAAACAGTCTCCGAATACTGTAGTTTTGTGTATGGACTTGCAGCAAGTCATCTTCTTGCCAACCCTGACTCACAGCACAATATTTTACCAAAGACAGCTGTCTTGTTACAACTCTGCAGTCCACAACCCATCAACAAAGCAAGCCACCATGTTTGTGTGGGATGAATCTGTACCAAAGCGTGGTTCTACAGACATCGTATCTTGTCTACTTAACTATGTTGAAGAACATTTTGATGCACTTCCCCTGCTTGAGCGGAAACTCATCTTGTGGCCAGACAGGTGCGTAGGGCAAAATAATAATTGGAAGATAATCTCAACCCTTATATTTCATCCGCCAACGCTACTTCTCCAGCACAGAACAAAAATTTCTAGTCAGTGGGCATTCATTTCTTCCATGTGACAGAGATTTTGCATTGATTAAAAAGCTGCGAGACCGTTCAAGCAATTTGAAGTCCGCATAACGAAGCAAGTTGACTTCAAACAGTTTGATGCAGTTGAGTCAAAATTAAAGAAGGACCCTGAAGATCACAAGTGCTTTTTGGCTGCTATTGAGAGCTGATGACCCAAGCAGTATCCACATGCGTCAAACACACAACACACTAGAAGCGTGGAGCTCATTTCGTATGGTACCGGTTAACAAAAAGACACAACAGCCAACCCGTGCGCTCCACATCCCAGCCGAACCGCCCCAAGCGTATGAAGCACCCCTGTCTTTGAAGCCGGAGAAGAAGAAAGACATAGGAGACATGTTACAATACATACCAGACATGTACCATGCTTTCTATGCCTCACTTTTGGTTTAATATGGGTTCAGAAAAACATTTACAGCACTACATATTATTCTTCATTGACATATATTGCAAAAATAAATATTCCAAAAAAAATGGCATAAAATACATGATTTATTTTCTTTTGGTTACTGTTGAAACTGGGGGAAAATGCTTATAGGTCCCTATACCACTTCAAAACTACATTTTTGTGCATAACATTCTTAAAATATTTTTTTTGCCTTAAAGTAAGTAGCAGTAAATAAAATAACATTTTAACATATTTACATAAAATTTGGTTCATTATTGTTGAGAAAACAACGTTTTTGCATTTTATACAAAAATATGATATGGGCACTTAGACCCCTATTCTGGGCAATGCTTCAATTTTAAAACAGTACAATAGTTTAAATTTAATATATTCTAATTTAATTCTACGAAACTGGCCATTACTTCAATTAAACAAATTACGTTCGAATTACCCTATAATCAAATAATCAAGCAATTCAGTTGAGATTTTATCTCGACAATCAAATAAAAGAACACCAATGTATTTTCCTTACTTAACAAACAATAAGGAAGTCCGGCGTAGTTCAGGTAAAATTCTCTTCTACTTCTTCATATACATTAGATTATTTATCATTATATTTTTATAGAATATCATCATTATCAAAGTTATTTACCATTTAAAATCGAATTAGATTTTCACCAATGTAGGAACTACAAATGCTTTTGATAAATCACATGCAAAAAAATCAAAATAAAATATATTAAACATTGCTATAAAAATTAACCAATAATTTGAAATTACAAAATATTGGATTGATACGGCTGTTACTTGTCGAAACTCCATAATAACTCTTAAAGAAATACTGACACAGTATAGGGTTTCTGAATGTTTTTAATTTTGTACTACAACAAACATTCAGAAACTCTATACTGTGTCAGTATTTCTTTAAGTGTTACAAAATATTTCTTAAATATACAACAATAAGTCGTTTTACATAACATTATTTTCACTAAGACTCATTGTAATTGATGAGGCTGTTATACTTTCAAAATTCATATACACTTATTTAATTGTTAATATAAAAACAGCACTTAAATCTTCAAAACACGTTTTATTGCTTTAAATGAGTAATAATTGTTTCGACATACTGTGGCTTCTTCACCAAGTTATTTACGCTATGTTTCATATTTTTACTTTTTTTAAATTAGTAGCAAACATTTGACTTCCCAACTTTTATCTTATTATTGTCACTTACCTATAGTACTGACGACGGTAATGACGAAAAATAGAGAATGATAAAAATCCCACTTTATGGGTGGATCTGTTTGAGACATGTTGGTATGCATGGGTTTTCCACAATACGTCGATAGTTTCTTGAAGATCTGTTCCTGGGTCGCTGATGAACTTGGAATGTAATGAATTGCGAGTAATTCTGAAAGAATATTAAGTACAATATAGTCAGAATAACATAATAATAAGTAACTGTTAATGTTTGGAATTCATTCATAGATATAAACACTAAGTTAAAACTACTTACATCTTACCACCAAACAAACTTTTGTAGTCAAAATATACATTGTCTATTCACGTTTAAAGGTTATTATCATGTTACTTAATTTTTATAGAATTCGCAATATTTATTTGGATAATAGCCTATCATTTTCTGTTATTAAAATTATTTCAGTAAGATAATGATACATTCGTGGATAAGTCAGGGTGTAGAATTAATTTAATAATATAATAAAAATAACCTAAAGTTAAACACATTAAAATTTAGTAATTAAATTCACTAGGTTAGAGCTTATGTCTAAAGATTTTAAAATTCACTCACACCAAATGAATAATTAAAACTTAATATGTACTAATAACATATTAAATCTGTGCTCTACACATATACAAAAAAATAATTGAAAATAAGTACAGCGCTGAAAGCCAAAAATAAAATTGAGGCACGCACACAACTTAAAATTAAGTTTTAAATAGAATAAAGAGAATAATAAAATGTATTAAAGTCCTTTAGTTCGTTGTAGAAAATTAACTAATAATTTAAAAATACAAAACGTTTTCTAAATCTAGAACAATGAGTCTTACTAAGACTACAAAACAAATCACTTATTGAAACTAGTATTTCTCTATCTAATACCTCGACAAACATTGAATGTTACAAAAGGAATTTGCATGTTACAAATAGTATAGCTATCAAAGCAACACTAGTTTATTAGTCCTTTATTAAAAGGAAGTTATTTTTCACAAATGTTCGCAAAATACTCTCATATGGTGTAGAAACAGTTGTTTTGTTTTTCGTACAAAAATTTTACATGACATTTTTTTGAGAAATTAGGTAGAGCATTGCATAGTATTTTAGCTTGTACTAAACATGAGTTATGATAGAATTTATGGTTGTTTAGAGAGTCCTTGACATTATCCTGCGATCATGTAATACTGGGTTTGATTCGAATATGTGCAAGTTTTCAAATTTTACTGTTTCAAATATATAGAGGCTAATTAGAGATAGTACTTCCAATCTTTTAAATAGTGTTAGGTCTAACATCAAAATCGCTCAAATTGATTTTCTTTGGATAACAAACAGTTTAAAAAATATTTTGCTGTAATATACAATATTGATGCTTTAAAAAAATCTGTAAAAGATAATATTATAGATAATTTTAGGCAGATTAATAAAATATATTTTTATCGCCATTATTTCCAGAAATGTAACGCCATGGCCTCATTCGATAAATTATTGTTTCTCTTTAATTCGATATCACATATGACATAATTCTAAAATAAGTGAGTTACAGTCATTTTTAAGTTGTATAATAAATCACAAATTTATTTTTTCTTCAAGAAATATTTGAAGATATCTCGATGATTAAAATTTATTATTACGAGCAAGATTTAAATGGTTCCAACATGACGGAGCTCTACCTCATAACTGGTTGGTTGTGCCAAATTATTTAAATTTTGCTTCTCTTAACTCATGGGAGGGAAGAAATAGACCAATCCCATTGCAACCTAGATCACCCGATATATCCGTTTTAGACTTTATTCTATAAGGTTATGTAAAAAACAAACAAAGTGTATCAAAAATCATATCAATCCGTGGAAGATCTTAGACTAGTTTTATTTGAAACATAATTCAATTGACAAAAGAATAGCCAAAAATGTCTCAAATTCAATTATTTTATAGTTTCCTATTAGTAGTAACCTATATTTATTGACAAATTCTGTACATATTTACATTAAAATGATGATTAATGAATGATGTGTTAATGTATTAATCTGTCAAAAGGCTATCGACCAGAAGTTTCCTATTATTATTTTGATAATTACAGAATTATTATATTTTATGCTGCTTTTTCATCTTTGTTTATCTCTGTAAAAATAATAGTCACAATATTGCTAATAGTATAAACAACTGCAATTGTTTTACTTTTACCTTTTTCAAGGCGTTTTGATTTATAGTAAAAATTACTGTAACTTACTTATTTTCAGAAATAACCATATCGCATGTGATACCGAATGAAAGAGAAAAAAATAATCTATCGAATAATCTATCGAAAAAATATAATTTTGCGTCATATCTCAAAAACTAATATATTTTATTAACCTTCGTAAAATTATCTACAACTTTGTTCTTCGCAGTTATTTTCTATCTATCATAAGAAATAAATTGATTGAAACAAATAATCAATTACCTATTATTTTCTTTTTACTTTATTCCATATGTTTGTGTTCTATTTTGATAGTTTCTTTTTTCTTCTTTTTCTTGGAATACTTTGTAATATCTTATGAAATTTTCTTCAGGTATTTATTTAGTAACATTTTTTTAAATAAGATATTTTGATATTTTTTCAAAGTTAATTTTCATCTCTTTCTACTCATGTCTTTACACTTCTTTATTCTTTATTCAATGTTTGTGTGGGTGTTCTATTTTTTAGACCTTTTTTCTACTTTTATAAATACCTTAGAAAATTGTCGTAAGCATTTGTTATCATATCTTTTTTATGGCATCATCATAAATAAATAATACCTCCACAGACATTGAATGATACAAAAGTAATTTGCGTGTTACAAACAGTAAAACTATCAAAGCAACACTAATTTGAATGAAATTATTTCTATTGAATAAATAATTTATTATTTTTATTTATGAAAAAAAATGTATTTTAGACTTATTAGTTACTTTTCTACAACGAACTAAAGTATTTTAATATATTTTATTAATTTATAGAAGCTTGTGATATACGATATATTATTAGGCAAGAGATTATTTATCTGAATGAGAATTTTGTGAACTTAAAAGTGTATTATTACGAAAGTAGAGTTTTCTTTGGTGAAGACGACAGCATCTTAACACATTGCTGGCCGCTGACGTAATACTACGTCTTATAAATTTCAAATTTAGTAGCCGTTGACGTATTAATACGTCAATCAATTTTTATTGTCGGGGAGCCGTTGACGTATTTATACGTTATTTCATTTTTGTTTTCGTGTAGCCGTTGACGTAGTACTACGTCTTTTTTATTATTTCGCATGTTTATTGTTCAATGTCGAATAATTTTCCTAAGAAACTGTGAAGATCTTAAATTAATTTACTTTTAACCCTTAACATTACCATGAATGCAGAAAGTGAGTCTATTAATGATGAAATGTGTGCCGATAATTTGTCTGAAGCCGAAAGTGATGCAGATATTTTGGACACTCGCAGTGATTTTTCTGTTTTCGTATCCACCAAAAGAAGAAGGGCCTCACCATTTTTAAGCGAATCGATTACTAGTGATATAGAACGTGTCTACATAGAAAATAAAGAAATTATTTCAAGAAGTAATTTTCAGACTGTTGTAAATATATTACTTTTAGGAAATAAAGGTATTAAAGTTTTTCCAAGAGATTCAGGAGATATATCGCAAGTAGTAAATATATTTATTAATTATGACTTTTCATTATTGAAGATCGAAACAAACAGATATCGCCATAAAAAGGCCCATAAGTTTAATATTATAAAACTTGTTAAGTGGTGGACGGACACAACGGTATCCGAACTGAAAAAATTCTTGGGACTAAATATACTACGAGTATGGGACAGATTAGGAAGAATAGGATAAATGACTACTGGTCCACAGATCCTTATATGGAAACACCTTTCTTTGGAAAAGTAATGAGTCGAAATAGATTCAGGCAAGTTTTACAACCGATCCATTATTCCAACAATGAGGAAATGCTAGAAAATACTACTTTTTAAGGTAGGCTTAGTTCTAAATTACTTTTTGGAAGGAACGCTAATAATCCAGGAAAACTTAAGAAATACGAACTTCTTGTAGGAAATGCTATGCGATGCAAAAAATGGTTAAATATGTAAATTTAAATTATATACTGGTAATGGACAAGGGTTGAATGATCTTGTGTGTAATCTCTTAGATAGTAGTGAAAATGTATAGCACCATGTTTACGTTTGGCAGAACAATTTATTAAAAAAAATTAGAATATGCGGATTACTTGCAGTCCTAAGAAAGTTAAAGTTACGAAGAAGTCAATATGTTTTTCGCGGAAAATAAGACGTTCCAATACACATCTGGAAAGATAAAAGAGCAGTTAGGGTGATGACTACAATACATAAAGCTACCATGATTGAATCCGGGAAAGTAAATATAAAAATTGGAGATATGATTGTAAAGCCCAAAATAATTTTGGATTACAATAAATACATGAAAGGTATAGATTATGCTGATCAATACCTTTCAAACAATGAATGGATAAAAAAGTTTCCATGTTTGTTTTAAATTGTGCACTGCATAAACTTTTTAATTTACAAACATTTAAATCCCCAGAAAAAAACTTGCAAAAGAATGGATAACATTTGAAAACAATATTTTACCATGTGATCCCGAAAGTTCGACAAGTTCAATATTATTACTTTCCCTATATAGATATATAGGGGAAGTATTGTTTTCGTACATGAAAACGTCTGTGGGCGCTCTATCTCAAAAACGAATAATTCGTTTGAGATGAAACTTTAAACTTAAGGTTTTATCATTAAAAATTAGAACTAAAAAGCTTTTGGTAAACATTCCTTAACCGGAAGTGGTTGTTTATCGAGGCGTTTTTTGGATTTTTCTCGATATTTTTCTAAATTTTAAAAATATTACATAACTCTTCCAACAAAAATCAAAGGGAATGAGAAACTGAGCAAATTTTATTAAAACATGTTTTCATAAAGTGCTTAACTTGCGAGAAAAAAATTAAAAATCAAAAATTTTGACATTTTTGCCAAGTACTAATAAACTATAAGAGACATGATATTTGTATAACAAGTAATTGTAAATAATCCAAAATTGAACAAATTATTGAAAATCGCCTTTTGCCTAAATCTCATAATTTTGGAGAAAATGTAAGGAAAATATTATGATGGCTATAGCAACATTTTTATATTTTTTTACATTTTAGTCTTATCTATTTTAGATTTAGAAGTCTGCCCACCCATCATGCACTAAAATTTTATTAATTACCTCAACCAAAATTATTTTAATTCAAAAAGTCCTGTAATTTATTTTACTCCAAACCGCGAGACGATCAGTAATTGAAATTTATATGTATATTTAGGGTGGGTGGCCTCTATTCCACCCTCTAATCAGTAAAACATCATCAAATATTATTTTTAAAAAATTTATGATCAAATCTCCAAAAATTATTTTGTGTTTATTTATATTTTACAACTTTTAATTAAAACCCTCGCTTATGTTTTACTGATTAGAGGACGATATAGAGGCCACCCACCCACCCTACATATACATGATAACTTTAATTGCTAATGGTTGATGATTTTGCTGCTAGAAACCATCAAACCCTTTATGTAATAAAAAATGAAACAAAATCAAAATTTTATTTTAAATATAATTAACTTTCTATCGCAAATCTTATCTAACTTAGATTTAAAGTCTGCCCATCCATTATGCATTATATTTTTACTAAGTTACTCAAAAATTTTTCCATTTTAGTTTTATTCAAAAAGATTTGTAATTAATTTCATTGGAAACAACGATACGATAAGGAATTAATGTTTATATGTATATGTAGGGCGGGTGGGTGGCCTATATCCCACTCTACAGTCAAAAAACATCATCAAAAATTATTTGAAAAATTTGTTTGAATTAATCTATCAAATTGTGCAATAATGTTGTGTTTTTTTACGTTGTACAACATTTAATTAAAACTCTCGCTTATATTTTACTGATTGGAGGGTGGGTTTGAGATCACCTACCCACCCTACATATACATAATAATCCAGGACTGCACAAGCAGTATTTTGTTGATTTACATGATTTAAATAATTATTAGTGATAAACTTATTTTATCTTTTTAAGATTTTTAAAATATAGTTTCACTTCTAGTTTTCAAATGAGCAAGTATCTAGCGAATCTTCCAACAACCCTCTTTTATACACACTACCGTTTCTTATACAGATGTCGATGATGTGGATATTATTTTTACAATTCCATTGATGATAAACCATCCACAATATACTGCTTGTGCATTGATTAATTTCTATTTCATAAGTACCTTATTGCTGTAAATCATCTAGAAAATACTGCTCGCGCAGTACTTCTTACATGCAGGATAACATCACTGCGCAAGCAGTATTTTGTAGATAATTTAAGTCAATATATATTCTTAACCACTAATATCCACAACTGCGCAAGCAGTATTTTGTTGATGTACATGATTTACATTGATTAACTTTCACCTCTTGATTTCAAATCAGCCAATATCTAGGTCATTAAAGTTCTAACATACCTCTTTTATATACACTACAATCTCTTCTGCTGATGTCGGTGATGGTTACATGTATCTTTGAAAGCTTATCTTTTTTAGTTTAATATTTCTTGGCATCAAATTTTCTTTCTTTCTTTTTTTCCAAAATTGAACAGCCACATAATTCCATACCTACCTATACAATCCTCCTAAAGAAATAATGAATATTATTTTTACAATCGCATTGATGATATACCATTCTCAAAATACTGCTTGCGCAGTGATTAATTTCTAGTCCACAAGTATCTTATTAATGTAAATCATCTAGAAATATTCTCAAACGATTTGTAATTAATTTCATTGGACAACGAGGTGCTAAGGAATTAAGGTTTATATGTATAAGTAGGGTGGGTGGGTGGCCTCTATCTCACCCTCCAGTCAGATAAACATCATCAAAAATTATTTGAAAAATTTGTTTGAATATATCTAATAAAAAGGAAAAACACGAAAATATTTTCGTAAAATCTACAACAAATGAGTCCTATTAAAACTACAAGAACAAATCACTTTTGAAACAACTCATTTGTTGTAGATTTTACGAAAATATTTTCGTGTTTTTTCTATTTATTAGTGAATTTTCTACAACGTAAAGGACTTATATATTTTATTATGAATATATCAAATTAGTATTGCAGAAATGTTATGTTTATTAACGTTTTACGACTTTTAATTAAAACGCTCGCTTATGTTTTACTGATTGGGGGGGGGATGTTAGAGGCACCCACCCATCCTACATATACATAATAATTTAGAATTCAAAATTGAGAAAATTATTAAGAATACATTTTATTGCGTAAGCCTCATAGTTGTCGAAAAAAATATAGGGAAAGTATCACCATTTGATCAAACAAGATGCGTTCTTCATAAGGATACACATTTAGACTCTCGGGCGATATAAAGCACCGCAGACTTTAAAATATGGTGAGTTTAGGTACAAAAACCTAAGAAACGTTGAAGAGTTTGCGCAAAACCCAGTATTAGATGAGAGACATGATTTATATGCAAATATTTTAGGATTCCTTTATGTAGAGGAAAATGTTTTGAATATCATATCAAAACAATATATTTAAGTGTAACTTTATTTATCACGGCTAGGAAAAAAATACATAGCCTCACATTTTTATTCAATACGTAAACGGTCACAAAAGTTGCATATTTTTTAAATTATGCATAAGATTCCGCTTCTGCAGGTTTTAGCATATGTTTGGAACAGTATTTTGGACAAAATTCATTCGAAATTTTATTTAAAATATTTTTGTACTCTTGCGCTGATATTATAAATCACTAGTATCATTTTACTAACAGTATAAGCCTAAATTCTGGTAACAATTAATTTTGGGTTCTAGAATGAATGCGTTTTCTATTCTAGTCACACGGACAGTAATATAAAACCACGTTTTTTTAATCAGAGCTTAAAACTTAAAACAATGAAAGCGCAATATACCTTAATGCCCGTAAACGTACAACAATATTGTTTAGAAGCCACAATTGGCAAAATAAAAGTGTTTCAATTAAATTAGAAGTCATAATAAAATCCCAACTTCGGAAAAATATGCCGGCCTTCAGCAATACTTCTAATAAAAAACTAAACGGCTCCACAGCGTGTGCGCAAAAATTGTCATGCGGTTATCACGGACGTTGTCACTGATATGCTAACGGCCAGCTAGGTGTTAAAAAAAATCCTGTGGGCAAGAATATTTATTTTTGCAGCTCAAACTTATTGCCAAAGTTTCTGTTTAAAGATATAATTGAAATAGAGTCTTTCTAAGATAAAATATTTTGCAGTAAAAAATATTATGATAAAGCCTGTTGAGGAAGCGAAACGTTTCTTTTTAAAAAGTTTAGCATTAAAAATATTAGTTGTGCTATGGTAGGAAGTTTTTAAAAATTAATTTCAGTTTTTGCAAGCTCGATAAAATATTTTCCTTAATATTTTAATGATAAAAGAAAAAATAATAGATTAACTTAAACCGAGTTAGCCACAAAAGACTTAGAAATTCAAACTATTTTCGAGATTATGAATGTTTTGAAGTAAACAATATGGTAGTGAATTGTTTTATTCTATTTCTGTAGTAGTTATTGCGTTTTATAACAAAAGTGTTTGGAAGTTTTTTGAAGTAAAAATATCCTAAATAGAGGAATTTATGGTGGCTTCTAACATTTTATTCAGCAAAAGAATATTGTCACCAATAACTGCTGGGAATTAATTAGTTAAGGTTGTATTGTTATTAAAGTTGCGTTTATTTTGGAAAATAGAATTGTAACTTAGAAATAAGGATATATATTTTGTCTAAATGATTGTTTTACAGCAAAATTAGCAATAAATCCTATTTGGGCTACTTGTTATGGAGGTAAAATATCAAGTTCGAGTAACAGAAAATTATTATTTAACTCAATATAATTGTAGTGAAATTTGAAAATCAAACATTCCTTATTAATTAAATATAATATGGATTTTTCAATTAACTCAATCACTTCTTTATTACTTCAATGAAAGATGAAAGATTTTAAGATTTAGACATTTTCAAAAGTTGAATATTCATATTGAATTAGCTGGAAGGGCTTAAAACAGAATATTTCTAGGTTGAATGATGTTTTAGAGTAAATATTTTTAAGGACTGAATAAAACATAGTAAATATTTTTTCAGAGCCTATATTATGGATTACCACGTAATAACGGTCGCAACCATCATCATGATATTCTTAAGAAATTGTTTTTGTACCTATAAAATAAGGGGACTATTTTATTTTGTTTGGAAGTTTTAAAAATTTGGAATTTCTTTGGTTCAGTTTGAAAAATTTTCAGTCTGAGTTAGAGACATAAAATATCTATGTATTTCTTTCATATTTAATGTCTTTGTTTATTGTCTAATGAAGTGAAGAAAGAAACGCTTCTTGAAAATGTTTGAAAGTTATTTATAATTTTTCCTTTTTTTGAGTGTAAGGAATTTAAGAATGTGTTTTTAAAAAGTATTCCTTTAAAAAATAGGTGAGAATCTTTTAAGAAATAATCATTAAGTAAAGACAAATATCTTTTGCAGCAGATACTGCTATAAAAATTTCCACCAGAAGGGTTTAAAATTGAAACAAAGTTTTTCTAGAGTAAAAGCTAAAAGAAAACAAATACTCAATACCAAGACGATCTTTTTTAAAACATTTTTATAGCTGCAAATAATTATTTTTTTTGCTGCAATGTATAAGAATTTACGTAAAACAAGCAAGTTTGAAAAAATGTAACCTGGATCATAATAAAAACAAAAACTAATCAATCCATTTGCTAGACATTTCTTAGTGTTTATGATAATGAAAAATATTTTCTGAATAAATATTAACATAAGAAAATATGGTATTTTTAGGGTATATGTTGTTGTTCATTATTTATAATATCGCAGTTAATTTATTTGTTTTTGTCTATTGAAAAAACTAAGAATTCTATTAACATCGAAATGAATCATTGTATTTTGTGCCTGCAAGTATATCAAACTACACCAAGAACATACAGTGCTGATTTTTTAAATTCTTGAAGAATCCAAAAACCAATTGGTTTGCATTACTGTAACCTGTAAATGATTTAAAGCACTAACAAGGCACATTCATGCAGGTAACTACATTAGTGATAATATTGACTAGGTTATACAAAAGACGATAAGAGAAGTAACCTTGCCCTAAATAGATGATTGTTATATTAAAAGCTATATAATATCATTAATTATACTAATCCTTCAGTTTTTTTTTTATATTAGTTATACCGGGTGTTTCTAAATGAATATCAGGATTTTAACGTTTTGTAGTACTTATTACGTAAAACTTAAAATCATAATTAATACATGAAAGGAAAGAGCAACTCAAATAGTAGCCAAATAGCGACAAATATAATCAGTTTAAAATATCGGCTGCCTTGGCAAAGGGAAGAGTACGGGACGGCCAAATGTTTCGGAAGAGAGTATTGAGCGAGTGAGATTCTATCACGCATAGTCCGACGAAATCAGTTCGTGAATTGGCCAACTAAACTAAGGGATACGGAAGACAGAATTGAGGCAGATGTTGCAAAAATTACATCACAAACACTAGAATGAAAGCGGCTTGATATATACTTGTAAGTTTGTACCTATAACTGTTTGGGTTGATATTTCATTTCAAGTATTAATTATGATTTGTAGTTTTACGTAATAAAAATTACAAATCATTAAAACTCCGATATTCATTTATTCAAATTAAGGTCTGATTTAAATAAGACTAGAACGGTGTAACTATTTTTTTTTACATGTAAAAACGAAAATCCAGGATGTCCGGATTGTGATCAGCGGAATTGTGATCATTTATAAAATTGCACGACTCTTTTCGTGACAAAAAGTTTTGTTGAAAAAACATGCTATCAAGCGAGCGTAAGACCTCCACAGGTCTTCATGGCTCTGCTCTGTCTTCGATACTGGACAATATCTATACCTACGACATTTCGAATCTGGGTTCGATATTTATCGCTCAATGTACCAACGACACTGACATATATTGTAGAGAAGGTACAAAAGCTCTTGTTGAGAAAACTGCTGAGTGAGCTTACCAATAGTGGCTAAAGATCAATGATGATAAGAGTATTGCCATGCATTTTAGCATTAAAAATATATAATATATAAGTAAATATAGAAGATTTCGAATGTCGACGAGGATACTTCTTGCCTGAACATCTTGGCAAATGAAGGGTTTTGAGTGGAAGAACTCAATGAACTCCACCAGTGTTACTTTCACCAAAATGTATGCATGTTTCTTTTTTTAATTTATTATTATATTTATTATTCAAGAAAGAAGATAAATAAATAAATAAATGTAATTATTCGACATTCATTAATAAGAGATATTGTTTATACTGGAAGGTTGTACACCGTTATATTAATAAAATGTAACTGATTTGATAAATAATTTAAAGTATGAAGAAAGATTATTAATGTTTTATTCATCAAATTAATTTGATCTTCAGGTAAATCAATCAACCAAAATATAAATGCATATACATTTACAGGTATTGTCGCATTATTGGAATAGTTGTTCGTTTATGTTTCAATTTTGGATCTTTTACATTTCAAAAACGGAAAAGAAAATCCATTGGAAAATAAAAATTACTTAATCGTTCATTCTCTACCACCGTAGAAATCTGGTTATGTAAATAAAGTAGTCTTGTTTATGTTCATTATGCTCGTTGCATTTTTCTACCACTTTTCAATCCTATCTAGCTCAGGTTCAAGTAAGAATTGTGATGGCGATTTCACGTAATGTCACGTGGCCAATAAAATTAATTCAACGTCCGTTGACTGATCGCCGGTACAAAGGTCGTTCTTCTTAGGAAGCAGCAATGCATTCAGTGGTTACTTACAGGTCACACAAAGGCCGTAAAAAATGTTGTTATTACAGTAACGACCCATTTTTCTCGCGCTAGCGCATTATTAATTTCCTTGAAGAATATTATAATTTTCTAAATTTATTTTGATAACGCGTAAGGTGAAAATTATCTGGGTTACTACGAGCGGCGTGCTTTATCACTTGACATCTTGTGAATTTCATGCAAATGAGTATTCCGTTGACAATGGAGTGAAGAAATGGGGGCATATCACGCAAACTGCTTAAGTCATCGACTTATTGAATTGATTTATTTTTTATATCTTTATCCAGATAAGCTGAATAAATATTATACGGTCACCTTAAGTAATCTTTCCATTATGACGTAAACACTCCTTAGGTTACAAGTTTTATAAAATTGTATTAAGTGATTAATTTATAATCATAATGTAATTGATTTTATAATTGTTGTATAAAACCCAAAATTTGTTCTTTATAAACTCAAAAGATCTATTTAGCAATATATAATTAAGTAAGAGCCTTAATTTTATGAAATATTCTTTAAACCCTAATAAAATTATGGAAATCATTCAAAAATGCCATTTTTACAAATTATTTGGTAGTGACAAATATATAATGATTTGTAGAAATGCAAACTTTGGACTAATCTTCTATTACAGCAAAGAATCCTTATATGTAACTAATCCATTGCTTATTAAAAGTCGT
This sequence comes from Ontholestes murinus, assembly GCA_963969525.1. Lineage (NCBI taxonomy): Eukaryota > Metazoa > Arthropoda > Insecta > Coleoptera > Staphylinidae > Ontholestes > Ontholestes murinus. The sequence goes on from OZ018395.1 coordinate 47,595,533, forward strand.
TGTTCGTAAGTGAAACATATTTTTAAACTGGATTCTTTTTTTTATATTTCGGGAATGGACCATCTAGGTACTTCCATCTGATAAGCAACTTCTTTAATATAAAGTTCCACTTTTTGTCAATAGAGTTACTCAGATGGTTTTGATGTCCATGCAACATTTGTGTGATTTGCAGTGATGTAGAAAATTATGGTCAAATAATAACCTCAATCAAGTCCTGAACATTTCCGTGCGATTATTTATTTACAACTTTTGACGTGGATTACTTAGTAAAACTTTTGGTGATGAAACACCATCAAATACTACTATAAATCGATGATATACCGAAATAAATCGAGGCGGTACTTTGCTTAATGATTAATTTCGTGACGGTTGTCCAAAAATTGTTGTTGTTCCAGATAACATTGATTTTGGTACTAACATAAATTCAATATTGTATGAACTTTTCGCTGTCAAAAAAATGCTTTGCTTTGGATCTCACATAATTTAAAAATCGCTCAAAAAAGTGTTGATTGGTCAAAAGACTTGTCCAAGTACAATACAGTTATGGTGCTTTAAACAAGTCTATGATATCGCAACAGGTAACGAATCATAGTAAACAGCAGTCAACTCTGGCTTTTTCAAGATGTGCTAAGTTCAACAAAAGTTGTTCGCGCACGAAGCACTTCGAAGTAAGTGATCGTCATATCGCAAATATACCATTATTGCAATGTCTGAAAATCGGAAAAAATAAAGGAAACCAATCGCCGAAAACGCATCATTCTCCATATCGGCTCAAACAGGTATTTTTAAAAACTGAAAAACCGCATGTTTTGAAAGTAACTCAATCAAAGTTCTCTATTCTCGAAATATAAAAGGCAACCCTTAACAACATTAACTATTTGGTACAATGTATTTAAAATAATAATACAACTAAATAATAAACTATTTTAAACTCTTACAACTTGGAACAGCTTCAAAAATATTCTATATTATAAAAACCCATATCATAATCCCATTTTTTATATTTAGTTAACCTAATACCAATTAATTATTACATTGGTCATTATTTTTTGTATAAGTATATTACAGACCTAATTAAGTGATGGTAAAAGTATTGTTTTTTCTTTATTTAGGTAAATAAAATTAATACAGGCAGAAAGACCTCTGGTCGATAGCCTTTTGACAAATTAATACATTAACACCTCATTCATTATTCATTATTCCAATGTAAATATGTACAAAAATTTGTCAATAAATATATGTTACTACTACTACTAAAATTAATACCTAATTCAAGAAGTGTTAATGTGGGACAATAATTAAAGTTAGGTAAGAGGTTAAATGTATAACAAGCATTTTAAAAAATTTACCGTAGCTATCAGCTATCATTTTTTTTCTATCTTTTCCATAATATTTCTTTAGGCATCAGTGAATTTAAAAGAATAATAAAAACTATATTGTAACACAATCTACCCTCTACGAAGTCAATATTATTACTAATATTAAGTTAATCATATTTCACAGTTTTGATTTTGCCCAAAAGAATCGAATGTACACATTATATTAGGTATATTCTACTAAGAAGAAGAAGCTCATTAGAAAAAGAGGCTGATTTAGGCTAAGAGGCTCATTGTGAGCTATAAGATTAGTGACTGATTAGAAAAATAATTAATGCTCAAAGAGCTTTTAGAAGAAAAGTGTTGGCTCTAGAATGAAATCGTAATGAAGTTGATGAGAGGTTAAAAATTTTTACCAACCTCTACAATCACTAATTAAATCCAATAAAGAAATTATTAAAACCAATGAAGACATTAAACAAGAAAATCCAAAACTTAAACAAGAAAATAAGAGAATCAAAGAGGAAGGCATTCAGTTTGCTCATTCATCACCCCTTAAACCAAAAAGTTTAGAATTCATAGATGGTGGAGATGTCTTTACTTACGAACCTGTCAAACAAAATCTATCAACAGTTTCTCTACCTGATCTTAAAGAATATTTGGAGCAATTTACATTATTACTGAGGCAATATATTGAAAAATTATTGATTGAAGGTGGAGATGATTTTGATCCTATTCATGATATTAAATTTAATAATGATGATGCTAAATTAAAAATTGGTAACACAGTAATTGATTTGGATGGGGGTGATTTAATAATGGATACAAAGGTACATTTGGACTTTAAAAATTATTGTTTAGTAAAAATTCGTATGCATACACAGAAAATTATTGAAAAAATTATGTAGATATTCTTTAGATAACTAATTCACTACGTCGTCATTTTGATCCAGAACAACAACTTTAAGGTACTCGATCACACAAATATAGAACCATCATTAAACCTGTATTGCCACATTCACAATTAAAACTGTCAAAGTCTGTAGAAGGTCGTGGTTTTGATTCAAAGTTGTTTGTTGAAAATAAAAAACACAAATTTACATATTGAAAGTATCCTAATGAATTGATTGAAATACTATACTGACATGCTTCACAACGTGCTGGAAATAATTCTCACGCTTATGAAATTGCATTAATCGAGAAGAAGCTCAAAGAAGCTAATATGATCTATTAATTTCATCATTTCACATCATTCGCGCAATGTCTGTTGGCAACTTTTGACGGCATTCGAACAAGGCTCTAACTGCAGGTCATGGCCCTCCTGGTAATGGATTCGTTCTCACACTGGAAGGACATTTTGATATTGAAAATAAATTATTGAAAAATATATCGGAAACTGTTAGACTCGAAGATAGTGACTGTGCTACAAAACAATATACCGATAAGTTATTTAATAATTTAAGAAAGGAGATTAATAATACGTATACAATATTATTCACTCAAATAAATAATAAAGAAAAGAAAATTATTTGAATTGAAAACAGCATTAGATGAAAGAGATAAAGCTGTGAATGGTAAACTTGAGGAATTTTATGAAAATTTTATCAAACAAATAAATAGGGATTTAGGATTACCACAATGAAGATAAGAATCAATTGTAAATCAACCTTCGAGGTCAAATAAAAACTCTCATAAAAACTAATACTCAACGTAAATTTGATGTTATGGACAGTAAATTAGAGAAGTTGAAATTTGTATTGAATAAAATTGCTTGATTTATTGATGCTCTAGATAAAAACATCTTTTAATGTGAATTTTATCATGCCTCTTCAACGCCGCTAAACGATATAGATACTTGTTGCAAACCAAACAATTATACATGATGTTATCTCTATAAAATTAAACTAAATAGATTTGTATACCTCCGATAACAACACCACCACTTCCTACTACAATAACGCCACCATAGATAGATAGATAGATGTTATATGGGTGGCACCAGCGCCTATTCCACCGCGACCTTTTCAGATCTATTGTGGATCCCTGTTTATCTCAGATGACCAGCTCTAGCTTTGCCTCTTTGATTACTCCTATTAGCCCTGCCAGAGGGGCTTGGGTATAGTTCTCCGCGCTTGTGTTTGTAGTGCCCAGCTTTTGATATCTAATCCTTGCTAGACCCTCGCAGTGGCATAGGATGTGGAACGAGTCCCCTTCTTCATCTAGGCAAAATCTGCATGGTGCTTCTTCCACCAGGCCTATTTTGCTCATATGTTTGTTGAGCTTGCAGTGTCCTGTTATCAGGCCTACTATTGTTTTGACCAATTTTCTGTATTGGTTCAGAAGTTCGGTCGTGATTTTTGGCGATTGTTTCGTCACCAACGTTAACACTACCACCAACACCAACACCTACACCAAATAAATCACCCAGAACAGGAAGTACTAGATGATAAATACATGAATTGCAATTAATGAAATTTAACAGTACAAAACGAGAGTTTCTGTGTAATTAATTGATTTTTTCATAACGAAATTTTGGTTTTTATTTCGTACCAAATTTAAAAGTTGACACTACTGATCGCGTTCCAATTCTTATAATTACTCAATTATATTATTTCTTATTTCCTGTCAACTTTTAAGTTGGCAACTCTGTATTTTGCATCTCACTCTTTCATTCACTTCCGAGTCTCACTCTAACACATTGCCTTTTATGGGACTTCCGGTCAAGAGGGCACACACAACCGAATGTTACTGATAAGGAAACCACATCCGGTGGGTATGGTCTAGTCGGCGTATATGACATTGATGACATCATGGCGGCCATCTTAGAACAGGTAGTCTCAAGGCTGTCTAGCTCAAGTGACCCGATGCCTACTTTTTTCTGACATATGTTTCTATCAGCGACGATCATTTTCAAAGGAATTACAAAGTCTAACTTAACAGTTACACTGAAATTTACAAAGAAATTAAGTAATCTTTAGTGTGGAACTTGATTTTGTTTATGGTTTCATGATGGTCGCGTATTAGTTAGAAGATGTCTTAAATAAAGTCACAACTTGCAAGTTTCTATACAACGATATACTGCTCTCACTTAGTTGTGATGGTTTAGGGGATATCTGTCATTTAAGTTGTGATGGTTCGGGGGAACATCTGTCATGAAAGTATTAGAGGGACCCAAAAGTAATGCCGTTTCTGCGCATTTTGACATTTGATTGTCATGTGTCAACTCATTGTGTATCTCGAAGGGATGCTAGTCGTTTTAAGATTATTGGAACTTAAAAAATATCAATATTAAACTTTTTTTGCAATTTGGGATGAAAAGGCTAGCCAAATACCAGAAGAGTATATCCGCCATCGTATACTTTTCGAATTTCGTAAGGGTAGTAACGCAACAGTTGCACCCAAAAACATTTGGGATATTTATCCACGTGTATTAATTCATAAATGCCAAATATCAAAACATTAGACAACCACATGCTAAAGGCAAATGTAGAAGCAAATCAATATCATACATTCGAGGAACTGTCAAACACCTCTAACCAACTGTGGTCAACAATCCGAAAACATTTAAAGCAAATTGGAAAAGTAAGCAGATCACACAGAACCGTTTTTGGATCGTTTGGTTACTGGAGACGAAAAATCGGTCCTATATGATAATCCAAATCGCAAAAGGCAGCGGTTCCCTCCAAATTAATCACCAATTGGATCGAGGGAGCCAATCTTCAATCGAAAAATATTGTGATTGTTAATAGAAAAGGCTTCATTCTGCAACACGACAATGCAAGACCGAACTGTCTAACACGAACACTGGAAAAAATTAATAAAATGATTTCCATTAATTCCGATCCCCACAACATTTTCTTAGTGGCGAAAAATTTAAAAATTTGAATGATGTCCAAAATGCCATATTGAGATATTTTACTCAAAAACCAATTGATTTTTATCAGTCCGGGATTGAAAATCTGCACACAAAGTGGTATAAGGTTGTTAATATATAATTATATTATCGGTTAGAAATAAAAAAAATGAATTTAATGTTAGACAGTGACTTTAGTTTGCGTTCCCCTAATATATTTTATCCAGCAGTTATGCAAATAAAATGCAGAAAAATAGAAAATTATTCTTTTAAGAAGATTATTACATAAGGATTGCTCAAAATACTGCTAATGTTGATGTACTTAGTTATCTTTTCGTTATTTAGACGTATTATAATCTGCCAAATAAAATAAATGACATATTGCCTCCCCCAATATACCAAAATGACATGTAATGCAATTTAGTCGTAAAGTTAGCAATTACAAATTTATTTACCACCTAAACAATGTGTAGTAGAATAACAGAAAAACGTTTAACTTTTTTATACTACTTTTTATTTTTATACAACACTTTGTGACTAGTTTCGAATTACACAGTAATCATTATCAAACTTAGTTTGATAATGATTACTGTGTAATTCGTGTTGTATAAAAATAAAAAGTAGTATAAAAAAGTTAAACGTTTACGATTACACAGTAATCATTATCAAACTTAGTTTGATAATGATTACTGTGTAATTCGAAACTAGTCACAAAGTGTTGTATAAAAATAAAAAGTAGTATAAAAAAGTTAAACGTTTTTCTGTTATTCATTAAAAATGTACTACCAAGTGAACGCCTCCAAAATTCAAGATATAATGTGTAGTAGAGGTGGTGAGAGACCTTATACCTATATATGCTGTTATAAGTATAAAAAATTGTGATGTGGCCATCATAATATTTTCCCTATATTTTTCTCGAAAACTATGAGGTTTACGCAAAAAGGCTATTCCTAATAATTTATTCACTTTTGAATTCTCTGCAATTATTTGTTATATAAATTTCATGTAGCTCTAATACCTAAATAGCAATTGGCAAAAAACTTCAAAATTTTCAATTACTATTTTTTTTTTCTCGAAAGTTAAGACAGACACAATTTTTTTCCATAAATCAGTGGAATGGACTCAAAAAATCTTCACGAAAACATTCCCCTATATATACTACGTGTATAGGGAAAGTAAAATGGGAACTTGGGTAGAAAATAAAGGAGCAGTTCCAAATAGGGTCTACCTATCACACGATTGCACTATCGATTAAATGTTTTTCAACAGCGAATTTGATTAAATGAGTTAAGAGTTTTTCGGGCTAGCATTTCACTCATTTCTGGTATGCTTAAGGTGGAAGTGTAAGAAACCGAGGTCTCGTTATGAAAATTAACTATTTTAGTATTTTGTTGGAACTTTTCAGTTGTTTTTTTAAATTAAAAATTAAATACGTTTTTTAAAAATTTCATTAAAACAGGTCAACATTTATTGGGTTTTCTTGTATTAAAAGTGAGCAGAATATGCATTAAAATACATTTTAGTGTTTTTTCTTCTTATTTCAGGGTTTAAATTTAAAATGAAAGTGAGATAACACTACCCAGCCTACAGAAAATCAATATCATCAATAATATAAAACTAACGAGAGCTTCACACGATCAAATTTAGTCCCCACTTCTGCAACGAAAGGATAACCATTGCAAGCATTTTATGATAGTATATTAATAAAGTTTACAGAATCGTTTATTTTTTTAATAAATTTTATTTGATTTGACTAAATTTAGATTTTTACTAAATCAAATCGTATCAAAGAAATATAAATTCATTAGGTTATAGAAACTGTTACGTAATTAAAATTTACATCTAATAAATTTCAATGCCTAATTAAAAGAAACCACATGGATACAAAGGCGACAATAGACACTCCAAAAGTACTGGCATATCAACATATCCGGCCATAAACCGAAGTAGAGTAATGAATATGAATCGAGAAAATATATTTTGCATAGTGAAAGACACATACTTGTAATACGTTCCCAATTATATTATAAGGTAAATAAAATACTCGGCTTGTAATTTCACTGATTTTAATGTCAAATCTGGGACATATGTTTTTTTTATTATATTGTATTATTTAAATAATAAAAAAAAATGTAATATAATAGTCTCGTTGATTGTTAAGGCATTTATATTTTGAAAATTCATTATCACTTAATATAATAATAATAGTAAACTATTTATGATTTTCAACTTTTTATTTTACTCATTACAATTGTTTCGCTACACTGTAGCTTCGACAGGTGAAGAAATATAATTATATCTCTTCACCTGAAGAAGCTGCAGTTGTAGTGAGTAAAATAAAAAGTTGAAAATCATAATTAGTTTACTATTATTATTATATTAAGTAATATAATAGTATTATTTTCTCAAATGTTATTTTAATAATAATAATAATAATCAATAATTTTTAGTAAAGGAAATGAATATTCAAATAAATTTACAATTGCTCTTAACACCAGAGATAAATAAATAAAACAAGTGTTGATATATAACAGATAAAAGCAGATAACTTAATAAAATACTGGCACAGTATATGGTTTTAAAAACGTCTTTATTATTCTACATTAGAATAATAAAAAACGTTTGTGTAACCATATACTATGTCAGTATTTTATTAAGTGATATGGAGTTTCAACAAGTAACATCAAACCAGTATTTAAAAGCAGATAACCAAATAATATTTTAATATTTAGTACCAATTAGTATATCTATCTAAAATACGCATGGATTTATTCCAAGCTCTTTCAGAAGAATAAAAAAATATGTATTGAAAAGAATTGAGATATTATATGATAAAAAATAAATATATATTTACAGAAATGTGATTGTAGACAATTAAATTATATTGTTCAGTTACCAATTCTTATTATCGTATTATATTATTAAGTCAATCTAAAATATACACCCGTTTTGTTCTAACATTTCCAATACAAGAATAGCATACTTCATAATGTTGAATTACATGATTTAAAACTTGTATTGTCAACAGATACTAAATTATAATTTTGAAATGAAAATAGATAATCAAAATTATAAATGCGAGATGTTAAGAGATGAAACAATAAAGTTTGTATTTGGTTATAAATTAACTTGATTTGTGAAAATATATATTAAATTAATTAGCTAATGATTAAGTGACCAATACAAACGAAAAATTGCTTAATAATAAATCTGCCCTAGCCCAGACGGACTAACACCATTTATTTGTATTCATATTTATTGTTATTGTTATTATGTATAATGTTTTGTCCAAATAAAGATTATTATTATTATTATTATTATTATTATTATTATTAAATCTGCCATTGTAAACAAACTAAACGTACATTCTTTATATGGATAGATAATTAAATGGTTTTCTACTATTAAGTGTATCTATATAAAATAATAATTGATTTCCTTCTTATTTTTCCAATACAAAAATTGCATTGTGCGAATGGGATGTTTTTTAACGAAAATCTCAAATATTGTGCAAAAATTCAATTATAAATTACAGCAGATTCTAGATGAAAACAAATAATGAAATTGATTTTAAGTACTCTTATATCATACATCACATCTATAATTTGGTTCCATTTCCCTTAAAAAAATATATGGTACCAAGTGAGAAATTGTATGATGAAAAAATCAGAATTCATAGAGAAATTTAATTAAGATTCTATTTACAAATAGAATATTAAATGCTTCTTTAATATTAGATTGCCAATTAGTACATCTACGAGACAAATCCGTAAAGTAGTACCATTTTGAACAGTGCGGCTCGCTGGCGAATGGAGCCGGATGTGTGCTAATAGATTAGTTGTAAATATTGAACTTACGAGGTTGTTGCTTGGTGAAATTCCATAATATATAGGTAAACCAAATGTTTTATTTACCTTATATGTTTAGTTGTATTTCAGCTGTCTCTCCGCAAAATTACATCTCGTTGGTATTGACTGTGCTGTTTATGTGAGTGTTGGTAAGGTGCAAGAAAATAAAAAAAAGCTGTCAGTTGTAAAGTTAGGGCTGCGATTAGATATCTCAAAGTAAAAAATGTGCGACCTTTCATCGTCAATTGAATGATGTGTATGGAAAAAAATGTTATGAATGAGTCATTTCTTCAGCGCTAGTGTCATAATTTCAACTTAAGAAGAGAGAACACCCATGGTGAGATTCCTGCGACCAAAATTTTTGTTATTTTTGTGTATATTTACTTAAATATGTTAACAGGAATAACGAAGGTAATGAAGAACAAAGAACCATCAGTCAAACTTATACACCCTATAGCTCAGGCTTAACTCCTTCAGATTACCATCTCTTTACATAACTTAAAGATAATCATAATGATGGTTGCGACCGTTACTACGTAACTTAAAGACTTTCTAGCAGGAAAGCAATTTGAAACAGATGGAGAACAGAAAGAAGCTGGGTTACATATCTCAATTACACTGGCGGCGGAGGAATATGAAACTTTGATACAAAAACTCGTCACACATTACGACAAATGTTAAAATTTGTGAGGTGAGAAGTTGTGGAGAAGTTTTACAACAATAACTTTGTTTTTTAAAGCAAAATAAAATAAAGAATTTAGAAGAAAATGATTTTTGTTGCGTGAGAAAGGTTTAGCAATAATCAACTTAAGATAATACCGAACAAATGTCTACCACGACCACGCTTAAAGATGTCGATCCTTTCATCAAAATTGTAAATCACTTTTTGGAAAATGTCTTGTTTATTTTAATCACGTCACAGATTTTGAGATTTAAGGCTGCAATCGATTCAATTGGCTCCGTATTGACTATGTTTTTAACATAGTAATTTAAAAATACAACAACATTTCGTGAATCTACAACAATGAGTCTTACAAAGACTCGTAGTCTTAGTAAGACTCAGTGTTGTAGATTCACGAAACGTTTTCGTATTTTTAAATTATTATTTAATTTTCTACAACGAACTGAAGGATTTTAATACATTTTATTATTTTTAACATAGCCCTACAAAAATAATCCAGTAGTGTAAATCACATGATCGGGAAATTTGGTTTATAATTAATTCATTGCTTCAATGGTTGTATGCCTTGTGACACCATCTTGTTTAAATCACCTGTCAGTGATATCCATATCATCAATAATAGGCAAAATTAAGTTGCTAACATCTCTTAATAGCGTAATCCATTGATCATAATCGCATTTCCACCAGAATTTTCGAAAAAAAAACATGACCCAATCACGCTTCCAGACCACATAGCGCACCATACAGTGACACGTTGAGCATGCAAAGGCTTCTCAACAATCGTTCTTGGATTATCAAAAGACAAAATGCGGCAATTTTGCTTGATTTATCGGATTTATCCAGATAAATAAAAATAGGCTTCGTTTGAAAACAATATTTTTTTTAATGAATTCAGCGAATCTACGTCGATGTGAAAGGTCGGTCGTCTTCAATTTTAGCACCAGTTGCACCTTCAAAGCCAAATCCTTAAGCAAAATTCGCCATTTGAACGTTGTGGATAGCACCAATTGTTGAGAACGTCGAGTATTTGATAAATTCGAATCTTCTTCAACACTGTAGCCCACGGCTGCGATGTTTTCACTTGAATGGCTCATTCGAATATGCGTTGGTGTTGGCATTTTATATACCGAGCCTGCCGATTCAAATTTATTGACCAAAATTTTAATAGCAGTCTCAGAAAGACGATTATGTTGACCGAAAATATCACGAATTTTACGAAATGTAACTTTTACCGATCCACGATTTTCATAGTAGATTTTTATTAGTTTAATGCGATTTTCAGGCAAAATTGAATTCATTGTAATAATTGCTGAAGCTTATTCTATTAATATGTCATAAAACTAAATGTTAAAACGGTCACGTTGTTCTGATTTGTCCCTATTGAAATAAAGAGTTTTGTTGAAAGGACCAAGAGTTTAAAGTATGTTTTTACAAGTAAAACATAAATATTTTTTAATCCATGATAGTTTTTTTTTTATTTTTCGTTATTTGGTCCGGCTCGCCCACTCTTTTTAGTCTGTAAAGGATGACTAAGTTTATGCTGGAGGACTTTTTGGTTAATCGTGATTAGCTGTAGATTTTATCGACATTTCCAATAAGGTCTCACTTATAAAATGATCCATAAATAACTCCCTGGATAGCTAAGTGTAATCTACGTCTATCTTTGCGACAGAAAATTTTGCCAAATTAACAACACACTATCTAGCGTAAGTGTAAGATTTGTCCAGCTGTTTTACAAGACTCTGCTGTATCTCTGATACTGTAATACAACTAAACCAGCCACATCCCGACTCTTGCTCCGGAATGTTCAATACTTTCATTACACAACTTTTCTTTACGTAGAAGTCCCCATGATTTATCCAAATAATATTATTAAAGCTCTTGATTCCATCGAGAAGCAGATGAATGAAGAAACTTAAGGTCAGAGCTTACAATATTATTTCCATACATTTCAACAGCCCGTATTTCAAAAAAGAAATATTTTTACTTCCTAATACTGCCAGTCGATTACTGTGAAATCAAGTCAAAGCTTTTAAATATGATTTCTCACTAGTAAGTGTGTCTTCGTTTAGGTTTCCCATTATCTACAACCTTAGTGCCATCCGCATATAGGATTTGATTGGAAGTCATTCATGTAGAGCAAGAACAACAGTAGTCCAAGGATGGATCCCTCCGGATCACTGTGATTGATTGTTATGGTCGTTGAAGTCACTTTATTATTGTAGACTGCTTGTTTGCGGTTATTCAAATATGACATTAATAATCCACATGCACTGGGGTGAATGTTGTAGAAATATAATTTGCGTAATAAAATCGAATGTGGGATGCAGTCAAATGCCTTAGTTAAATCTAAAAATGTGGCTGTACAGTACTCACCCGATTCAAAAGATTCAAGAATCTGTTGGATAAGGTCTAATAAGGATTTATTGTTAACTTATTTTTCCGGAAACCATATTGATTATTTGAAAGAAATTTGTTATCTTCCAGGAAAGCCGCTAGTTGAATGTACAGAGCTTTTTCTAAAATTTTCCAGAAGATAGGGAGGATTGAAATAGGTCGATAGTTCACTACATCTTTGCTATCGTCTTTCTTAGAAAACGGCAGCACTTTCATACAATCTGGAAAACAGAGTATTGGGTGCACAAGTTTGTTAGTGACGTTAGAGGCGAAATCATTGAGTCTTTGATTGATTTAGCAGGTTAATATTTATTTCATAGATATTCTTAGTTTTGCTTTATTTGAGGCTCGATATATATAATTTCTCTGGAGCACATGGTGGTTTAATCAAGTGTATATCGTCAAATCATGTGTATAAGGTCAAATCATGTGTATAGGGTCAAATGCTCTAGTAGTTAAATGTTCCACTACCTTATCAGCAATGTGGGTAAAAAAAGATTAAAATCATTACAGTTAATATCATTCAACATTTTTCTACTTGAGGCTTTATCATAAATAATGACATGCCACATTCCACATGTTGAATTAAATGACTTTGCGATGAAGGAGTCATTAGCTTTAATTTTGGCTTCATTGAGCAAAGGTAATTTTTCTCGCATTATTTTCAGAACATTGGTAAACCAAGGTATCTGAGCGCTATGTTTTGTTTGATGGGCTAACTTTTTAGGAAAAGTACAAACAAAGACTAATAAGAAGTATTTTAAGAAATATTCCCATGCATAATCCACATTCCTAAAATTCGAAAAATTCAAATCTATTTCCATAAGATAATTAAATAATTTAAATTTTCGCATGGACGATAAATTCCACGCAGTTTTTTAGGTGAATGGCGCTTATTTTCATAGTCAATTAATAGCATTATATGATTGATTGTTGAAGCCGTTACTTTGTGATACATCTTGATGACGAAGTAGGTTAAGAAATACACTTTGCTAGTATCACGAATTTTACACTTTTATTGTGACCAGTCTCGTCCTATTTGGACATTATCAAACAAATACAATGAATTCATTGTAAAATTCGTGATACTAGCAAAGTGTTATTATTTTTTAACCTACTTCATAATAGCATTATGACTCCATGATCGGAAAAATCCGAAAATTCACACTTTAATTGCAATGTGTCAAAATTAACATTGCTAAATATATTGTCAATTAAATTATTACCTCATGTTGGAGCCATCACTAACATATGTAAGCCATTTAATATTAAATCGCATAGCTGTTTAGACTTATTATCATTGATTATTGCTGCTAAATAACACGTTAAAATCCCCAAAGATAAAAACATTTTCATGTAAAGAATCAATTTTTTCCACAACTCCACTCAATATATTAATAAATTATTTTTTAGGATATGTTGATTGCAATTTTACGCATTTTGGAATACATGGAAATGCAGCTGCTCAATTCTGATTCAAGATGAGAATAAATATCTCGAAATTTTTTCGATCATTATCTTAAGTGTTCAAAACCGAAGCCAAAGCTTTGTTTGTCAAGTTGTGACCGATGAACGATATAAAATCTTCTAATCAAGAATAGTGTATGGTTATTTTCATTGATTATCAGACACCAGCTGACCTAGGTAGCTCCGTTTTATATGCGAAATAATCAAAAGCCACTCAATTATTAATCCTTTAGCCATCGAAATTCTCTCTGCTTAGAAGATAGCGTCCTCAAGCGATAATTTTTGAAAATAAAATATATACTTTTTAAACCCAAACTAATCTCAAAAGCGATTTCCAAAGAGTATTTTGTTCGGAAGATGTTCAACACTATCCTGCCCGAAAGATAATCCATGGTTTATTTCCTTTACTCTTGGAGAGGTGTTATTGACAGGGAAACAATAATTCAAAAACTGTTGATCAAGCCAATTTTTTACCATTGTTAGAGGTAATTAAAAGACTAAATTATAGAAAATAACGAAAATGACATTATCATCAATAAAGATATTAACAATATGGTTAAAACCGTTAAAAATGTATAAATTATTTAATTTATTTAAAATATATCATAAAATAAGTGGCCCTCACCACCTCAGCAGAGTGTAAGATCAGCATACTTTGCGTTATTCCATAGCCATATAACGTATGGTATATTAATGTGGGGTCATGCATCAATAATGAATCGGCTATTTTCTCTTCAACGTCGTGCAATCAGGGTGTTGACCAAAGCGTCATATAGAGAAGACTGCCGGCAATTATTTATTAAAATTGGGATACCCACTCTTCCATCCGTCTTTATTATGGAATGTTTAACTTATACTCACAAGCATATAAGTTCATATACCACCCATGCACAAATACACTGTTATTCAACACGAAACAGTAATAAGCTTTATCCTGCTCATCATCGCATACTAAAATCGAGAAGCGCCAGCAACTATTACGGTCCAAAGCTTTATAATCTATTGCCTCAGGCCATCAAGAAACTCTCACTAAAAAATTTCAAAATCAAAATTAAAACATATCTTTTAAATAAGGCTTTTTATAGCGTTGATGAATGTCTGTCCACGAAGTTAATTGATTTTACTATGTGAATGTCCAATAATATTTTATTAAATTATTCTCCAAATTTTAATCTGTTTGAATGTGATTGTATTTTTATATTTTAATAAGTAGCATGTATCAATTTTATATTTTTTATTATTTATTATTTAACATTAATGTTGTGATTTCCACTTTTAAATTTTATTAATTGTATTTATTGGTTTTATTTACTGTTAACTTATTTTCGTTTTAAAGTATTGTTTGTATTTTTTATATTATTTCTAAGATATGTTTAATTTAGTTCTAGCTTAATAATAAGTCATTTCTATTATTTTATTTATTTAAATAATTTGCTCTTGATTGGTTTTATTATAAATTGTCTTTGTGTTCATTCAATTAATATTATATTTCATTAATCAATTTTGCAAATGCTTATTGTAATTTTCTCTGACGTATGTAAAACTATTTAGTTCTGGCATTAATAAAGATTATTATTATTATTATTATTATTATTATTATTAATCAGTTTAATTTTTTTTTAATTTAAATAAAGAAATTGAATGACAGAGGTTAACATTAAAATGAATTCCTTTATTTCCTTACTTATAGAATTGGAGAAATATATTTATAATATGATCTACATGTACTAAATAAAAAATTGATAAATTGAAAAAAGTCTTAGGGAAATTTCCAAAATATGTATATAAAAATAAATTCTTCTCTATTAACAAAAAAATTCAGTAACGTCTAATGTACAACTAATAGATATTAATAATAATTATCATATAATAAACAATATATAATTGAAAATTAAATACTACTTTTAATTTATATATTATATACAGAGAGATATCTTAAATTAATAATAGTGTAAGAACTGAATTGAATACATAATTATATCTCCATAAAAGAAATTCTAATTGTTTCCAAATTGAAGATGCTGATAATTTATGAAGTTTACGAGATCTTAATTGATTCTCAGGAATAATCATTAATCGGCACAGAAGAATAATAAGTGTCTTCTGTAATAGATCATTTATGCATCTTACTTAGTTTAATGAGCGACACCATGCTGTTTTCATACTGATAATTTGTATTTAATGAAGGAGTATGAAATGGTCATCATCAGGTAAGGATTTATATTTGTATTGTATATGCGATTATCATTCATTTTAAGTTCTTATTAATATTTGACACAAATAGTTTTTTTAACAATAATTTCTAAGCGATGGTGATCAAAAGTGCTTTACTACTTTACGAGAAATAGAATGTATACAAACAACAATAATTCTACACAGAAAAATTCTCTTTCCCAATTAATTTCTATTTAAATTTCATAAGAATTGTCAAAAACCCTTTAATTATTTCAATTACTTTTTCAAGCAACATTTAATATATCATATGAGTTATTCTCTGAATCACATCAGAATTCACAAGTAATATTTAATAAAAGATATTATTTTTTAGAAAACTAATCTCTGCTAATTTAAGTACTAAGGCTTACTAAAATCTCATTTTAAATATGATTTTGATCTAATTAAAACTTATTGATGAATGGTATATAAAAAAAATCATTCCTCGGTTGAAACAATACAACAATCAATTATCATTTTCAAATGGCGTCTCATCGCAAGTTCGACAACTCGAGATTAATCTTATCGCAATTTGTTTACATTCAGTATTATTCCAAACAAAAATATATAGGTGAACCGTAAATATCGCAAATTTAATACCAGCGTAGGTGATAGTAAAATGATTTTTTATTTTATAATTGGATGCAATTATATAACATGGTCGATACCCGGTCTAACGAAGTGAATGATGATACATAATCGAATCTATTAAACGGCTGTTGGCAATCACTCACTTGATGAATTTGAGTTGGACAAACACAATCAGGATTCTATCAATTTGATTCAATTCGTTTTAATAATTGTAATTGCAATTTGATTATTTAAAAATTAGACAATACATTGATTAAATGTCCTGATAATATTAAATTAAAATTTTAATAAAAGTTTTTACTTTTAAAATATTTGAGTTATTCTTTACAAAAATAATGTTGAGAATTTCTTAAATAATATTACATTTCTAACCTTTTTAAGTATTTTTATAGACAAATTATGTTTTTTTTAATAGAATTTCAATTGTTTTTGTCAAAGTTTCAACTATAAAAAAAATTTCATTATTTTATGCAAAATTGACATTATTTTATTACGAAAGTTTATATTAATATTCTTAAGGTAATTTCAAACGGTATTTAAAACCTATTTGTTTTTTTTTTTTAATTTCAACTGTTTTTGTCAGATATAAACTTTTAAGTAATAACTGTTTCTTATAAATTTTACACTTTTTTCATTTTGTAAATTTTTTTAAAACAATTTTACATGTGATTTTTTTATGAAATTATTTTGAATCAAAATCCTAACTATTTAAGTGTTTTTTCTTAACAAAATGTTACTGTTAAAACTACAATTATTTTAAAATAAATTTTAAACTCTTGAAATATTATATCAACTGTTTATTTACATTTAAAATAGTTTTTGTTTGTAAAATTTCAACTGTTGGAAATGAAGATAAAATATTTTTAGTTTTTAAACTGTTTTATTGGTATATGATTTTTGCTGAATAAAACGATTTTTAAACAAACATAAGAATAATTTGATTAGTTTTATTTTTTGTTTAAATGCACATTTTAAAGCGTTCTTTAGAAAATTCAAAGTATTTTTAAGGCAATATTATAAGTAAATTTATAAAGCTAATTTTCATTTTTGTAGCCAAATTTAACTTTTTATTTTTTCAAGGTTTAAGATGTTTTTTTAGTACTTTTTCACATTTTTAAAATTCAAACTGATTTTAACCAAATTTGACTTATTTTATTAAGTGAGTTTAACTATTGTTAAGAAAGTTTAGTGTTTTTCTTAAGTGGTTGCTTTTTAAAACATTTTTATTTGAAAAATTTAATTTGTATAGTGCATTTTCAAGTTACAACTGTTCTTTGAATCAGTTTTTTAAATAGAATTTTAACTAATTTTAAATTATAGAATTCCTAAATATTTTATTTTTTGTAAATAAATTTCAGTTGTTTTTTTACACAGCGTTATCCTGAACGAACAAAATGTATAAAATTTTCGTAATTATAATAACAATCACATTAATTTATTGTTTTGCCTCTTGACCTACTTCAATAAATAATAAATTAATTTACGTTACTGCCTCGTGACCTACCTTAATGAATAATGCATTAGGCAACAGTAATAGATTATGTATTAACACATTAGCACAATACATGAATTGATTTAGCATTCTGCTGACCTACCACAACACTTTTTATCTTAGCCCAGCGCGTTTTTGACTGATCTCAACAATTAATACCCATCATACTACTCTCATGTTGACCGGATGGATGACACAAGATTGCCGAAGATCGCAAGGGTCGGTCTCCAAGATCTAACAGACCTTCTAGATGCGATGGTGTGAAAGCTGGAGCTTATCATCCCAGCTGCGACTCTAGCAGAAAGAGTAGAAGGCAAACGCGTTAGAAAAAGAAGAAGAAGAAGAAGTACTATTCTCCCATCAAAGTAGGCATTGTCATATTTATTTAATTATTTATTTATTTAAATTAATTGTAAATTAATTAATATACAGGGTGAGTTTTTTAGATCTTTGGGGATCTCGGAAACTATAAGAGATAGAAAAACGATTAAATGGGGAAAGAAGTGTAAATTTATGAGACGATAAAAATTCCACTTTGAAAGTTTTCAAAAAAGTCAAGGGTAACTAGATATTTTGAAAAAAGTAAAAAAAGTTATTTTTTTTCAAATTAATATATCTCGGTTATTATAACAGATAGAAAAAAAACTCTAAAAGACAAAGTTTTAGATAATTTTACGCAGATAATATATAATAAAAAATAATCAGAAAATTTGTATCACTTACATTTTTTTTAAGGAACCCTTGGCTATGGCCTCATTCAAAAGATATTTTTTTCTCTTTATTCCAATATGACATATGACATAGTTATTTCTAAAAATAAGTGTTTTATAGTCATTTTAAATTTTATTTTAAATATATAAATGGGTAGCCATGAAAAAGATGAAAGTAAAACAATTGCAGTTGTTTATAATAATAGCACCCTGTATAAAATAATAAATAATATAAGAATTTCAGGTTACGATTGTTTACAATTCTAAAATGAATTAATTAAAAAGCAATCTAAATATTTCATCATTGACATATTCTAGAAGCACAACTAATATAATCCAAAATATATGCAATAAATATTCTAAAAAATCTTAAAAAAATATAACAAGCCTTCTATTTAAAATTAAAATAAAATTAGTTTATTAAAAAAAACGTTATAATAACAAAACGAAAAAAAACATAAACTATTTCTATATTTCATGTTTTCTCTTCCGAGTATAAAAATAACAGGATATCCGGATTACAAAACTATTTACAGACAAGTCTTTCAGAACTTTCATAAAGATATTTATCAAGATATTTTAAGAAATTATTAAAAATCGTAATAAAATAGAAAACATTCGGGCTGAAAGACCACTGGTCGATAGCCATGAAACAGAAGACCAATAATGTTAGAATTTATTTTATTTTATACATTACAAGTATTATATTTTATTTTCATTCTGTGAATAAAGATGTTTAGTAGTAGTAGAAAACATTTTATCATGTGCAGCCAGAAACCTTGTCGAGTTCACACATAACCTTTTATTTATTATTTATCATCCATTATTAATCTGTTTCCATGATTGCTAAATTATTTAAATTATTAATTGATAGTGAAAGATAAAGGATTTGAATAGAAGATTATCTGGCAAAAGTGATTTCCGCCAGAGATATTTGCAACAAAAATTGTAAGTTTAAAAACTGAGATTGATATACAATGCATAAATATGGAATTTATAAATTAGCTTATTCTCAATTGTGGAATTTGGTCATAATTTCAAACTTCAAAGACCATGAGAAATCATTTGCACTCAAATAGAATTATTCAACTTTTGCAAACTATTTTCTTATTAAACAACCAGCTCCACCAAATGTACAAGCCCGTCTTCAACTATCGCTTCAAAAAACGACGAAAGTTTTACAGTGCGTTCTTTTTCTAACGCATTTGGTTTACTTTATCAGACTGAATGTTTTTGGGTCGTTTCTCGAAGCGATAATTTCTGACGTACGACGAAAGATCCAACGAACAGACTATAAGTATTGATTCTATAAATTTAGCGTCAAAACAATGTTAGCGTGTATCATATTCAAGAATTATCACTAGCAAAAAAGTATGTATCCACAATCAAAAAAAAGGTTTTAGAAAATCTCACAAAATTAGAAGTTCTATTAAGAATTTAAAGTACAACGAACAGAAAAATAATTAGACACGATCATAACTTCTCGTTTAATTGCGTTGACTATAGAACAACCCCTCAATCATACTTAGAAACATGATGTTTAAAGATTTGAATTCAATGATCATGTCCAATTGATTAATACACAAAAATCTAGAAAGATTTTAGTACTTGTCTTGTTTTAGATTTGAAAATACAACTAATATAGAGTAAAATTATGTCGATTTTAAAGGTAATAATGTAATGAAAATATGTATTTAATGATAATGCCACTATTTTAGTTACGGAAATTCATCGGTATGCTAGTTCAAAAAGTATAAAGCTTGTATAATAAAGATTACTAGATATATGCGATTTAAATTAAAAAACAATTAGGTATTAATTCCTTGCTATTTCCCTCCGTCTTATTTATCTCCATGGAGTGTTTCGTTATGGTGACTCCAAAAAGGTTTCTATAAAATGGAGGTGTTCCATCTTATTAGAATTAGATTCTCGAGTGAGGCGCGTTATGAGTGGTGAAGGGGACAACTCTTAGAAAAGTTTAGCGTTTATATTTGCCTTCAAAGAGATTTCTACTCTCTTACACATTAACTTCTGCATTTAGGTATAGTTCTTTATACCCCATAAAAGATTTCCCCTCGACAAAATTGTGGTGATTCAAGTTACCATATACTGCTTAGTTTAATTAATTAAACCCAATTGTTGAGATATATAAGACTATGTTATATATGTCAGAGGCTTCTACTTCGTTATACATTTTTGTAAATTGATAAAATACTATAACTTTGTTTGTATAACTTGAAAACAAAACAAAGTTATCGTGTTTTATTCAATAAAGGGGGTGCTAGTCGTCTTTATTCAGCTTTTGAACTAGATATCCTTTATATCGATGGAATTGTTTCCGTTTAAGAAACTTTGTAACAGCATTATTCCTAGAAATGATTCTTATAGCACATTGTTGTAGAATAAGAGATATTCAACATTGTACTTTCCTCAATTCTTGAATTACCTTGGTGAAGCTTGACTCAGCAAATAATTTTCTTCACAAATGACTGATAAATCACTATAGAGTTTGGACTTTATATACTAAAAAATTCATAGTATTGTTATCTTAGAGTTGTGTAAGAACTATCAGGTAACAGTTATTGTTTATTTAAATGTATAAAGATACATATGTAAATACAACCGGTTTAACATTTCTTAAGCCTAAGTTTAACAACATGAAACAAAATCACAAATTTATCACCACAGGTTACAAAATAAGTTACATTACTAGATCGATATATCACACGTTAATATCTATCCCATATTATTATTTTATTACAGATTAAAGTTAGCCATAACATAAGATTTTAGCCTTTTCTTAAATTTATTTAAGCTCGCAGACTCTTTAATGCTTGTATCTAGTTTATTATATTTATCTAAACCTTCATAGAACAATGAACAATAAGTTCCCTGTTTTTTTACTGTCTTAATAAACAAGTTATTTCTATTTCTTGTCATATGAACATGAATGTCTTTATTTTTTATGATGTTACATGTAAGGTATTGTGGTAACATATCAGCATTTAATTTGTATATGTATACACATGTTCATAAAAAATAACTGTTGACGAACAGAAAAGAGGCCTAGTTCATGAAGCATGTCTTTAATATAAGTTAATCTGTCACACTGTAATATTGTCGTCATGCAATTTTCTAATATTTAAAGTTGATCCATGTCATTACTGTTGTAAGTAAAATGAGGACTGATAACAGCCTTATATAAAATCAAGCGGAAGTTTTTGCTGAGTGACTGGCATGTTCTATAGAACTGATATGTTTTCGACCTAATATTTTCTATTTGTTCCTTACAGTGGCTTTTTAAATTCTGGTTTGAATCTAAAGCTACTCCAAGGTACTTGATTTCTTTAACAAATTCTAAATCCTCCCCCATTAGGCACACTTTATTTGCAAGGTTATCTGAGTTTATCCCCAAAGTCATGACCTTCGTTTTGTTAGTGTTTACCAGTAGTTGGTTCCTCTTTATCCATTCTTCCAGTTTCCTGAGCAGATTATTCATTTGAATTATGATTACATTATTGATAAAGGGTGGACATTATAGGTCCTAGTATAGTTCCCTGAGGTATTCCCATACTTATTAATTATACTAGGAGATTTGACCCCATTGAATACTGTTCTCTGCTTCCTTTCTGATAAGTAATTTTTAAACCACCCAAGTGAATCTTCATGAATGCCTATATTATGTAGTTTTATGAGCAACACTTCACGGTTCAGAGTTTCAAAGGCACGCTTGAAATCAACGAACACAGCTACAATTTTGGTATTTTTTTAATCTAAAGTTAAAACAACTACTGATAGTTCTTACAACTGTAAGACAAAGGTTCAGTAATGCTCGGAGAAATTATTAATTTTTCATCAATACTTTTAATTTTCATCAATCCGCATCGGCGTTTTGATAAAAAATATTTACCTAAATATAATATAATGTATTGTAGATATGAAGTCATAAAGCATTGTGTTTTTACAGAAAATATAAATTTTATTTCAGAATGATACTTTTTGACGTTGGCACAACCATAATATTATTGTAATGAGTACCTCCATAATTGTACAAAATCAATTTTATTCTTGGTCAGTGAAGAAAGTAAATAGAAAAATATACATTTTAGGCTTTAAAAATGGCTTGTTTAGCATAAAACAGGGTGTCAAAAAAAGTTTATATTTCTTTAGCTTCCTGCGTAAACACAACGAATCCGAGAGGGACGAGAAGTATGTCAACTCTTAGAAATTTTGCTGCTATGGAGCGTTTCTCAGAAGCATACCGTGCGTTTTGCGTCTGAGAGTTTACAAAACGTGTAATTCGGCAATTGCGGCATGTAGAAGATTCTGAAATATTCGAAGTTTTCGCCACTTAAATGATTCGCCAATACAATAGAATAGAATAGAGTGGTTAGTGTTAAACAGTGTTAGTGACGATCCGAACCTTTCAAATCTAAAGCGCCCAAGCTCTTTAAATGTGCCTAGATCGTTATTACACCGTATTATGCAAGACCTAAAGCTCTATAAAATTTATTTGGTACAAGAATTAAAACCTCAAGATGCCGGTTAAAGTGAACATTTCCCTGGCAAATTGATCTTCAAGAGATGTGACATAAATTGGCCTCCTCGCAGTTCTGATTTAACGATGGATTTTTTCTTCTCAAATATAGTGTTTATCCCAAAAGACCAACTTCTCTGGTGCATTTGAAAGAAAATATCCTCATTAAATGATAGCCATCACAGAGTCCACCTAGCGAGCCGTCATAAGAAATTTTAGCGATCGAATTAATGAGTACCGTTACCGCGAATGTTTACATTTAGACAATATTGTTTTTAAGGAACAAATTCTTAAATTGAATAGTTTAATAAATAATAAACACATTTTCTACAGATAGCATTTTGTAATTGGTTCACTAAATATAAACTCTCTTTTGAGACAATCTATACGATTATAGTCAATTTTAATAGATGGTACTTGAAAAAGCAATTCTGCATAGATTAGTATCTATTTTCACTAAACATAACCTACCACGAAATAGTCAATCTGGGTTTCATAAGAATAAATCATCTGTTGACTCCCTCTTTGACTCTGGATAGAGATGAAGTGACCCTAGGTATCTATTTTTATTTATCTCGGGCCTTCGACCTAATCAATCACCAATTATTATTTAACAAGCACAAATTACTCTATTAAGTTGTGAGCATTACCTGTAATACCATGTGCTTGTATTACAGGTAATGCTCACAACTTAATAGAATCATTTTTAAGCGTAATAATCCAGTGTAAACGTGGTAATATACTTAACCATAAATATTTTCAGATAAAATATGTATTTCTCCTCAAGGGTCAGTCGTGGCACCTTTTGTGTACGTTATTTTCATGAACGATGGCTTATGAGAGTAAACCAAACATTACCGTCTGCGAATATGCAGATGATAAGTCACTTCTAATCAGAAATATTTCTTCGTAATATCACAAATAGTACTATAACAAGTTTTTACTCGTGGTGTCTAGCTAACAACCTAATGTTTAATCTTAATAAACTGTTTCATGAAGTTTAAAAATCCTCGAAATCATACCCAGATACGAGTACCTAATTTGAAACATAATAACAATGAAATAAGTTACCAGCAAAAATTTTCTTAGTATTATTATTAGTCCAACACTAAACTCGGAGACTCATACTGACACGATTTGTTCGAAACTTAGATCAGCTAGTTTGGCAATCCTGTCTGAGACCTTAGTAAATGTACCAGCTCTGCTCAAGTTTTATCATGTGTACAACCACATAAATTATGGAATTATCGTATGGGGTTCTTCCCGTCATGTGTTACGCCTATTTAGACTACAAAAAAAAATATTAGGAGGATATCATTCTCTAAATTCAGACAGAGTTGTCGAACTCTTTTTACTGATCTGAAACTTCTTACTAGTTTTTTTTAAATAATAATAATTTATTTATTTATTAATTAATAATATTAAACTTCTTACCAGTTACTCTTTATTTATTTACAACTGCTACTTATACGTTTTTCATCATTAAAATAAACTCATAATAAAGCTAATAATAAATTGTTTAGTATAAGAAATATAGATAACTTATACATCATACTTTTTTTTTATGAATTAAATCCTCACTAACTGTTCTTACAGTATTTAATAGTCTGCCTTCTGAAATTAAAATGACCACAAAATAAAATAGTTAAAATTAATATTATTTTTTTTACATTTGGCAGGATTATGAATGAAGCGACATTTTTGTACGATCAGAGGGAAAAGATTCTAGAAGCAATAAAAAGTTATGATCCACGATATGAAACTAAATACCAAGAGCCTAGTGTACAGATTTGCAATAATCTCGTCAATAGTCTCAATCATGAATATCAATTACAGGGATTTCCTCAGAAGAGTGAGAATACAGGGACAAATGTGATTTTTATTAAAGATATTGTTATTTATTTCATCAAGAAGCAGTTGGAGATTGAAAAGACATCTTGTGTTACAGTCAAAAGTACAGAATTAAAATCAGAAAAGCTAAACTCTTTACTTTTATTTTCTGTTTGACGGACTTCGTACAAATGAGCGAAAATATTATGTATACCTCAATATATTCTTCACTCAGAGCTAGTGGTAGTTTTTCTGTAGTTTGTTATGAATTAAGGTACATACGTATGCAATGGCTAAGATGATTTTACGTATGTTCAATAGATTTCAGATTTGTACTTAAGGCTGACCAATCTATAACCAGAAATGCAAGTCCACGTAAATAATTTCTGATGCATGTCCTATACGAGAATAAAATGGGAACTTTACTATGTGAAAAACTTACCACGTACTTCTCTAAGATAGTTTTAATGTAATTAATTTTATTTGAAGTTCTATAATTTATAAAACGATCAGTTTCGTTATATAAACTGATCATCTTCGAAACGTATATAAATACGTACATAATTGTTGCAGCAAATTAATCTTCCTATTAGACAAGTACAACGTGTTCATCGAGGACTTTTTCCAAATAATTAATTGCAACTAGGGTTAATACCATGTGCTTGTATTACAGGTAATGCTCACAACTTAATAGAATCATTTTTAAGCGTAATAATCCAGTGTAAACGTGGTAATATACTTAACCATAAATATTTTCAGATAAAATATGTATTTCTCCTCACGGGTCAATCGTGGCACCTTTTGTGTACGTTATTTTCATGAACGATGGCTTATGAGAGTAAACCAAACATTACCGTCTGCGAATATGCAGATGTCACTTCTAATCAGAAATATTTCTTCGTAATATCACAAATAGTACAATAACAAGTTTTTACTCGTGGTGTCTAGCTAACAACCTAATGTTTAATGTTAATAAACTGTTTCATGAAGTTTAAAAATCCTCGAAATCATACCCAGATACGAGTACCTAATTTGAAACATAATAACAATGAAATAAGTTACCAGCAAAAGTTTTCTTAGTATTATTATTAGTCCAACACTAAACTCGGAGACTCATACTGACACGATTTGTTCTAAACTTAGATCAGCTAGTTTGGCAATCCTGTCTGAGACCTTAGTAAATGTATCAGCTCTGCTCAAGTTTTATCATGTGTACAACCACATAAATTATGGAATTATCATATGGGGTTCTTCCCGTCATGTGTTACGCCTATTTAGACTACAAAAAAAATATTAGGAGGATATCATTCTCTAAATTCAGACACAGTTGTCGAACTCTTTTTACTGATCTGAAACTTCTTACTAGTTGCTCTTTATTTATTTACAACTGCTACTTATACGTTTTTAATCATGAAAATAAACTCATAATAAAGCTAATAATAAAACTTGATTAAAACACTAACACTTTCTTCACAATTAATTTTTATTTTCGCTAGATGTATATTTCGGGTACTATGCACCCATAGTACCCGAAATGTACATCTAGCGAAAATAAAAATTAATTGTGAAGAAAGTGTTAGTGTTTTAATCAAGTTTTAATTATATCTTCACGTAACTCAACAACAAATTTCTATAAGCTAATAATAAATTGTTTAGTATAAGAAATATAGATAACTTATACATCATACGTCTCTTTATGAATTAAATCCTCACTAACTGTTTCTTACAGTATTTAATAGTGTGCCTTCTGAAATTAAAATGACCACAAAATAAAATTGTTTAAATTAATATTATTTTTTTTACATTTGACAGGATTATGAATAAAGCGACATTTTTGTACGATCAGAGGGAAAAGATTCTAGAAGCAATAAAAAGTTATGATCCACGATATGAAACTAAATACCAAGAGGCTAGTGTACAGTTTTGCAATAATCTCGTCAATACTCTCAATCATGAAGATCAATTAGAGGGATTTCCTCAGAAGAGTAATACAGGGACAAATGTGATTTTTACTAAAGTTGGTGTTAATTATTTCATCAAGAAGCAGTTGGAGATTGAAAAGACAGCTTATGTTACAATCAAAAGTACAGAATTAAAATCAGAAAAGCTAAACTCTTTACTTTTCTTTTCTGTTTGACAGACTTCGTACAAATGTGCGAAAATATTATGTATACTTCAATATATTCTTCACTCAGAGCTAGTGGTAGTTTTTCTGTAGTTTGTTATGAATTAAGGTACATAGTATGCAATGGCTAAGATGATTTCACGTATGTTCAATAGATTTCTGATTTGTACTTAAGGCTGACCAATCTATAACCAGAAATGCAAGCCAGCGTAAATAATTTCTGGTGCATGTCCTTTACGAGAATAAAATGGGAACTTTACTATGTGAAAAAGTCAACACGTACTTTTTTGATATAGTTTTAAAGTAATAAATTTCATTTGAAGTTCTATAATTTATAAAACGATCAGTTTCGTTATATAAACTGATCATCTTCGAAACTATCCCTGATCGACCACCAAATCCATCCGCTTCTTGATTAGTTTTTACCAGGCCGTATATAAATACGTACACAATTATTGCAGCAAATTAATCTTCCTATAAGACAAGTACACCGTGCTCATCGAGGACTTTTTCCAAATAATTAATTGCAACTAGGGTTCCAGAAATGACAACAAGATGAGTCCCGTTATCTGAACAGATTTTATCTACTCCTATTGGGTTATATTTTTATTAATTATCTAGATTAGTACAAATAATGGTATATATAATTCAATAGCCTGAGTTATGAATCGTAACTCACCCTATGAATTATAACTCACTGTTATCGATCAGGTTGTCATGGTTTTTTCTTTGAATCAATATTTTCAAGGTTAGCTCAAAATTGATAAATGACAAAAAATTGCCACAGCGCAATTCCCGAATATAGTAAATATTGTATAAAGTAAAATATTTTATTAAAAATTATTATTGTCGTAGATAAAGTATAGTATTCAACTCGTGGCAATGGCAATAACTCACTTGGATGAATACAGAACTCGCCTAGCAGCCCGTGCTCCAAACTTCATCCGCGTGAGTTATAGCCTACATTACCACTCGTTGAATAATAGACTATTATGCACACTGTTACTGATCCACCGCATCTTAAATAGTAATACCTAATTAGTATTTGCAAAGAAGTATACAAGCAAATGCATATCTACTGTAACAAGTTACCAAACAAAACAGGCACCTAGGAATGAAGTTGGCAAAAGTTGTCACATCAAGAAAAACTGATTCAAAATCTTTGTGATACTATATAAAGCTTGGTGCCTAGACTTTGTTTAGGTATAAATTATCCTTCTTTAACTTATTTCTAACAGTCTAGTCCAACACATTTAATAGAAAAAGTACTAGAGGTGCGTACAATCTAATTCATTATTCAGTAAGTATCTTACTGCAAGAATATACGTATATATATATAGGACAGTCTAATCAAAAGATCTAAGTCCAACACATTTAATAAAAACCGGTCTAGAGGTGCATACAATCTAGTTCATTATTCAGTAAGTACTTTACTGCAGAAATATACGTATGTATATAGGAAGGGATAAACAATCGGTATTGATTTCGAGTAATCTAGAGAATTATTCAATCTCCCAAAACAATTTTAAAGACGTTAATTAAACGAAGAACTAAATGCAAGTACTTCTTCTATTTCACTAAAATGCTCAATTTTACTTCTTATCAGCAGAATGTATTTGGTTTTCTTAAAAACGAGAGATAGTTTGTACCGTGTGGAGCGCTGGCGTATAGAGTAGCCTCCGGATGTGTGCTAACATGTTCAGTTGTATTTCAGATGTTGTTCACAGACAAAGTTAGGCTTCGCTGTTATTGGCTATATGTTTATAATGTTTAAGAAAATAAAGAACGCCACCAGTTGTGAAATTAGGGCTGTGATTAGATTTCTCAACGTAATAAATGTGTGACTTTACGATAGTCAACGTTAATTGAAGGAAATTGAGTCGTCGGTTTGACGCTGGTTATCAAAGCAACACTATTTATTTATTTCTGTGAAATAAACTAAAAATGGTTAAGTGTATACGGCTACTACTTTCCAGAAGACCCTCGTATAAGTTCAATCTTTAATTGTGTTCCCCAATATTGTTACTTAAATATATGTTTTTGAGGCACAGTTATTTTGACTTGCCGGAAGCTCTTATTTTGTATTATTTTTGTCATAGAGGCTTAAAAAGTTTTTATCTATTATATTTTGACCTATTCTGTACAACTAAATTGAAATTAATATTTAAAATAAGTAGAAGGAAGCTAATTCCAAAATCGGAATTAAGAAAATAAAAAAAGAAAATATCAGTGGACATTAATAAACACAAATTTCATAACGTAAATGGGTTTACGTCCTTAGAAATCCTTGTTAAAATTAAACACTTTCTCTTAAATATTTATTGATATTTGTGGAGCATATTTATGAAGCATTTTAATGTTAATTTAATTTTATTTAAAAAAAACTAGAGCAAATAAAGAAAATCATTATACTATTATTTTAGCAGAGATGTGGAATTTAAATTAAAAAATACCAATAAATTAAATATGCTTTTCATGTAGTATAAAAGAATTATCATTAAAACATGCGTATTAAAAATAATGTTGACCTTTCCTAAAGACATAATGTTAATAAATTACGTAAAATCGTAATAGCACCATTCAATTTCATCAAGTCTCTATTAGTTGTTATAAATTAGAATAAATGTGTTATTTCATATTAATAAATTCAAGTAATTTTTATCGAGAAGCAATAAATGTCAATAAAAGCCAATAATTGTAAAACTCCGCTCCCAGAATAGACAGGTTATATTAATAACAATCTGAAGATGACCGTTAACTGTTACCGGTTCTATTTCATGAAATAAATAAAATAACAATTTGATTATACATTATTGGAATAATAAGTTTTATATGTTTTTAACTTTAAAATGAATTCATGAAACATTGTCGTTGAAATAAAAATATTTTTGAAACTATATACTGTGTCAGTAATTTATTATGTGATATGGAATTTCAACATGTAACAGCCTCATTAATCCAGTATTTAAACGTAACTTTTAAAAAACTTTAAAACATTTATTATATATGTATGCAATTTTTTTATTGCTTGGATACTCTGAGGTAATTAAATAGATTTTTTAAATATAAGAAATTAATATTTTAACATTCCTAATTAATAGAAAATGTATTAATTAATTTGCTTCAGCATTATTGTTTTAATTATTTTTTTCCCTTACCTTCAATCTCCTCGCGTTCAATTTTCTCCACCTCTCTCCTCTGCTCCTCCTCCTTCTTCTCGATCTGATAGAAGAAGGAAGCCCCCAATAATAAATAAACAATAAACAGACACAGCAGCACGAACCACTGCTTTTTGGACATCATTTTCTAAAAAAAACCAAAGCCAAAATGCAAACGCAGCTTTAAAACAATTATCGAAACAGCCCTTACCGTTCAGTCTTGTTGTACTTTTTGTTTCTTAATAAACACACAAACTATCACTAAGCACTAAACAAACATCAATAAAAATCACTGTATCGGTTGGTTTTCGGGTAAATCCATTTGCAACAGCAGCAGTATCAGCAGGAAAACGATGGTCGAGCAATTGTTCAAATTTGAGGTGTGTTTTGTATAAATGCGCCCAATTGAATGAGGCAGTCCCCTTTTATCCATTCTTCTGCTTATAATGCATCGGCACTAATTTATTCAGACACATACTAGTACTTAAAAGAGCGTGTCGCTTTTTTTCGATAAAATCGCCCGGAAAATCCGAAACGGGGATCTTTCGGTTTCGTGTCTGTTTTTGCGGGAGAAAGAGGCGAGAGACTGCGGATTGGCGATAAGGTTTCAGTAGTCGTAAATATCTGAGTGATTAGCTGTGATTGGATGCGGGTGGGGGGAAAGTGGCTTAAGTCGCGGCGGCCTTTCCGAACCGGGCGGATTGGTAGGGGGGGCATTTTTGGAAATTCTTGGAAAATCGATTTTAAACTTCCTAATAGACAGATATTTATTTAATTGACTAATAATGTTAGAATGCATTTTTAATATTATTGATAATGCATTGAAAAAAGTATAATACGTGGCAAAAATGTTACAATTGATATTAACAATACACAATGTGAATTATTCAAATTATTATATTAAAAAATACTTCCGTATATGATTATGTATTTATATCAATAAACAATTTAATAATCATCAAAATAATCAAAGTTTAATCCGTTTGTGGAAAATGAATTGGTTCATCCAGAATTAACTAAAACACTTAAAAAATATTAAGAGCATTAAAAATTGTATATTTTATATAAGTAAATAGATGCCACAAGTAAATACTTCATGGTAAAAATAAATATAAATTTGTATCATCACCATTTGCTAATTCTATATTCTCCAAGGAATGAGCCTGTAAATAAAAGAAAATCAATATGTACCACATGAACCACACAAAATTCTAAGTAATCGTTGTAAATAAAGTATTATTAGTTAATTCTTATCCAATTTATTAAGTGTATATTTGAAGTCCTAAAATTTAATAATTATATATAAATCAAAAAATGATATAACAACCAATTTTGCTTTTGCATGATTTCCAATTCTTTTCTAATTTTGAACTTTCAAATCTCTATTAAAATAGTAAGAAGAAAGGGTGTAAAAACAGCATGTATGTATGTAAATAAAACAACCCAAATGTATTTCAATCAGACTTTATTTCTTGAGTCAAACATCTAGGATAAAAAACAACAATAATGCATGTTTTTCATTTAAATTACATTTTCACTTAAGTAAGACACATGAATTGAACTCAACTTTTTACCCTATAACAAAAATATCAAAAAATTCAATAATCAAAAAAAATATCTATATAATTCTATGTTTCTCAAAAGGAATATTTATTATACAAATAGCTCATTTTAGTATTCTTAATCTTTAAGAAATTTCACATGAAATCCTCTTTCAGTTTCAATGATATTTCAATAAAAACATTTGAGATTAAAATAAACAGTAGATAACTATAATTTTTTAAAACAATTGAATATATTATTAATAAAAATTAAAATCCATTGCTAATAAATGATTAAAGAACAAAACAAAACAATTCAATTAAATATTGTCAAAAACCTTGAAAAATTTCTAAAAACATTAATACAGTTAAAAATAATTTTAAAAAAAAGTTGAGTGTAAGTAAAATGAACAATTAATATAGCAGAAAATATTTTGCGTTCAATGTAAAATTAACACTTCCTTCCAAAATATAATTGATGTGAGACCAATCCCAGCAGTGCTATAATTTTCTCAAAACGTAATCTCTGTAAAGGTTTCGCCAAAATATCTGCAACTTAGTTTTCCCCGTCCACATGTTGTACATCAATATCACCGTTGGAGTACTTCTCTCGGATGAAGTGGAATCTGATTTCGATGTGCTTTGACCTTTTATGGAACTCTGGGTTCTTGATAAGCTTGATCGCACTAACATTGTCAACTTGGAGTGACCTTATCAGCCGTAACTCCTTTATTTCAGAAAGAAGCCAGAAAACCGAAAGAACTGCCAGATGTCTTACTTCACCTCTTCGCTGGCGGCAACATATTCAGCTTCATTGGTTGAAAGAGCGAGACTTACATTTTCAAACAATACCAATTCTCGAACATATTGCGGTTAGTCGCCGGCATAGTCTGCGTCCCAGTAGGCCTCCAGGTCGCCTACATTATGGTTTGACTGCTAGTGTAAATCTTAATCGTTGCCATCTTTGTCTGCACAAAAACCATCAAAACATCCCTCGACCCTTTTCCTAGCTCACTTTCTTCTATTCTATGTATGTTCACAAAACACTCCGTCCCAAATATTTTAAAATGCTCTAAGCTGTTTGCTTCCTTTTAGAACCATAGTTCATACGGTGTTTTGTTTTCTTCTGACGTAGGCCCTGTTCGGTTCAGCAACTATACATTTTATCGGTAAATTTTTGTGTGGACTTTCAACAAGTATAGGATATCGAACTTACGAACGATTCCTCTGTGGATTTCGAAGTTCTTGCATTTCAGTGCCATCTGATGATTTCGATTGGCGATCCTTACCAAAGTGCCCAACCTTACGGTATTTAAAACATTCCGCCCTTGCTTCTTGGGAAATTTTCCGGTGCCTTTGCTGCCCTTAGTGACGAACGCTGTTGAAACATCCTCTTTGTCAGGTAGCCGCATTTCTATTAGTCTGAGGTATTCTGTTAGCTTATTTACAGATATTTCATCCAAATGATCCGTCTTCCAGCCAGTCTTAAACTCGAAATACTTCTTCGGGAATGTTCACATTATGCGACTCGTTAATAGAAGTTCTTGTACTTCTGTATTTACCAACTTCTTCAGCTCCTCCTCCTCGTTCAGCATCCTGAGGTTTCGCTAAGTCGAACATCGAGTGTTCTTATGTACTCCATTGGGTCTTTCGCGCCGCTGAAAAATTGTTCCAGCAGCCTGTCGACACAGAGCAGTTTTTCCCGCACATAGTTAACACCTAACCTAACAGTTTAAAACATCTGGGTGCATGATCTGTTGAATTAAACGCAGAGATATTTTGACCGTTATGTATAATTAGGTCTATAAACACACATACAAACAAATTATTCGGTTCAACAATGCACTTAAACTAATGAAAATAGAAATATGCTATTCGAACGATTTAACTTGACTTTCATTTCTTTGTGTGTCGCAGTACAGTAGTGTCAACTTATATGTATAAAAAACACCAAACAATTTACATATACAAAGTTACAAAAATATTTTGCATTCAATATAAAATTAACAAATATCAATGACAATCCAACTCATTACATATTCTCCAATCAAAAGTGATTATGCTGACAAGAAAATAAAGCTACATCTCTTACAGTTACAGTGAATGCTGGTTCACCTGTTTATCAATATCAGCCAATGATAAATTACCTGATATTCTTCTTTCAATGTAATAATCAAACTCAATGTGCACACAATGCACCAAGCAATTTACGCTTTTTGACGTTTATTGGTTTTCATACTACAGAAGCACAGCGGACCGTGACTTTTGAAAATTATGAGTAATTCTCTGGATATATAAATTTAGGTATTCGTAAAACTGATCTACGAGGACAAAGAAATGGGATAGAGTTTGAAGATAATAATGATATTTATACATTTACAAAGAAGAACGAACTTCAACTGAACGTTCATAGAAAGAAGCAAAACAAAAAGGAACATAGATCTGAAAATCTAACTTCTAACAAAAGATTTGAAAACCCCGAAAAACTTACCGAAAATTATATCCAATGAGGTTGAGGCTGTTTCATTGTTTTATATAAATCTTTTAAAGGTTTATTTTGTATAAAAGAAGAGGAAATTCTTCATGAACACCCTTATAATAGAGAAGTGACGGACTCCTACTGAATAAAACCACTCCTCCGCGATCGCTCCAGGATCAAAAGGTCTATTCTAGTTGGATCTCAAGCAAAATATCTCTAAAATTTGGGGTCGTCCTGTGTAGCGATCTCCTCGAAAGGAGCAGCGACACTGATCGGTTACGGTGGCTATAGTCTTTGAGGGGCTAATTGAGTATTAGGATCATTCTTGGCGTTCGATGTTTGCTGTCAGCAGTGACATCGTATTTCGTAACTGTTATTCTATTGGAGTACTAAGGTTTATTTTGCTGTAAAAGTAGAGCTCTTTAAACAGAGAAACGAAACATTACTGCAGAGTTATAAAACTCCAGTTCTCCGTTTAGGGTGGAGACACCATTATTGTGACATCTTTGGTCCGGACGTTACACTGAATTTTCAGATTGAGTGGTTTAACCAATTTTAGCCATTATCTACAGCTACAAATAACAAAAATTATTAATAATAATAATAATATATGGTTTATTCATTGTTTATAAAAAGATACATTGATGATCATAATAACTAAGATACAATGATAAACCTAAAACAATAAATAAACCGCAGAAAGTCACGAAGTTTTACAACTTGTGTGTAGCAAACAATACATTTTTCTGAAAACGACAAATAAATAAGTGTTGATGTTCAAAGTATAAAAATCAGTGTTTAGCTTGTGTTTTATTGCATATGTATGGTGGGTGGGTGGCGACTATCACACCCTCGAGTTATAACAAAATAAGTGATTTCTTAGAATTAAACATTATATAAATAGCACACTGATTAAATTATTGAAATATACATTTCACTAGAATTATATTTTAATTTAATAAATCACCTACGTAGGGTGGGTGGCCACTATTCTATCCTCCAGTTATTATAACGTATGTGCATTTAAAGACAGGAAAATGGTATCTAGTCAAAAATGATTTAAATGTAGAAATTATAAAAGGATTATTATTATATAAATGTATCCGCTGTAGAAAGATGCTTCTAAGACGATAGTGATTTTTTTTTTCAAAATTTGATTGATTTATAAAAAAAGAGATTTTCTCTATAAAATAAATGAAAAATGTTTAAAAATTTCACAGTTTTTCTCATTTACAGTGATAGGAGACAATAGAAGTAATAGAGAGCAGAAAACATAGAAGAGACAGAGAGGGAGGGAAATTAATTAATAAGCAGATCGAAAAGAGAAAATCAGCAGAAAATCAGAATTTTCATCTGTCATCACAATCCTTCATTAAGAAAATCAGTATGCTTACGAATGACAAGCTAGGCTACACCTAAGATTCTAGAAGCATTAGCATAGAGGTTTTCGACGGCATAGAGAAGGCCTATAGCATGTCTTATGATTTTCTTTCTAAACTGCTTGAACGTAATAGAACTTCAGCCAATAACATGCTGATAGCACTCTAATACTCGGAAAACGGCCATCTGATTGTAATTCAGGTAAGAATGGCTGGAGTCTGATGGAAGATATAAAGGCGGACACATTGGAGTATAATTCTACGCTCCAAGAAGGCGATTTTTCTCCCCAGATGTGCTGAAGCAGCGATCAGGATTGGTGCCTGGTATTCTGTAATATTTCGAATAAATATTTTATATGTATACATTGATGTAAACGGTTGACATCCATTTATGTGGAGTATCGGGACACTTATGAAGCGGAGACAGGATCTGTAAATTTCGATTGTACGCTGAATTAAGGCAGAATGGTTTAACGTATCTCAAAGATGGTATCCAAGGTAAGTATTGTATTGTATTTAATCTGTATCTAACATGCATTACATGTATGTAGAGGGGCGGAGTTACCTCTTACGAATGATTTTCCACTCGAACCCGCTTATTCTCTTCCTCACTGATCCGTCGTAGGAGGTCCAGTTTGGAATACAAATATTACTAAAACCTCATTTTATGCTTGTTTTATGAGATACATTAAGTAGGTTAATTTATTATTGATAAATAATAATGTATTAATATTAAATTAACCTAAAGTTATGCTTATTACCGGTTATACATCTTTGGAAACAGTTAGGGAAACAAATTGGTTGATTTTATGATGCCGAAAGCCGGTTGTTTGGCCAGTTGTGAATATGACCCAGAAGGCAACGTCATCAGCATATTTCTAAATGATAGCTTTCGTCTATTTTCTGTAAGTGGGAAGAAGTATCGATTTCGAACCCCTAACCGATTATACTAAGAAGAAATATAGGTCGGCAATAATTATATCTGCAGCTGTTTCACCTGGATTTTTAATCATAATATTACTGGATAATTTCCCGGCTTGAGGGGATGAAGATGATAACTTCGGAAAGCGGATTGATATAAAACACCATTTAGGATTGAAACACTATTATGGCGATATCTATTATCTGTAAATATAAATTAACCATGGTGACATCTATTGTCTAAAGTCTTGCATAAAATTTGTCTGGCAATTTCAAAATTTGATTGGTATATAAAAGAAAAGTTTTTCTCTATAAGGTAAATAAAATCTGTTTTAAAATTTTACAGATTTTCTCATTTACAGTGATAAAAGAGGCAATGAGAGGGGGTGAAATTAGTTATGAAGTAGATCGCAATGAAGGATATAAATAAAGAGAAAATCAGCAGACTAACGAATAACAAGCTAGGCTTCACCTAGAATTTTAAAAGCTTTAGCAGAGAGGTCTTCGGCGGCATAATAAAGGCCAATAGCATATATCTTATGATTTTCTTTCTGGATTGCTTGAACGAAGTAGAACTTTATCCAGTAGCAGGTTGGCACTCTAATTCTTGAAATACAGTCATCTAATTGTAATTTTATTGTAAATGGCTGGAGTTCATGCTTATTTATATCTTTGGAAACATTTATAGACACATATTGCTTGTATCTTATAATGTTTGGTTTTATATTGCCAGAGCGTAACCCTGGCCGAAAGGTGGTTGTTTGGCAAGTGATTAATATGACTCAGATGGCAATGTCAAAAACACATTGCTAGATGATAGCTTTCGTTTGTTTTCTGCAAGTGGAGATTAATGTAGATTTTAAACCAATTCTTGATGAAGACTAGTCGTGGGCGTAAATATGTTCGAACGGCCACCGTAGCTGTTAACCAAGCATTGTGGATGGGAACTCAGCAGTAAACTGTGTCAGCTAGGCCGGAAATTGGAGACAGAATTTCTTAGAAATTAATTCGCTGTACTACAACGTGTCAAAGCGCTCTGGAAATTGAACAGTACTGCATAGAGAACGTGGCCAGGGTTTGTGTTTCGCACAGAGTCGTAGGGCTAGGCGATCGTTGAGTCGAAAATACTTCTTGAGCTGTGAAACCGTACTGGTTATAAGAGATTATACTGTGGACTAAACAATGAGTATTTATTGACAAGTTTAATCCTTTCGAAGACCTTACCGATTACACATATTCTTTAAGTGCCGTGCTTCCTAGGGGAAGGAGATCAGCCGCGTTCATGCCAGTCCATTGTAGTAGATGAACGACAGCCACCTTTTTCCTTCTATTTTACCATTTAGAATCAGGCATAAGATTTCATATCTAGGTCCGTAGGTGTCCAGATTTCGGTGCTGTTAACATATTAGTCAACCATGGCCTATACTGTGGGAAACTTCATCGTTGTGGGTTCTATGTGTCCACCTTATTTTAAGCAGTTATAAAAATCTATGTTAAATTCCATTTCCCTGCCTTCACCATTATATGAAGATTCCGAGCGTCCTGAAGCACATCAAGAAGATCGCCGTAAACTTCAGTACAGTAAACCAGACGAAAGTTCCCTCTCTGAAATAAACTTACCGAAATACGAAGTATCTACTGATAGCAAATATCTAGGCCTCATAAGATTATGATTGGTAATCAATTAGTCCATCAAAGCCTCGAGCCACCGTAATCCGCTCGGTGTCGCGGCTTCTTTCGAGGAGATCGACACATAAATGGCCGGATACCCAAATCTTAGTGATCTTAAGTATTAGACTAGAAAAAACCTTTTGATCCTGGACTAGTCACAACATCAATGACGGAGGAGGTACGATTTTAGTCGGTAGTCCGACATTACCCTTTTAAAAGGGTATCCATGATAGATTTCCTCTCCTCTCATAAAAAAGTTACCCTGTCGTCATGTGCGCTGCAGTCATGTGATCCAAAATAGACTGAAACCTGTCTGTAGCTGATGTTGATACGGAATCACTAATTCCATTTTTTGACATTATATATAATATATAATATCTAGATAAGACATCGAGGAATAGAAAACTATCAACAGAGTAAATTAACAATAATAATTGAATTTAAGAAAATCACTACAATGTCCAGATAATTGATATATTCGTTTTTATCTACTTTTTAAACCTTATTTTTTTGTTTTTTTTGCCATTCCATATTTCATTTTGAATAAATTTTTGGCTTTTTTTTCAAAATTTGGACACTCCCTCTATGCGAGAAAGTATTGTCATCGTGATTTATGTCACGTTTACCTTTACAGGACCTCACGAACAAATTTTCACTACTAATTAGGATGATAATAACGTAATATTAAATATGACTCAAGCGCATTTCATAATGATTAAATGTATCTATTACAAGAATCAAGTGTTTAACTCCGCCCTTCTACATCCAGTCAAAATTATTTGTATATATTTTTTTTCCTTGCGCTGTTAGTACAATTGAATATTTATTTATGTAATGCATGTTAGATCAAGATTGAATACTATACAATACAATTATTATTTGCATTTATATAGAGTGCACTATAAATAATTAATTATTTAATTTCGATAAAAAAAGTTGATCTTAAAAAAGAGATAAGTCTGATTACATTGAAATGTATTTTTTTAAACTAACGTCATAAGAGTTTTTTGGAGTTGTAAAATTATTTCAATTATAATGAAGAATGCAAGAAAATTTAAATGTTTCTTACCTTGAGTTTGAAAAAAAAAAACCTAAAACAGGTCTATTTTCTTTTAATGTCAACTTTTTGATTTTATTTTGATAATTTTTTTAAATGATTACACCTAGTTTTAAAATCTTTCATCGTTCCTAGAAAAAGCATTAAACAGGCACTTTTACAATACCAATTACTCGAGAAAGAACACTCGAATTCAAAAAGTTCTGAAACAAACTAACTATAAGAATAAAGGCTTAATTACAGAGGCGTTTACTTTGTGGTACATCTTGAGTATAATAAAGGAGACACAATTACAAAACAAAGTAATCGTGTCTCCTTCATTATAAACAAAAAATATATACATTTTTAAATTCAAACCAGCTATTGTAGTTTATTTTACATTGTTTAAGGCGGATGTACACATTTCTTAGAAGAATGAAGTACTCTTTTAGTCGTATGACTTTTCAAGACTTTCGAACCATTTCGATTATTTAGGTAAACATTAAATCTTAAACTTATCTAAACGAAAAATCAAATGGTGTTAAGATATGGCAATTTGAGACCATTGAATTATAGTAAGAATAATGAATATGTGTGACTTTTCTTAATTGTGTTTTATGTCATCATAATACATTACAGAAACACTGAGTACGTCTTTTATGAGTGCAATAAAAAATGTAACAATTAAAAAGATAAATTATGTAAATACAATTTGCACTTGTCGCCATGATAGTTACTATAATCATTTGTGATTCACACTAAAACTCAATTTAAAAAAAAGAAAACATCCATTTAATGTCTACCGTGAATTTATTTTTATTAACAAGTCTTCCTCAATACCAGACCGGACTGTAATGTAATGAATTCTAAGGACACCACGAGAGCAATTCAAAAACGATACAACACATCAAAAATGTAAGTACATTAGAACCAAGGATCGTGTAAGTTGTGGAAATACACTAAACATGCACTACTTTAGAAAACCAGTTCGCCTCTTATCGCCGAATCTACAGAACAAACTTAATGTTATATAATATTCAATCTAGTGAAATACAGTAGGTGAATACATCTTTATAGTCGTATATTTTTAGTGCATCAAATAAATCATTTTTCTAAAATTATGTATTAATATTGTTGTAAACTAAAATTGTTTTAAATAAAATCAAATAAATTTCAAAAATATCATTTATAAACCACTTTTTTCATTTGTATTTATTAACAAATTACATTCCTTTCTTACGAAGAAATCAAAATTACATTACAAAATATTTTACATATACTCAAAATTTTTAGACGCAGTTCACTTTTTCGAACGAGCTTCCATTAAAACCCATGTATATAAGCATCAGTACTACTTTAGAATAATTTTAGTAATTTTTATTTCTGTATTGCTTACATAAAGTAAATTTTATTGTCACTATCGTAACATTTTCTAAATTATATTTTATAAATTAATTTTTTTATGTTTAGTATTTGCTATATTATTATTTTATAGTTGTTTTATTGTCATCACGTACTGTATCCTTATTCCTATAAATATTCTATAAATTTTACTTACGTTTTATTTACTGGATTGATGAAGCTGTTACTTGGCTCTTGTCTTGGTCTTCCCTTCCGTTCCCCTCCGCCCGTTCATGTTTTCCATATCAGTTTTGTTTGGTTGATGCTCTTCATCCCTATTAAATGTTCCCACCAGCTAAGTTGTTTCTTTTCAATAAACTTCTATTGCTTCTATTTCCAAGTCTTCCTCTATATTTGTATTCCTAATTCGTTTTTCTCCTTCTCGTTACTTGCTTCACTCTTCTCAGATATTTCATTTCTACTGCCTGTAATCTACTTTTATCTCTCTTCGTTAGATTTCACGTCTCACATCCATATGTCATAATCGGTCTGTATACTGTTTTATAAATATTCATTTTTATCTTTATAATAGTTTCCTTTGTGTTAATACATTAGTAATAATAATAATCTTTATTTTCAAAGTGTTGATTATTCTGTTTCTTATTTCGCTCTCTCTTTTCCCATCTTCTGTAAATTCTACCCCTAGGTATTTAAATTATTCTACTTGTTCGATCGGGTTTTGTTTTATTACTGTATTTAAATGCTCTTTCTGTTTTCCTGTCACAATCACGTTTGTTTTTATATAGTTCATTTTCATGCTGTATTTCTTCAGATGTGTGTTCCCGCTAGCAAAATTGTAACAAAACTCTAAGACCACTGGCAAAATAGAAGTGACCCCAGCAAAGGAAGGAAATAAATAAGGAATTAAATATGCCTTTATAACAGCAGAGGAAGACAAACCAAGGAAACTGATGGAAATAAGGGTAATAAGAGAGAGAGTTAGAGAATTAGTAACACCAATGAGATGCAACTACAGGATGAGACACGCAAAAAAGGTCTGTACAGGGACAACAAATGTTATACTTGCGAAGAAGCTAAACACTTAAGGAAGGACTGCCAAAATAAGGAGAGGTGCTATCTATGCAATGAAAGTGGATACAAAACAGACTATTCCATGTCCGTCGTTTAAGAAATTGGTCAAGCATCGGAGGGGAGAAGGGAGTGATCGCAAATACAATTTAAAATGACTATAAAAATCTTACAATTTAAGGTAGATAGTAGTAGATAGTAGTACCTTCTATTACATGAACCTACAAAAAAAATTTAGAAAATCAGCCAATAAAAATCAAACAAGAACTTCGACACAGCCACAACAGTTCTAAGTAAAAGCCATTAGGGCGAGAGCAAGCATTCAACTGGATCACAATTGATAAAATTACGATCTTCAACTGCTATATATCGCAAAACTGCAGCGGAGACGACTTCAATCAATACTTGACTAACATTGAAGGGCAAATAAAAAAACATAAAAGGAGAATTAATCGTAGAGCGAGACTTCAACTCTAAATCTCCAACATGGGGATCAAAAAAACAAGACCGCAGAGGAAGAATTCTTCTACTTTAAATAGCAGCAAACGGGCTTATAGTGGCCAAACCATCACACTCAGTAAAAAAAAACTTGCCGGCAGGATAAAGAACTGGAGAATGTTACTCGAAGAGACTCTAATTGGGCATAGATTACGAGATCCACCCGACAAGCAAGGCCACACAAGGGAGGAGCAACAAGAGGCTGGATGTACTCAAAGTTTAATAAAAACAAATTCGAAGAAAGGACACACAACAATAACATAGATAGCGCTAAATACGTACCGCTACGATAATACAATGCTGCGATGTAGTCATGTCAAGAAAAATCATTAACAAGCAGAGGAGCGACGTATATTGGTAGCCCAAAGAAATTAAGAAGAGAAGAAAGGAGTGGGTCAAAAAGCGCAGAAAATACTCCCGAGAAAAGACTATACTAGAAAAAGAAGAAACGAACCATGAATACAAAGAATCCAAGAAATAACCAAGTATATTCATATATCAAAGCAAAGAGAGAAAATGGGCCGAAATATGCGATGAAGTAGAGAAAGACGAGTGAACAAACTGATAAAATAGACTTAGAAACTAAAGAAAAGATTATAAAAACTTGTTTCCACAAAACGAAGAATAAGATGGCCGAGGTGAAACTCCTCCTCCTGTCAGTAAATTAAAAAGCGCAATAGGAAGAATTAAACTGAAGGAAGCACCCGGCTGC
Organism: Ontholestes murinus; assembly: GCA_963969525.1. Lineage (NCBI taxonomy): Eukaryota > Metazoa > Arthropoda > Insecta > Coleoptera > Staphylinidae > Ontholestes > Ontholestes murinus. Next base: position 47,638,420 of record OZ018395.1, read on the forward strand.
GACAAGGTACTGCTAGAAATAGTAAAGCAAACAGTAGAACTACAACCGACCCAGTACTGAGGATATTTAATCAAATAATAGAAACGGCACAATTCCCTAGGGAATGGAAATAGACGAGATTAGTTCTAATCCCTAAGCCAGGAAGAACACAACTCTATTTCAGGCCTTTGCAATATGCTGAGCACTTTCGGAAAACTCCTAAAAAGAATGATGGACTGCTGAAAGAAATAAAGAAAACTGGGGAACTCGGGCGATAAATCAGGTTCTTCAAATCGTTATAAAAGAAAAACAAAAAACAATTAAAATAAGAGGCTTCTGCGCACTGCTCACACTAGACGTCAAAAATGCCTTTAATACGGAACAATGGAACAAGTTAATCGCATCACTTCACCAAAAGAGGATATCTGGATATCTGATCCGCGTAATGTAAAGCTACCTCGAAGAGAGAGTGGTAGGATTAGACCCGGGCGAAGTGTTGCAGACATTCCCTAAAAATAGATACTGAGTCCACTACTATGGAACTTGCTATATGATCTTATAATGAAAAAACACGATCGCTTTGAGTTTAGCTTTATTTTGTAGATACTGCTACAATTGTTTCACCACATAGTAGCTTCATCAGGCAGATGAATAATGTTGATCTACAAAATAAAGCTAAACTCAAAATGATCATGTTTTTTCATTATATGTTCATAATGGAGTTTCGCCGAGTAACAGCCTTATCAATCCAATATCTACTATAACCAACTGTAGCATTGGCATACGATCTGGCCTTGGCGGCAACCGCAAGAATGGAAGAACATCTACACCATAAGATCCGTACCGGTATGGAAGTTATAACAAACTGAACTGGAGTTATGTACCAACAAAATGGAAGCGGTCTTATTAATTGGTAGGTAAAGACATCGCATCTTCAGCTTCGATGTCAAGGGCAAAATTTATTTATTTATTTATACATAACAAGTCAAGTACCTAGGTACAATTCTGGACCAAAAACTTAGCTTTAGACCACACGTGGAATTTGTATACCAAAGAGCCTTGAAAGCTACCAAAGCATTGTCTTGTCGCTTATATTACTTATTGCTTACATAACTTATAGGTAGAATCTATTAGATTAAACGGAGCCCAGATATGGAGAAGTGCACTGGGGGTATCTACCAAAGGATAAAATTAGGGGGACTGTAGAGAGAGATGACAATAAGAGTAATATATGCCTATAGAACTACATCTCTAGAAGCAACTAAGATCATCGCAAGGATGGTACCTATTGAACTACTAGAAGCTGAAAATGGAAAACCTTTCAAAAACAAAGAAAGCGAAAAAACTGCGGAAAGGAGAAATACCATCCAAGCTTGTCAAGAATAAGGGAACAATTCCGAAAAGGGCATTTGGACCAAAACACTAATACCCGATATAGATAAATACAACAGAGAAGAGGATAACTTAAGCTACCACCTAACACAAATCACAACAGGATTTTAAATTGATTGATGCTATTTCGGTATTTTAGAGGAATCTCATACTTTGTTCAGAACCTTTAGTAACGTTTCTTTTCTCGTCCAGGTGCTTTCCTCATTTTCAGTTCCTTTACGCTTTTAAGAAGTTCCCCTTCTTTAATCTTTCCGTTTCTTTTTTCGTGTTATCTTTGTTTCTGTTTCCTCTCTCTGGTTCGTTGCCAATCTATAGGACAACTTATGGCCTGGAGTTTTTTGAGCTGTTGCGTTAAAACTACATATAACAGTGATGATTGCTGCCTCCGATATGAGATGGTACCACAAGAAGAAGAAGAAAGAGCAATAAACTCTGTAGAAATTACGAAACATGAAAATCCCACAATATTTGTGTCTAGTTTTAGAAATCAAATATAATCAACCAATAGCATTTTCTGTCATTACGAATAACTTCATACTAAAACTATTCAACTAATGAGATGCAAAATAGGTCTAAAACCTTACCTAACTGTTCATGATAAGGAAAAAATAATTCAATGTTTTCACATTATATATTATCTAGACGTTGTACTGATTTCCCTAACTGATTGGATAAAGAACCGACAATTCGAAAACTGTGAATATGTAAAATTTTTCGTTAATGTTAATGTTAACTGTGGTGTTATTATTCCTTAAAAACATTATTCGAATAATATTTTGTCACAGAGAGCCTTTAAGCTTCAAATTCTCGATTAGATTAGACATTAGAAATTAATTAATGATTTTAATATAGTCGCTATTTTTATTTGAAATCGCAAAATCTTTTCAGACACAAAACCAAAAAATCAATAACTTAAAATTAATACAAATATTACACTTGAATTCAGAAGAAAAGCGCTAGATTGTTTTAAGTCTGTAAACAATCTTCCTGAATATTCTATAGCTGGGCAAAATACAGCAGATATTAGATCAATTATCCTACCTATCTTGGACAGATAGATTACCCTTACGCTTTTCCATGATTTTGGTATATATCCCCATCCCAGGCAGGCTTTGAAGATTTATGACAGGTGCGGCACCAATTCCTCTATACCCATTTGTAACAGAATGGGATAAATCCCATCCGGTCTCGCGGACTTGTACGGTTGGTGACCTCCGTAGCTAATCTTCAGTCCTTTCGGCCGGGCCTTTTAGGTCTTTGGCTGGGATTGTCTGGCTTGTTATGTTCTGCCAGAATTGTTAAGGCTGGAAAGTTAAGTTCCTTGAGACTTTCCTCTATTGTTTCTGTGTAGGTTCCTTCCGGTTTCTTGAGGAAGCCTACCTCTACTTAGCCAGGACTTTGTAAATTCTTGAACATGCCGGAGTGTCGTTAATCTCCTCGCAGAACTTCATTAACGAGTCCCTTTTGGCTTTTCGGATTTCTTTGTTATATTGAGTGAGCTTTCCTCTGTAGGTGTCCCAGTCCTGGTTGTTTTTGGCCCTATTGAATGGCCTTAGAACCTCGATCCTCATCTTTTCGAGGTTCTTGTTCCACCAGACTGTTCCGCAGCCCCTCTGCTTGGCTGTTTTTTTCCGGGCAGGTTTCCAGATAAGCCGTCCTGATAGAGTCATTGATTTGTTCCACTGCCAGCTCCAGCCCATCCATCTCTCTTGTCGATGATGTACCTTCATTGAGAAACTCTTTATATCCTACCCAGTTCCTCTGTCTTGGGTTTCTGTACTTGCTCGTCGTGAGAGATGTGACTAGATTGAAGTGGATTTGCCTGTGGTCGGAGCACGATGGTTTTTCTGACACATGCCAATTCGCTATACTATCACTCACTTTCCTGGTACAGATCGTTAAGTCTAGCACTTCTTTGCAGTTTTTCGTGATGAACGTGGGCTTATTGCCAATATTGGTCACTATAAGTCCCTCTGCTGAGATAAAGTTAAGTAAAGACTCACCTCGTTTGTTGATGTCCGAGCTACCCCAGAGCGTGTGATTTGCGTTGGCGTCGCACCCTATTATGAGTTTGTATGCCTTCTCTGCGCAGTATGCAACTATGTCGCTTAGTAGCGGAGACCATACTTTCTCATCTGCAGGGAAGTATGCTGAGCAGATGACCCACCTCCTGTCTCCTTCCTCCGTCCTGGCCGAGATGATGTCTGTAACTGAATCTTCAGTGCATAATTGGGGTATTAGTGTACACTTGACTCTATCACTGTGAATTATGCATGTCCTTGGCCTTTCGGGGTTTGGGCTGTATATTACCTGAGAGTGTTATATAATAATTTTATTTATGGGCTATAGCACTAATTATTCAATTCTGCAAATACACTATCAATGTATTATCAATAAAACCCCTACGTATTCTAAAACTACATTTACGTGTAATCATGCACAAAAATACTCTTCGAGAAACTACAGAACCACAGCTTCAGAACAAATTATTGGCCTAGAATCCTATAAGCCATGTAATACTCACGAACATTTAGTAAAAATGTGAGCTTTTCAGTCTTAATTACATCGAAAAATAATTTATTATAAGTGAACAATTCTTTAACTTATTATTAACTTATGCTTGTTGTAAATAATACTAAAGCAAAATCCAAACGAATTACAAATATCTGGAGCAATAAAATATATTTACAGCAAGAATCTGCTTTAAACACCAGAGTGTGATTAAAAATATACTAAGCTATAACTTCTATTAAATCTACTGATAATGAAATGATACAAGAAATAAACACGGTAATAGCGGAAATACCATAGTTGATGTAACTTAGATTTTGGCTGAATCTTTGTTAATTGAAAAAATACAACTTCACATTAACCTACTAATAATAGTTAATGTTTAGATTATTATTGTTATAATTATCGCTATTGACAGTTCCCTATAATTTGTCATGATTATCCACATAAAGAGGATCTAGCGCAACGTTAAGACAATAGGATAACCTTTATGGTAATACAAGGTGGGGAAAAAGTCCTGCTACCATTTTGACTGCATATAACTTTGCTCAAAGAAAAGATAAGTAAGTTTGGTTTTCATAAAAAGTTTATTTGGTCTTTACATTTTTTTTTTCGTTATGATTGGAAAATTATGTCGGCTAAATGGTGACCGCGATTCGTTATGCAACTTTCGGCCCTTCAATTTCGTGACGGATATTGTCTTTAAGATGTTGAATTGTTTGGGGCTTATTCACATAAACTTTTGATTAAAAAACCCCATAAGAAAAAGTTTGCTGCTGTTAAATCCGGAGATCTGGCTGGCCATGCTAAATCGCCACATCGCGAAATTAGTCTTCGAGGAAAAACGTAATTCAATAATTGAATTGTTGAACGAGCTGTGTGTGCTGTGACCCCATGTTGCTGAAATCACATGTCCTCTAGTACTTGCTCTTCCATTTCAGGCACAAGAAAATTTCCCAATGATGTTTCCAGCATACAGTTGTTTTTAGTGGATGCAATGATGTTTCATGAATTAATTGAGGATTGTGTGTTCCCCAAATCCGACTATTATAAACAGAACGTGGCCACTGAGAAGAAAATGGGCCCTGAATTATGAATAGGATATTTTTGACGCAATTTCCGCTGAGTGGAAATATTAATATTTAAAATGTTTCACCACGTGATAAACGAGAACCAAATTCAACAAATATGGAACGATTATTTTCAATAAATATTGTCACTACTTCTGCTCGTTCTTGTGGCGTATATTTATCCATAATAAAATTTGGACGTCTACACAACAAAATGGTTAAAGCGAAACTGAGCTAAACGTCACAGGACCAAGGTGGCGCGCAATCAAAATGGTAGCGGGACTTTTGCCCCACCTGTTATCTTGACTAACTGTTTACCTGGAGAGTTAAAACCTCCACAGTAAAACTCCGTTTCCCTGTCTATACTCTGCTCAGTCCCCGACACTGTACGACATCTATAAAAGCGGCTTTTTGAATCTGGTTTCTCCCACCCAATACGTAGACGACACAGCTCTACTTTGTAGAGGAGCTACCACAGTTTACCGTAAGAAAATTCTGCAAGCTGCTAATAATCATTTTAGTAAATAGCTCTGGCAAGCCATTCCAAAACAGTTGGCGGCCAAAATCACGAAATTAGTTAAATTATGTGTTGAGGAGCTTAAATGCATTCAAAATCTAAACTCTCATTATATCAACGTGTCAGAATATATTTAATAAGAAAGTTTATATTATGGAAACAAATTAGCCATATATGGCAAGTAAACTGATAGAAGCTCATCAAAGTATCCTTTATTGGTAGCAAAGCCAATAAAGCAGAGTTGGGCGAGAGTGGAAGATCATGTGGACGTGAGCCTTTCCATTTGAAGTCGAAATATTTGTATATATATTTTTTGATTTATTTGTAACTTTTCCAAAACAGTTACATTCGCACATTGGATAAATAGATAAATATCAATATCAATATATACATAAACCTATATAATGGAGAGAAAAAAACATGTTTATACTCGAAAACATCGATAAAAAAACTTTAGAACTTTTATACTTTTATTTTTTACAATTATTTCCACAATAACCAATAGCTAATGTTTGACGAAATCCCGGTTTGTTCCAAGCGTTTTTTCGGGGAGATAAGTTTGCTAATTTCCTTGTTATAGATCAGTAGTTCCCAAAGTGGCGATACCGCCCCCTACCGCTGGAGATAACCTGGGGGCGGTGATGGCTCTAGGTGTATTTGGGGGCGATGAATAATAAAAGCATAAAAGAAAGAAGAGAAGATTTAGAAAGAAATGATTAATGTATTCCGCTCATAACGTGGCTATTTAAAAACATCTTGGTTTTCTATTCAACTTTACGAGTCAACTTTGTTAGAAAATTAAGGTTTACTTTTAATATACGTGCGGTTCACAAAGGAAGATCAAATTTGCCAAAAATTATTATTTGCTAAATATTTGTCTGGATCTAGATCTGGATTGAGTTTGCCAAGGGTGATCAAATCATTGACCAGAGCACTTAGGCCTCACTAGGCCCGTTGTGCCCCCTTGACTGGGACAGCCCTGCGTTGTTATATCACTCATTTAGCCACCCAAGGTGGCGAGCAAAGGACAGCATAAAGGGTTATCCCTTATGTTGGCTATGTTCGGCCAGAGCTCCCCTAGCATGGACTCTCTAAGGTGGGCGGAGCCGGGCAGGTGGTTAACACATGTTCCACTGTCTCGTCCTCTTCTTCACATGCTCTACATATGGGGGTTTCCACCAGTCCCATAGTAAACAAGTGTTTCCTTAGATGACAGTGACCCGTAAGGATACCTGTGATTAGACGCAGATTCCCCCGGGATAGTCGCAAATAATATTCAGCTGTTTTCAGATTGGGAGAGCGTATTGCTTCCTTGGCCTGTCTGCAGCCTGAGGTGTTGTCCCAACGTTGTTTTAGCATCTTGAGAGTATTCTGTTTGAGGATATCAGTGAGGCATTTCGAGGTTGGCGCGATCGGGGGCCCGTCCGTGGTATCACTGAGAATCGATCCAGCTCGCGCCAACTCGTCTGCCTTGCTGTTGCCTTCTTCATTATTGTGTCCCTTGACCCAGCGCAGCTCAATACTGTTTGATTGTGCTGCTTGTTTAAGGGTGTTGTGACATTCTTTTACTAGTGTTGAGGTGATCTTGTGACTACTCACTGCTAGTATTGCTGCCCTACTATCTGTAACGATTTGGATGGTCCTATCACGGATGTCTCTGTGTAGGATTTCTTTCGCCCCTTGGATGATGCCAACGATCTCTGCTTGCAGAGTAGTTGTGTGCTTCTCTAGGGGTATAGCTAATGAGAGGTCCATTTGTTGAGAGTAAATTCCCGCCCCGGATCCTCTTTTGGTTTTAAAACCATCGGTGTAAATTCGGAGGGTTTCCCCACCCTCTACACTTCCGGTTCCTCTTTTTATCGATACATTACAGGGTCTATTGAAGACGTAGCAGGGTGGCAAATTGTCTGTCTTCCTTCCAAGGAGGGGTGTCTTTTTGACAGCTTCCTCTAAAAGGTGACAGTGTCTGCCAGCCCTGCCTCCTCCTGCCTGCAGTGGGTGTTGTTCGCATTGCTCCGGTCGTGCTGAGGCATGCTATCCTTTGCAACTGAGTAAGCTGCTTTGCTGAGGTTTTCTGTCTGGCTCTGGGCCACCAAACCAGTGCTCCATAGATTAGCATTGGTCTTACTACCGCTGTGTACAGCCAAAGTGCTATCTTGGGAGATAGCCCCCATGTCTGCCCTACAGCCCTCCGGCATTGCCAGAGGGAGACATGGTGAAGAGGACCATTTCAGGCTTTGACGGGTTTATAGTCAGAGACTGGTCGTTACACCAGTATTCGATTATTTTGAGGGCTTCCTGCATCAAGCTGCATAGCACCGTCTCAAATCTGCCTGTTAGCAGGATGGTTATGTCATCTGCATATCCTATCGTATAGAAGCCATTGTCGTTAAGTCGCCGCAGTAGGCTGTCAACAACTATGTTCCACAGGAGTGGTGAGAGTACTCCACCCTGTGGGCAGCCTTTTGCAACGATCTTTCTGACAGTGGTATTTCCTACATTTACTGTGACTGCCCTATTCTCCAGCATGCTTTTGATCCATCCTCTAACTGTGGGGTTCACACCATGCGTGGAGAGAGCAGTTTCCATTTTTCTGAAGGTCGTTTTATCGAAAGCACCTTCTATGTCAATGAACACGCCCAAGGTGGACATTTTGTTGTCCAGCGATCTTTCGATTCGGTCTACAACAGTGTGCAGAGCCGACTCCGTTGATTTCCCCTGAGTGTATGCATGTTGGTTAGCGTGGATCGGATTCGTAATCAAAGCCGTCTCGCGAATTAATCTTTCGCACAATTTCTCTAACGTTTTCCGGAGAAATGACGTTAGACTAATTGGGCGGTGTGATTTGGCTAGTGTATAATCTATACGACCAGGTTTCGGTATGAAGATAACTTTTACTTCTATCCAAGCTAGAGGAATGTATCTGAACGCAATACATGCCCTGAAGATTTTGGCTAGGTGGGCTGATAATATGTCCAGCCCCCATTGGAAGAGGGAAAATGATGGTTTACGATCCAATTTAAATTAATCCAAACGTGACATCACTTACTTGACCGACTTGTTTCATGAAATTTAATGAAAGCAATCTTCAGCTTCAAAGTGACTAAATTGAATTTAATAAAAACAGAATCAGTTATTTCTGCATGTGTGACAAAACTTCGTCTGTACAAACGAATCTTTGGAATAGGGGAATTCACCCAGACCATATATTTATCAGGAGTTGAAAAAATGAAGATATACTTTCTTATTGTGAGCACTTGGATGCTATCCATTCAGATTTTTCCCAAAGATTTTATGACATTCTGAAGATAAACATACATGATTGCGTTTTGGATCCTTTTTCAAGTGCAAACACAGAAGAATCTGCACTTTAAATTCAAAAGAGGCTATCAAAAAACCTGAAATATAGGCTGTAATTCAAAAGTTCTGAATTGAATTTCCTTCATCTTATTTAGTGGAACGTGGATTCATGTGATAACCAATTTATTAACAAAAAAACCAATTGCAAATAGTCAATCGCGGTGATTTAAGATTACTGATAACGCAAATAGAGCCGAGGAATACTAAATTGTTAGCAGCATTCCAGGTGTATTACCACCTTTCTATTCTAAATTCAATAAATAGTTTCATAATTTCAAATTTTTTGATGTTTCGAAATAAATAATTTATATAATAATAATAATAATTTATTGGTGTTAATAACACAAAGTTTTACACAAGTCATAAAATACATGAATATATGATTTAATATGAATACACTTTGTTTCAAATTTATAGCAGACAGCGTTTTATATGAAAAACAAACTTAAAAATACTTAAAAATATATAAATTTGATTCACAATAATAAAAATACAATAAATAAGCACAAATGATAATAAAACCATAAATAAAATACATGTATGTTTATATTCAATAGCATCCATAAAGCAAGGCAGTTTAGTTGCAGATTACGTATTTTAAAATTTTTACAAATATAATAACTTATTATGAATAAGTAAATAGGAAATAAAACAGCTTGGTAAAATAATTTCCAAATTTTGGCAGTAATGATTTACGTTAATAAACTAATAAAATTGGAATAATGATTTTTAATATGGATTATGGATCATGGATCTGAAGCGTGGCCTCATTACAAGCGAAACAGTGTAAATTAGCACCAATTAGTAAATATCAGATCATATGATCCGAGAAATTGGCGTTAATTTTGAAAAACAATCTTTTCGAAAAAATTGATAAGCGAATAACAATTAGCAACAAGTGACGGCCCCGGTGTGCTCATTCTACGGCAAAATCCCGCTAATTTTCCACCACAATGTGCTAATTGATCGCGTACATACCACTACAGCCTTCTCAATTATTGATACAGATTTATTTAATAATACGAAAAGCGAATATAATAAAATGTATATTATTGATATATCTTCCAAACCTTATTTAGAGTAAAACATAAGAAAATCTATTATTATAACAATAAATAATAATTGTAATTATTTTAATAATTAAAACTTAAATCGTATGTTTCAAATTATTAATGTATATGTACATAAAACAAGAGAAAGACTTTTATCATTATTTCATTTTCTATATATTAATTTTATTTAATAATAGGCATTCTAGTTAAATAACAATGACTTTATCGATGCATATTCTTAGAAGAACTTTTTGTTTATAATTTCCAATAGTAAAATTTAACAACAAAATCTAAAATATCCAGGGCCACTTTACATTTTGCAAATCTTATATAAAATACACTATAATTCAACCATGAACGACAAATTTATAAAATAGTTACTAGGTGAAATTCCATTAAATATTAAATATGTGATAAATATTTCGGTGCTTTCGGTACTTTCGGTATTTAGCGAGAAGAGAACGAAGAAACACGATAATTATATATTTTAATACTATCTACAATAATTTCGGTGCCAGGCAGATGGATTATCATGTTGTTACAGTTTTTGACATCAAAAATCTCCACTTCATTTACCACACATTTATAGAAAAATCCGCCATCCTAGTTCAATAAGTATAATACAACAACAAATATACTGATAATATTCGAATTATTGCATTTCCCTTCAGTCGAATGTTATTTTGCTAATGTTCCTTTCCCAGTCGAGGTGAAGTATCGACCAAAAATAGACGGACAATGCGATCGCGTAATTGGTGATAAACCGAGTAATAGTCAAAACATTGCTAATTCAAGAACACCGATAATGATAATGTCTAATTACTTGTACTTTTACGACACTTATTTAATCACTTAACGTTAAGTCGTTATTAGGTATAATACATAAGCGTTAGGAATGTGATAAAAATCACGTAGACAAGAAGGGTATATGTGATGATTTAGTGAACGGCCGTATATGCATGTCATTAAAAAATATTTCAACAATAAACGAGTTCGGTTTTAGTAACTAAGATCAAGACGACGTATAAATTCAAGTATCTACGAGAAACCAATTTTTTTATATAATATCAAATATATTTTAATAATATTTAATTATAACTAAAACCCATTAAAAAAATGTTGTTATTGATTTATATAAAACCAACCAATGATATTAATAAGTTGATATCCATTGTTTAAACTAGCAAAACTGATTATTATTGTAGATGGTCAAATAACCAAAATAAAATATACGTTCCATTATTTGTATTCTATCTAGTCTCAATTTGGGAATTCGATTCCAAAAAGATAGTACCGAAATCAGTGTAGTATGTTCAATAAGAACTTGCCAGCCTCTCTGTATATATCAATAAGAAATAGTTAAGACATATAGAGACTTACAAATGACTGTCAAAATGTTATTTTTATTAAAGAAGTAAATATGCAAGGCAGCAACAATCGTCCATGTAAGCATGTAATTTTAAAGTCGAGTGAACTTAAAAATCTGTAGCACTCACAATAATATATTAAATTAGAACTTTATTCTTACTGCTTATGGCAAACATCATTATCAAATATTGGCAATTAAAGAAAATCTAGAAAAACTAAGAAATCAGTAATTGGATACTACTATTTAAATTATCAAATTTTAAGCTTACTATTTAAATTAACCCTGAACCATGATAAGCATCAAGTATACAACATGTAATACTAAACTTAACTCTTTATTATCTTTAGAATGCTTTCACTAATCCATATATTGATTCTCTTGAGTACTGGTAGCACCAATGGGGTTTTCAAAATACATTGAACTGTCTCTCTTTAGCTTCATACTTTTTCTAAAACAAATATTATTAGACACGAATTATTAAGATAATTACCTAAAAACTTCAATTTTGTTCATTTCATCGTGGCATATTGAAGGTATATGTAGCTATGGTTGCATACAATAAAGTCCAATTATTTTATACCACCTTATTACTCTGTTTTATTTCTATATTGATTACCATGTCCATAGCGAAATAATTATATACTTTAGGATATAATTTATCTATCTAATATCTACACAAAAATTAAAAAAGAAAGAAATAAAGTATCAAATCAGATAAACGGCTTTTATTTATTTGCCATCATACTAAATAAACTTACGAGTATTGTGTAATAGGTTTTTTACAGTCTAAACACAAAATAAGGGAAAACAGGATGTCTAAATAAATCTATAAAAAGACTGGCCCACTATACTTGTTACTTTTCCAAATAGTAGATATCTTTATCGTAAAATAGCCTTTTCCTATAGACAAACGAATTTTTCTTAAGCCAATTGATACTTAGTACCTAAAATAAAGCAAGGGTATACAATTACAGGCAATTTAATAAGTAATAGAATGTCAGGTTGATTAATATTCTACTATACAGGGTTATTCACGCTATATGGCACGGAATATTGTGGCCAAAATACGTGACTTTCAAAAAATTTCACTTTGGGGATATATGGGGGTCTATTAGGGCTACTTTTTACTTTCCCTATATACGAAGTATATATAGGGGAAGTATTGTGATTGTGATTTTTTTTTGAAAAATTTTTTTTGCGGAAATATCCGTTTTGAGGTCCCCTGAGTCCATTAAACTAATTTCTGGAAAAAAAAAAATTGTGTCTGTGTGTGTGTCTGTCTGTCTGTCTGTCTGTCCGTGGGTGCTGTATCTCAAAAACGACTGATCCGATTGAGATGAAACTTTAAACGTAAGGTTTTATCTTTAAAAACTGGAACTGAAAAGCTTTTGGTAAACATTCGTAAACCGGAAGTGGGTGTTCACTCGAGGCGTTTTTTGTTTTTTTCCGATATTTTTTTTAATATGAAAAATATTACAAAACTTTTCAAACAAAAGTTAAAGAGAATAAGAAACTGAACAAATTTTGTTAAAATATATTTTTCATAAAATTCTTAACTTTCGAGAAAAAAAAATAAAATTAAATTTTTGACATTTTTTGCCAATTGCTAATAAACTATTGAAGCAACATGAAAGTTAATAACAAATAATTGTAGATAATTCAAAATTGAATAAATTATTAGGGATAACCATTTTGCATAAACCGCATGGTTTTCGAGTAAAATATAGGGAAAGTACTATGATGGCCACATCACCATTTTTAAAATTACTTTCATAATATACAGCGTGTCCTAAAAACCCTAAAAGTATCAAAGTTGTGTTTTTTTAATGAAAAACCCTATATTTTATTGCATTTTTGGATCCTTCGATAAAAATAAGTGTGTGTTTTAATAAGGTGTTTGTTACATAAACCTTAAGGTTTTTGAAATAATTTGAATTTTGTAAAAATTTAACCTAATTTTCATATTTCAAATACTTAAAAAATAATTAAGTTATGCATACCAAATTTACACTGAAACGTAACAATAGATCATATTTTATTTTCCAAGTAAAATAAACTTGACATCTTATGCCGGGTGTAAAAAAATTGGAATTAAACCAATGAGAACTTTAAATGGCTATAACTTCATTTATTTAAATGGAACGCTATATTTATTAATTTATCAGCCAATGTACGTTTTAATTACCTATCGAATGGTATTTATATCTTAAGTGTTAAGTCTTCTCGTTTTTACAGAAAATGCCAAAATATTGTTTATTGCGCCGTTTTAGTACTTTTTAAGTAAAAATTTGAATGTATCTAGTTTTCTAGGGTATTTAAAAATGTCAGATAATTAATTTAGTCTGTCACTTTAGTTTAAAAAGCCTGTCTTTTGTTATAGTTGTCTTATTTTGCACATTTGTGTTAGATCGTTAGTAATCGTTATTGTTTGAACATCACTGTTGTATTTTTTGGTAAAAAATGAAGATTTACTCAAAAGAAGGGGGTATTGGCATTATTTTTATGCTTGGAGAATGTCATCAAAATTGTTTATTGGCTTGTCGAGTTTATACTTAAAGGTTTCCCAAAAGAAATCACCCTAGGCCAGCCATTTTTGAGAGACTATTAAACAAGTTTAAAGAAATTGGAAGTGTCAGTTATAAAAAACCCAGTATAAGAAAATCTGTGTAAATTTTCATTTTTTACTATGACATAAAACAACGATGTTCAAACAATAACGATTACTAACGATCTAACACAACTATAACAAAAGACAGACTTTTTAAACTAAAGTAACAGACTAAATTAGTTATCTGACGTTTTTAAATACGATAGAAAACTAGATACATTAAAATTTTTACTTAAAAAGTACTACAACGGCGCAATAAACAATATTTTGGCGTTTACTGTAAAAACGAGAAGACTTAAGATATAAATACCATAAGATAGGTAATTAAAAAGTGCATTTGCTGACAAATTAAAAAATATGGCGTTCCATTTAAATAATTGAAGTTATAACCATTTAAAGTTCTCATTTGTTTAATTCCATTTTTTTTACACCCGGCATAAGATGTCAAGTTTATTATACTTGGAAAATAAAATATGATCTATTGTTATATTTCAGTGTAAATTTGGTATGCATAACTTAATTACTTTTTAAGTATTTGAAACATGAAAATTAGGTTAAAATTTTACAAAATTCAAATTATTTCAAAAACCTTAAGGATTAGGTAATAAAAACCTTAATAAAACACACACTTATTTTGATTGAAGGTTCCAAAAATGCAATAAAATGCAGGGTGTTTCATTAAAAAAAAACACAACTTTGATACTTTTAGAGTTTTTGGGACACCCTGTATATTATTTATTCTGTTTTATTTATTCTGTTTTACATGTCTACTTAAAAAATTGTTCTAATAATTTATATAAATTTATAATATAAACACTTAGCAATTTGGAGCAGAAGACATGCGGGCGGAGATCACGGGGTGTTCTTCCACTCAGACCCATAAGACTAGATAAGGGCATCCTCACTAGTAGTATATTTTGTCTAATTAGACAATATTTTAGCCATTGCTGGCTTCTTTATGCTCATATTATATGAGAATATTTACGTGACGTGACGTTTTGTGTCAAAAAAGTAATTTTAAAAAGTAGCCCTAATAGACCCCCATATATACCCAAAGTGAAACTTTTTGAAAGTCACGTATTTTGGCCACAATAATCCGTGCCGTATAGCGTGAATAACCCTGTATATAGATGGAAGTAAAAAAAATAATCAAATTAATAACTATTATAAATATTTAATCACAATACATACATTAATATAATACATATAAAAAAATCATGTGGTACGATTAACAGCGGGCGTAACAGGTATAAACGTCGCTTGCGGTACGTGGAAAAAGAACAGCATAAACCCGACAGCAAGTAAAAAGTGCAACCCCAGAATCCCTACCGAATAAACCAGCCTGTGTTTTGTCGCATTTAACGACGATGAAAGCGTGAATAACAACACCGTACCACTCAGGCAAGCGGCCGCTATGACCAAAAACCACTGCAGCCAGCTGATCTGGATCGTCCACAAAATCGACGTCGGAATGTACACGAACAATGAATAACCGTATATACAAATCAGCTCTAATATATTACTACCAGACTCCTCAAATTCCTCCAAATCGACCTTTTTCGTCGATTTAAACAACCCCCATAGGCATAAAGGTACGATGCTTATGTAGAGGAAAATCGTAGTTGCGGCGTAGGACACCAGATGGAAGTCGTACTTCCAATGGTACTGCGCGTTCGCATGCTGTAAATAATTCGCTATGTTGCCGCTTATCGCAATTGTGAAGACCAGAGTCACTGCTATCCAAAAAGGCCCATACAAATCTGGTTTTAGTTTGATTTCGGTGCGCAAAACATTATCCTTTTTGGGGAGCACCGAACCTAGAATCCGGGTCCTCACTTCTTTGGTGTCGACATCGAAAAACTGTTGGAAGTACTCGATGGACCAAAATGATTTTATCGACGATTTATCTGCAAATATTAAAGAATTAGTTTTACAGACTAAATAATATTAAATTATTTTTATAGAGTTTTAATTTCACCATCAATAGTTTAATATAATAATCGAAACTTGTTTATAAAATGTCTGAAAATTAAAACACTTCCTGACAAATTTTGGTGAAATTATTATTTTAATTTTTATATCTTCTTTTTCAAAATTATTATTTTTTAACTATTAATATCTCATATGAAAAAAGGATGGAACAACAACGTATTGAGGGATAAATTGTAAAAATTATCTCAAGGAACTCAACCTTTTAATTTTGGATTAAGAAACTTAAAAATATACAAAAATTAGTAAAATCGAAAATAAATTGAAACGGCAAAATCATATTGTAAAAATACAACATAAAAACAAAAAAAAATAAAAAATGTTTTAAACAATATATTTCTTACAAAATAGTAATGGTTATCAAACTAGTTTCCTTGTACCAGATATTTTACTACTAAACATCTTTATTCACAGAAGGAAATAAATTATAATACATGTAATGTATACAATAAAATAAAATAAATTCTGATATAGTCGACTTCTTCTGCTCAATGGCTATCGACCGGTGGTCTTTCAGCCCGTTCTCGTTCGTCAGTGAATGTCGTTGTCTGTCTTATGAATCAAGATGAAATGAATTGATAAATGGTAGTGCTGGGGTCCAGATATTTTATTTTTCTTTAAAATTAATATTATTTAAATTTAAAACTTATAGTGCCTTAACAATATTCAAAAAATGCTTCCCTTATTTAGAAGAAAAACGAAAAAAAAAAAACAAATGCTATAATACTATATTGAATAACAGAAAAACGTTTAACTTTTTTATACTACTTTTTATTTTTACACAATACTTCGTGACTATGCTGATGTTGACCTGAGGTAGCATTTTAGATTTATTATATATACACTTGTTATTTACATTTTAAGTACTTAGTTTGATAATGATTACTGTCTAATTCGAAACTTGTCACGAAGTATTGTGTCAAAATAAGAAGTAGTAAAAAAAAGTTAAAATTTTTTCTGTTATTCATTGAAAATGTACTACGAAGTGAATGACTACAAAATTCAAGAAATACTATATTGTCATGAAAAGCTCAATAAAATTAAAATTTCATTTGAAAACCATATATAATTTTTAAGATACAAACCTGCAAGAGCAATAGTGCAATAATATAAACAGGCCTGATTCCCTATCTTTCGTCAGGGTTTATAGTGTTAATCCCGAATTATCACTATTCAAACTTCATAAAAAAATACCTTAATTTTTACCTGACACAAGGATTTGTATACAAAACCCCAATTGTTATCACATATTTTATTATGAAATAATTTCTTTTATATTTAAAATTAATTATTCTGTATTAGAAGGTAGAAATTAAGCTATTCAATATATTTAATAGCTTACTAACTTCGTTTAATCACAATTTAGAAAACCAGTACCTTTTGTATTTAAAATCAATCATTTTCTCTGCTTTATAAAATAGCGATTAAGCTATTTAATAATTCAATTATGATTTAGAAAACTGGTAACACAGAATGGATAACATAATTTATTATATAAAAATATCAGTGGTGGATTTATAAAGAAGAGACAATTAAAGCAATTACGCAATCAATGTAAAACCATAATTTTTGTAGCTTTCTTAATTTTACAAAATCAACTAATTCATTAATTGAAATATTATCAGCTGGGATTAATATTTATTATTTAATTAAAAATATAAGCAATATCATCGTCACAATAGGAATTTGTTTGCGAAATGTTAAAGTAAACTAATATTAAAATGTTGCCATAAATTAGAATGCAGTAGTGTAAAATGGGTTGCCTGATTCTCAGATAAGTAAACAATTTGTAAACTGCAAATATCGAATCATATTTTAGTGGCAATGGGAATGATTAGCTAGAGAGAAAAAATGGAAAATATAAGTGCAAAAAGAAAACAAGTAAAAAGTTTAAAGACAACCTAATAAATATAACAAGGAGATTTATAGTTTAAATTCAATAAGATAAGTTAATAATTAGAATCACTTGTTTCACAATTTATTTATATGGATTTATACAACTTCCCTAACAGTTTGGGAAAATTATTTAATTATGTTTCACCAAGTGTAGCTTATTTCAAGATTTGGACACAGCTTGGTTAAATACACTGAATGTTCGATAAAAAACGCCCAACGCCATAACTCTATTTATTTATTTGTTTATTTATTTTTACCCAACAGGCAAAAGGTCAATTACAGGGTAAAATTACAACTAAAAACTTAAATTAATAATTAAAATGCAATTACAAAAATACAAATGACAAATGATACAATTAACACATGAATATAAATTATAATAACTTAAAACTTCTAGTCAAGCAAAAACAGATGATTTAAAGGCAGTAAACGATGGAGAAAATAAATCAATGAAGGGACTATACAGATTGTATAGACGTGAAAGGCAATGAAGAGGAGATTTAAGGCAGTGGTTAGTGTTCGGTGTGCGATAAGAGAATGTTTTTTCATGCCACGACGTGAATCTAAGTACATTGAAATTTAGATTTGCCAAGAAACTAGGGTTATCAACTTTATTATGATTTAATTTATATAAGAAACATACGTCAATTAATGTACCTCTTGAATGCAAAGATAGAAAATTGAATTCTTTTAGAAATCTTCATATGGCATATCAAAACCATAAGTCCCGTGTTTAATAAAATAAATATATCTCAAAAATGTATCAAATAACCGATTTGAATCAACTAAAAAAATGAATTGAATGGCCATTTAAATACTATGAAATGACATCTCTCTCTCTCTCTCCCCAACTTCTCCAAAGTCCTTACCCCCGCCCCATCCTCTCTCATCCACCCTTCTACTCCCTTTCGCCCCCATCCATTCCTCCTTCACCCCCACACATTTCTCCGCCAAATGCCTCCACGTATCCTTCCCATGCTCACACAATACACACCTTCCATACTCTTCCCCCATCCATATCTTCCTTCCTCTCTCTTCCGATCCACACCTCGCCCTTGCCACAATCACCCTATCTTCCCTACTCCATCCCCTCTCTATCAAATATTTCGGTACCCTTCCATACACCTGCCACCTCCCATACATATCATTGTACTCGCTTCCTCTATACACCCTTGCCTTTCCTGCCCTTCCACCTCCTTCCCTTTCTCCCTCACCCACTCGTCCACCTTCACCCCGTTGCCTAGCCATTCCATTACTTTCCCCTCTGACAAACCTATCCTCTCATACATTTTCCTCCTCTCACCCCTCCATCTACCCTCAACCCCACCCACGCTTGACAACCATATATCCTTCACCAATCTCTCTTCCCCCAATTCCCACAACCTCCTCTCATACCTCACCACCCTCACCATTGCCTCGCATTCTAACCTCTCTCTATTCGTCTCCTGAAGCACTATGTAACTGGGCGTGGACCTTTCCACCCCCAACAGGAACCACATCTGCTCCCTCTCTATACATTCATACCCTCTCGTCCCCCATACTTCCACTCCATACATCAGTACCGATCTCACACACGCATCCCATATCTTACACGCCACCCTCACATTATTCCTCATCCACTTCCCCCACTTCCCCCATGCCATCCCCCAAGCCTTCCTCGCCTTACTCTGCACCCACCTCACCTGCTCCTCATATCCTCCCGTCCCTTTAACCCAAAACCCTAAATACTTAAAACTTTTAACCCTCTCAATAATCCCCCCCTTCCATTCCAACTCTTTCACCTTTCCCTCCCTCCCTTTATTCCTGAACCTCACCCATTTCGTTTTCTCCACATTCACACTCATTCCTCTCCTATCCATGAACCTCTCTGCCCTTTTCAACATCGCTCTCATTCCCTCATACTCTTTCGCTACCAACACCATATCGTCCGCTTACGCCAGAATCCATACCTTACTCTTACCCATCACTTCTCCCCACTCCTGCCCTTTTCTCATCACCTCTTCCATCTCACTCATATACACATTGAACAACAATGGGCTTAGCGGGCACCCCTGCCTCAATCCCTCCCACGTCCTGACACACTCCGACACCTCTGACCCCACTTTCGCCACCACCCATGTCTCCTCATACACTCTCCTCACCCACTCAACCATCCCCTCACTCACCCCTCTTCTCTTCAAACACTCTATCAACTTCACCCTCGGTACCGAGTCATATGCCGCTTTCAAATCCAAGAATAATAATTATATATTTTTTCAAAATTAACTTCATTGACACATGATAGTCAACTTTAAATTTTTAAATGGCTGCATATACTTTTCTTATTGTACTATTATTATTAATTATTTTTCTGAACCCAATGATACCTAATATGTTAATTTTAATTTAATATTAATCAGAAAAAAAAAAGAAAAAAGTAATAATAAATCTTATTTACTTATAAGATATTTTCCAATAAATGTAATGTGACTTGAAAAAAAAATCATAACAAAAAAATGTCATTTATTGTAAAGTAATGTCAACCCTTTGTTATTAATCTGTGTTTCTGACATAATCATGATTATAGTGAGTTAACAGACATTTAATAGTCGAGCCGTCGATAGCTGACTACATTTTTGTACTAAGAACCATATAGCAATTACTATATATCTCGTTCTATCATCGTCCTAGGATGACCGGTACAGATACTAACTAGTCCTGACGGTGATGGTGAATTAAAAAAATTATCTAAGCGATTTGTTGAGAAACTATAAGGAGTTAATGAGTATCATGAGCAAAAAACAACACTGCCAACTGAAAATATTGTTCAAATTGTCATAAATATCTGAAGATACATGCTGGGTCAACAAGCAATTCACAGAAAACATTCTAACCAGACAGAACCGCTATTTTGAGGAACATCAGCTGGTATTTGGAGAGAACAGCCTACATGACTTTTGAACTAGCCACTGGTGGCTATTTGACCTTATTCTGGAGAGGACTACTCATCTGGAAAGATGAGGATCACTTAGCTTACATTATTGACTTGTTGAAGGAAATATCACATAGAATTACAGTTCAGGGAACTGAAGCCATGAGTCTTGGAGGACATGGTTATAGAAAAGTACGAGTGGTTGAAAAATCACTGCCTTTCTTAAGTTGATGGTCAACTTTAATACAGGCAGGTATATTCTCCTAACTAAAAACCTGTAAACCTATTTGAATATATATTTATACACTGTTTGTTCTCAATTTCCTTTTTCTATTATTTTTAGTTTTAGTTCCAAAGAGAGTTTATAGATTTTATGTCACATGCCAGATATGCAAAGGACTATTCTCGGCAAGTCAGCTTAGCAGTTATGTAAATTATAAACAATTGATGGAAAAAACAAGTTAAATTATTAACACATTGGCTGCCAACAAGTTTTTTTGTAAAATGTCAAAAAGAGTTTTCTTTGTTTTTAAGTTTTATTTTATAATATGAGTAAGAATGTGCTTATTTAATTCATTTTGATGCATTTTTTAGACGAAATTACGGGTTTTTTATGTGTCAGTCGCCTGTGGCTGAGCTCCAATGGCAAAAAATTATGCGTTTCGACCTGTCAGGCAATGTGTCAGTCACGTGTCTCACTCTCACAAACATTTTCTCTAACAAATTCAACGGTCAAAATATTGCAAAGGATGCTACAGTGAGAATTCAAAGAATCATGGCAGAAAATATGCCAGAAGTAAAACTACACAAGTAACAACTTATTGTCCTGTGTGTCCAAACCAGCCGCACTATTGTATAAAATGTTTTAATAGAACCAATTACCTATTAATAGAACCATTGCAAATTTTTATTTATTAAATATAAGGGGTTTTATTTCAATATAGTACATTTTTTCCGAGATTATACATACAGCTGTTAGGTGAAGGAATATTAGGTGACCAAGTTGTAGTAACGTACAGAAGGGTCGTATCAGGCAATCCTAGTAACAATTAACACAGAACTCATGATTTACAGTGCTAAATAGTAAGTTTAAAGTAGGTACTCACTGTCAGTCATCGGTGACTGACGTGGCCCCATTGGAATGCTTCGGTGTCAGTCACCAGGGACTGACAAAACGGTCAACGGGTTAATAGTAAATTATTTGGATGGGTTACATGAAGATAAACTTAAATATAAAATAAAGCACTAATAAAAACCTTTCTTCACACAGTTTATTTGAAATACCAAATATATATTTCGGACAATTATCAATAGTTTTATACTAACGATATTTATACACACAATTTATGTAAATCAGTTGGAAGGGTGGTAGGATAATTTCCAAAAAAAGTTAATTATGGGCGGTGTATGGAAAAGTGTATTAGGATAAAAACCCGGATTGAGGTGGGACTATAAATTCTAGTAATACATTTTGTAATGGACTTAAATCGAAATTCATTAATTTACTTTTTTTATTTGTATCACCTCTAACATGTTTAATTGATCATTGTAAGACTATTTGAGTAATTTAATATTATTTATTTTGATTGGGTAACCTGTTTCTATTATGGTTAGCTACCATGGATTGTTCTAGTTCATTTGTTTTAGTAAAAGTGGTTCCTATTCCTATCCTATGTTGATTTAAGCCCATTACAAAATGTATTACTATTGTCCCATCTTAAAATTACTATCAGATTAACCACTTCCCTCATATGCCCAAGATATCTTAGGCATGAACACATTACTTTCAAATTAATTGTGTGGGAGAGGTTAATGCTACTTCAGACATTTTAATCCCCATTAGTTTTATATACTCTTAAAAACAACATACCTACTTTTGTCTACACTGTTGTGTAGTTTTTATGATGAACTGTCAAGCAAACTTTTAAAATAAAAGTTTGTACAGTGAATGAGACATGATTAAACAAACAACCTAACCTAATCATTCCATATAAAATTTCAAGAAGCATTAAATCAATTAAAGTTAAAGATATTTCCAACCCTAAGTTGAACCGTTGATTGAAATATTTCAAGCAATGGTTGTACTATAAATTCTCTATTTAATTTCTTATTATAAACCAAAATGTTAGCATTGGATTCAAGATTAAATATTGTAGTTAATTAAATCATATAAACACAGATTACTAATTGTGTGATTGTAATATGAAATCATCGTACTATGTGGCAATTCGAGTACAAAAGTAAAATTGTTATTTTATTCCTAAAACAACTTATATTTTATTCTTAATGATATATTTTATACTGGTATTTGAAAGCATAAAGCTACCCTTAAAAATGGTCAAATAATTACCAATATCATCTTCGGTGCCCAATTTCTGTGAGTCAGAATCACCCCTTTCGAAGCTGTTAAAATTGTGCTTTGTAGGGGAAACATCTATACTTATTTGTGCCCCAGCAAAAGGGTCCACACCTTTTGCGCTGGTGTGAGTTGTCGGGTAATCTTGAAAGGAAAGTAACTCATCGGTGGGGACTTCTTTTAATTCCGCCATAACAGGTTACAATACTTTAAAACACGTATTATTATTTATCAACTTGACAGAACTAAATGTCACACTGAACCATTGACTAAGATTTTGTAGATTTACTTCAAAATAATAATAACTGTTTTAAATGAAAAACAGATATATGATATTAATACTAAACTTTGTCTAAAATGAATAATAATAGTTTAGATATTTTATTATTTCTTAAGTAACGCATATGTTTTTGAACTATTTATAATAATTTTTCAGAACTATAGTTCCGTGTAAATTGTGTTGCCTAATAAATTATGAATTTAGAAGTAGTAGTATGGATATCGTTTATTGATTTATTTCTTAATATTTTGTAAAAAAAAAACGTGTTTTATTTACAATCAAAACAAAACCATGTTATTTTAAATCAAATCGACATTTGTTTTAAATTAAAAATAAGGCAATGCGGTAGTCTGCAGACACGTGTTTCGCTGTATCACAGCTCCTCAGTGCAGCTATGTCATAACTACGCGCGTCTTTTCTGGTGAAAGGCCGCCACGAGAATGAATCAATTCTATTTGGAAGTTATGAAATAGCTGCACCGAGGAGCTGTGATACAGCGAAACGCGTGTTTGCAGATGGTCATTGCATAACATTTTTCGTGACGCGGTTAAAAATCAAAAATACTACAAATGTGTTACATTGTGCTAAATGTGATTTCAGACATGTAACGACAGCTAACAGTTATGTAATTCAATGCCTGGCGGTGCTTTAGTACGAGGAGTAAAGGTTTTAACTGTTAGTTGGTAGTTTTTACATTATACAGGGTGACTGACGAAAAACCTTTGGTGCTGTATCTCGCTTATTTTTTATCCGATTTTAATAAATAAAACATCAAATTAAACCATTTTTAAAAGACTTTAATAGGATCTAAACTGTTATTTTTTCTCGCACCCAGTTGTTGACAAAATACGATCAACATTTTTTTTAAATTGCACTGTATATATATTTTTATTGATTCGCTAGGAGATTTTTTTTCTGAATATAAAATTGTAGACAAATTTGTCCATACATCAAACTTAAGTCGAGAAATTGAGGATTAAAAAAATAAATAGAAAGTCAAGTATCCATTGTAAACAATATACAGACCCTATTTTAAATGTCAAAAGTGACAGTGACAGCCATTGATACAATACTGCAACGATTTTTAATTATTTCATAATTAAAATGTTGCAATATTTCAAACACTGTACTAGAATTTTGTGCTTCTACAGAAATCGTTTTTTAGTTTTTGAAATCTTGCAACATTTTTATTACGAAATTATTAAAAATCATTGCAGTATTGTACCAATGACTGACACTGTCACTTTTGACATTTGGAATAGTACAAAATATATATACAGTGCAATTTGAAAAAAAAGTTGATCGTCTTTTGTCAAAAACTGGATGCAAGAAAAAATATCAGTACAGTTCATATTAAAGTCTTTTAAAAATCATTTAATTTGATGTTTTATTTATTCAAATCGGATCAAAAATAAGCGAGATACAGCACCAAAGGTTTTTCGTCAGTCACCCTGTATATAAAGTAAAACATTAGTACAGAAATTCTCATGGAAATTAATTTTTCTTATTATTAATTTTATCAAAATCATAATTATTAATTTTAAAAATTAATGTGATAGAATGAGGCACTGTTTTGTATTTTTATAAGCATACAAACATTATTCATTATGAACACTGTAATACAATAAAAATGTATATTAGTGTTCAAAAAGTGTGTGAACATTGTGTTTTGATAAATTTTATGGTAGTAATATACTTCACATATCAAAACATTCTTGGTGTATAGTATTATATACACATAATGTTTTATGAACTTTTGACAACTCTTGTAGATGAAACCAGATGTACAACTTTTCTAGTAATGTTCCATATAATTTATTTTCAGTAATATATTGCATATTGTGTTAATTTATCCATTTGACCATGTTTATAACAATAAAAAATAAAAAAATCAAAATTACACAATATTTATATTTGTAGTAAATATATATTTATAATGCTTAACAAAAAACTTTACACTAAATTTAATATAATCCGCTTACTGCAAGCATTAATAATCATAATATGTATTTAAACAATAGTTGTCATGTGCTACTTCCCTACAATATGTATATAAAAAACCTCAGAAAATATATTTAATAAGAAATATCATATCGATTCCGCGCACGCACAATTTTTCCCGTGAGAATTTAATTTAATCAATTTGATCATTGATTAAATTCAGTTTCCCTTTTTTTTACATAATCTCAGCAAAAACAAATAAGTAAAAGTAAAATGAATAACACACATGAAGGTCAGGACTGGATAGACGACGTAAAAATAATCAGATTTTAGTCACATTTAAAGTAATTGTTGGGAGAAAAGTTTAAAAACGGTGTAAAATATACAAACAATAATCACCACATATTTCTTTCTCTTAATTAAGGACAAAACAAAAATTATCAGGGGATGCGGAAAGGGACCACTAGATCCTCTTTATGTTCGACTTTGATATCTTTAATTGCCACAGACGCCTTCGATACTATTGATGTTACCTGAAATATAAACAAAAATATTAATATAAACTTATTAACACCTTTACATTATTTGATTTTTTTTATATAACTTGGTTTATGTGTTTTGTTGGAAGAGATGTGAGTATCATCAAATTAACATTGAAATGTACATTGAACTGATAACAAGTCACATTTATGATAATATGAATTTGATACACACGGTGCTGTTTATTTTATCATTAATTACGTTCAAATAAATGAATTAAATGGAATAATAAACATTGGAAGCTATTACAAATTTTTGTTTTAATGAAACCAATTTTTTCTCATTTGTAATTGATTATGTGTACACAAATGATTTAATTAAATTATTTTATTTAGTGAATTAAATGGATTAATATTCTATTTCATAGTAACTTCCTTGCATGTTATAAAGTGCTACAGTGCATCCAATAAAAGAAAATTAAATTTTTTGTCACCTACTTTGTCTTTAAAATAAAATAAGATGTTACATCATTGAATTATTCAAATTGTATAGATTGATAGCACTAAATAACTTGTACAAGAAAGACAACCCCATTTCTTAAATTAGTTTTACTTAAATACAGTGGGCATACATTTAAATCGTTTAATTAATTCTAAAGCACTATGAAAAGGAATATTAATGTGCAATTGAAATTTCGAATTTTATTTAAATTAAAAAATTAAATATAGGGTAAGTCGAATAATTTAAAGCTAATTAAATGAAATTAAGTATTATAAACAATTTTGAAATAAAGCGTTATTTATATTTATATGAAACTGACAAATTATATACTAATAAAATAATTGCTTATTTTGCTTATCAATTTAGCAAGAAAATCCTGTACTTATCTTTGTTTTATAAACATCACTTATCTGTTTTGATATACATTTAAAATCTTCTCTGTTACAAAGGCATAATCTTCTCTACTTACAAAGGCATAATCTTCTAAACTAATTGGATCACTGGCGAGAACCTTATCTGCGGACGGTATGTCCTGGAGTATGACGACTTTGTTCCTGAATGGGAGACGGGACGTGGCGCACACTTGTTGCACGCGTAGTGTATACAATTTCATTCGCTCCAGGTACTCGTGCTGTTGCAGGTTGTGTGAATCTAAGGCGGCCACGTCTATTACATTCCTGTACAATTCAAACATAAATAATATAGTAGTAATAGTAGTGTTTGGCTATTGACTACGTGGTCCTTCCGTCGTATTATTTGTGTATTTGTGGGTGTGTATTCATTGTATCCCAATGGTGAATGGTACGGGTCATCCATCCAATTGATGAACCGAACTAACGTTGCTGCACTCTTGCTAACGCTAGATCGGCAGCTACCGTATCCATCCACCACCGGCGTGTATAAATAATATATTTGTTACAATTTGGGTTTTTTGTTTATGCGTTGTCATGGTGACGTGTATGCCGGTTTAAAGGGGGGCGTGGTTTTCTTACGCGTTACCATGGTGATGTCATGGTGGCCATTATAAATAGGGCGTGTTGCAAATCGTGCGGTAAAATTAAACACTAAGATAAAATTGATAAAATTCACATATTTGATAAATTAATTGGGTCAGTTTTTACTTAATTCTTAATTTTAAAAATAATTAGTGTACAGTTTTTAAAGTAGTATATTTTTTATAAATATTAATTAATACTTCAGTTAATATTATTATTAGAATTATCGCTTTTACGTTCTTTTCTAAACTTCCATTAGTTTCTTCAACACAACCTAATTTAGGAAATAAACTGAACAATGAAATAAAAGACAATTGCCTATTTGTATTAAAATTCAAAAGAAAATGAAACAAATACAAAACAGCGAAAGTTGGGTAACAACTGAGATACAAAATTCAAGCAAAAAATAAAAAAAATTTATTCGAACTTAAAACAAAATACAAATCAACCAAAATGGATGTAAGATATAAAAATGAAAAGAAAAATGCCATAAAGTTCTTATAGATCAAATTTTAAAATTATTTTAGACAAGAAATATCAAAGCGGACAATATACCAAACAAAATATGGTCCATGATTAACAGCCAGTTAGGCAATGATACACAGTCAAAGAAAGAAATCACGATAATTACTGATGGTATTGAGAGAAGCGACGTGGGTGAAATTGCAGAAGCTTTTGGGATGTATTTCTCAAACATTACAGACAAAAATATTAATGCACACTTTGAGGACAATTTATCTACTACAATATCAAAAAATACTAGCCACACAATGTTTATCAAACCAGCGAGTTCAGATAATCTTGTAAAAACATTAACTTCACTCAAAAATAAGGCAAGTTGTAAGTTGTGGTCAGGATGGAATATCAACGAGAGTCTTAAAAAGTGTAAAATATGAAATAGCTGAACCCCTCGCATACTTAGTTAATTTATCCATATAAACAGGGGAGAGAGAGAGAGAGAATAACATCTTTATTCGAACATATAAATATATACAATTTAAAAACTTTTACAAGTGATAGATAATGGGTTGGTCTGTCCGTATGGGCTATCGACCATCGGTCTTTCTGCCCTGTGTTGACTATAAGTTATGTGTGAGAAATAAATATCTTTGCTAACTAGCTTCACTGTCTGGGTGATTCGAACTAATGAACTGATGTAGAGTGACTGAAGGGTGTTTAAATTTAGTGGGATAAGGGGATTTCGGGGAATGCAAAATTTATTAAGAAGGATTACATTAAAGGGATTGTTGGCGAATTTACGACTTAGGCTGTGTATACTTTGGGAGATAGGAGTAATCTGGGTGTGTTCATAAAGGAGCTCATTTGAGGGGTTATGGAGTGGATTATTTGGATATCTAAGTTTGGTGAGGGTTCGTAGGGCTGACCTTTCGGCGACGTTAAGGTGATGGAGAGTGAAGGGACGGATTTGGTTGAAAAGGATTGCACCGTAGTCTATAAGAGGTCGACAGATAGCTTTATAGATTTTGACTGCTGTTTTCGTAGAAATTCCTTGAATTTTATTTGTCAAAGCTCGAAAATGTAGAGCTCTAGACTTAATCTTTACTTTTATAGCTTGTACATGGGTAAACAGGGGAATTTCCCAGTTATTTGAAGATTTCTAAAATAATACCTATATATAAAACTGGTGACAATTATCGCCCAGTATCAGTGCCGAACACTTTCTCAACAGACACAAGAAGCCGTCTCCATACGTTTAAACCATGAGCAAGATCCAAAATATGAGAAAATGGGCTTCACATGAACTGAATGAAAGACAGCAGGAAACCCGAAAAACCACTTGCGAAATACAAGTTACTTGCCAGATGCAAAAGAAAGTCATTTCTTCATCAAATTGTGACTGTCGATGAAAAGTGGATATATTTTGAGAATCCTAAGCGTAAAAGATCATGGGTAACTCCAGGCGAACCATCAACATCGACTGCAAGGTCAAATCGCTATGGACGGAAGACAATGCTTTGTTTTTGGTGGGCTCGGAAGGATGTGATCTATTATGAGCTGCGAAAACCTAGGGTTAATACTGAACGCTACCGACAAAGCTTTGCGTGAAAAACAACCATAATATCAACACAAAGTGATTTTGCTTCATGATAATGCACCATCATACACAGCAAAACTGGTCAAGGAAACGATTGAGGCTTTTAGTTGGGAAATACTTTCGCATGCGGCTTACTCACCAGACTTGGCTCCGTTTGATTACTACTTATTTGCATCGATGGGGCACTTGCCGAGCAGCGCTTTACTTCTTACGAAAATGACTCGTTTGCCTCAAAAGAGCAACAGTTTTTTTGGGGTGGCATCCACAAATTGTCAGACAGGTGGGAAAAATGTATAGCTAGCGATGGGAAATACTTCGAATAAAATATTTTTTATCATTTTCATAAAATAAACGTGTATTTTATATACAAAAATTCCGGTTTCATATTTATAGACCTGGTATAAACGATTTGGTACATTTTATTCGTAAGGGGCATGTAATAAATTTCGCAGATGATACGACAGTTATTGTGTCAGGAAATTTCCAATGTGAGTTAGAGGATATAATAAAAGAAACCACTCAAGAAATGCTGTCTTGGTGTAATAAAAATAATTTATAATTAAATAAAAGTAAAACTGTTGTACAATTTTACAACAGAAAAACTCCAGATTGCATAATTAGTACATCTGTTAACACAAAATTTCTTGGACTTTTTGTAGTACAAACTCTGTCGTGGAACAGCCAAATTGATAATATTTGTTCGAAATTAAACAGTTCATATTATGCCATCTTGAAATTAAAAAATTGCCTAAATTGAAAATCACTCCTAAATATGTACTCCACTTTAGAGCATCCACATTTGTCATATGGGGAAGAGCAAACGTAAACAGAATTGCTATTGCTCAGAAAAGAATATTGGGACTAATATTTGATATTAAAAGAAAAGAAACATGCTGAAATATATTTAAAGAAAATAACATTTTTACGCTCAGCAACTCTACTCTTCTAATACAAATGTGTGATATATGTTTGATTAATCAAATTTATTTTCACGTAACTCACAAAAATCAAACTGTGATACATGTCTTCAATAATATAACTAAATTTGGTAAAAATGTTGATAATCATCAGTACCATACAGTATTTAATATGTTATGAAAAACGCCTCATAAAACCACTTTTTATGAAAAATCTGCAAAATATTCTTGTATTGCACGAACTTAAATCAACTGAAAATATTTAATACAAAAATGTTATTATTCTTATTAATGATAAATAAATTTGGAAATTTCGTTTCATTTATCATTATATTAAAATTATTAAAATGGTAAATAAGTATCTTTTAATCTCTTGATTAATTAATGTCAGTGGCAATATGTTAATAAAGACTATTATTATTATTATTATAAATAGCAGGTTATACTCACGTTGCAGTTTCTTGCAGGATCCTATTTAACGCAGATTGCTCGTCAGTCTTTTTTGGTGCAGAGTTGGAATCTTGGCTCAAATAGTCCTCACTGAAATAAATAAAATCAAGTAATATTTAATCTTAAAGTAGTTAATAAATTCCAATAATTATCATCATAACAATCGTCTTCATATAGACAAAACATTTCATATTACAATGTGATACATACAAAACAAATAGCATTATGAAAATGCAGGTGGCGGGCACATACAGTTGCAACCGAACTAGTGATAGCGGAAGTGTAATATTGTTAATCAGCAATTGGATGGGTGAAAGTACCACTCGCCATTGGGGTACAATTAATGACCTTTAAGAGCGATGAAGCGATTTTTTATGTAACAAGTTCAAATACGCGCATGACACACACACACACACACAAATACCAAGGCGGAAGGATCATATGATCGATAGCCATATATACTTCTAATACTACTACTAACATTATGTTAGTCTATGTCGACAATAAATGTTCTGCCCTGTATGAAATCTAAAATGATGATGTAAAAAATATAATTAGCTAAAATAATATTTCAGTTGCAAGAAGAAAAGTTGTTTGCAATTTATATTTGAAAAGAGTTAGGGCTAATATTTCATTATGTGGGTTATTTTAAACCATTTTTTTTTTGCAAATGTAAAACTTAGGGCTAATTAGTCATTGGATGGGTTATGTAGTAAAAAAATCTCCTTAAATAACATATTAAATAAAATAACTATTTACAAATTCATTAAATAAATATTGATATATTCATATCTTCATAAAAATTTGCTGCTAACTAGGCCACTCAAGTACCATTGCTATTACAGTATCAAGGTTCTTATACACTGCAGGATACTCTATGCACTAATATTTAATGTGCCTAAATGGCCCAGTTGGTAGAACACCAAACTAGCAATCAAAGAGGCCATCAACATTCTTAAACAAAACGGTTAATATCAGATTGATAAAGGCATAGGATATAGACAAAAAAGCAGCAGTTCTAGAAAACATATATGAATAATTGTGAAACTCATATAAGAAGTATATGGGCATAACATGTAGATAAAGTTTTTATAATTTGGTAATAAAGAAAGCAGCTCCATTATGATTTCATGAAACATTTAAATGATTGATTATTTACCATAGAAATAGAGTAGAATTTTTTACCCATTCTTACATACTCTCATAATAGAAAAGAAAAGTTATGTAAAACCCTAGCACATCTAGTATATAAGAAATAAATATACATAAATTGATACCTTCATGAAAAAGCCAATCAATATCAAGTACATTTAGTAAATAAAACCCTTATTAAACACTTTAAGAAAAGTTTTAACTCATAACAAAAATGCATAAAAGACACAATAGATATGAGTGTGATTATATTTATCGTGGGAATATAAAAAATTAGGAATATATATTCTGGTGAGAGGGCTATAACCAGACATATATAAGACAAAAGAATAGCACCTTGTAACAAGAAGGGATCATTAAACAAAATCAATCATGTCAAAACACTGTTAAACCACATCACTAGAACAATACCATTTTATTATATGAGTAGCAATAGAAATTGAAATACACATGCACATATTAAATGTGGCAATTTTGTGAGGTGTTTAGATTATTTTGTGTTTTTTTATTCATTTTAAAAATCGGACACACAGGCTACAAATAAAAAGTAAAGTTAAAACATTTTATATATTTAATTAATTGCTCACTTAATCCATGGTAAAACATATTTGAAAAATCTTAAAATCTTGATTAACATTTTATATTAGACCCATTTACTCTGCAGAGTTTAAAATATTACTTAACACCAAAATATATTTTCAAGTACTACACATACAATATCATAAATAAAACCAAACCATATTTACCATATGGAATCTGAGAATGAGGAGATAATGTTATCATACATAATCCAAAAATAGATTTCACACTTTTCAAATGCAATGGATACTAGAGTGAAGTGTATGGTTATTTTATGTGATGTCTTAGACCTTCAAAGTTAAACTAAAATGGCTAACATGCTGAGACTTTTTTGAGATTTTATTTCTTGCAATAAAAAAAAAGGTTTTCGGAAATAAACACACATGATAAGAAGTTTATTTTATCAACCATGACTGTCATTCAATAATAAAGAGGATATTCTATTGTTGAATAAAGTTGATAGTTTACACTATTTATTATCAAGTATTTATTTCTATGATTATATAATATAATGGACTCTTTTTATCCCTAGCCGTACGGACAAAAAACACATACACATTTTTAAGTAGCCAGAATCACCTCAGGGGCATTCAAAATGTATATGTGTATCTATTCAAATAAAATTGCAACAAAAATACTTCCCATAATTTGTACTATAAGAGGTTCAAAAGTGATCATTCTTGTTTATTATTTGTTAAAAATTGTTATAGTATTATATATTTGTTTCAAGAAAAACCATGAACAAAGGGGAAATTATAGATCAATCACTTATTTCATAAAAAACTACTCCCAATTCCATTTGTCTCAAACACAAGTGAGTTTGTATTAAAATAATTCCCAATGTTTTTATAACATGGATAACTTACACATACCATATTATATTATCTATATTTATTACATTTTTATCTCCTACAAATTTTCTAATCAATTTACAACTGATCATATAAAGACATGTGCAAAGCATATGTGATAACTATTTCTCATTAGTATAAATTCTACATTTTAACTCGTCACTTTATCATTTGTGGTACAATTGTAAAATTGTCAATATTGACCTTACAATTTAATGAATACCAATTTACTATGATATATAATTATTTAATAATTATTACATTGACAATTATATGTTCAATATTACCTTACCAATTTTTATTCCATTTTTTTTTAAATGCCAACCAAATATAGCCACACACAAAGGAAAATACAATAAACAATATTTTGTTATAAAGCTGAGAATAAAATCACACTACTTTTAGGTCAAAATCATAATGCAAACATTAATTTTAATATAATAATCTTAATGTCAGCTTAAAAGAGATAAGTAAATATTTGCAAATTCAAATAAACCATTACTCTCCACAAACAGTTAGTTATAATCACATTAAACTCCAATTTACTCTCTATTGCAAACACGTCAACAAACAAATATTTGCAAACTTAAAATTTAAAAATTTACATAATCCAAATTGTTTTCGTTCACCAATCCAACAATTGTATAATCATCATGGAGAAGAAATTATCACTTGTTTACATTCCGATCAAGGCTACAAACCCAATTACTCATCGACAATCGAATTCTAACCTGTTATTTCTCTGTATGTTGATATTATTCGAAACCGGATCAACCAGGAGATGTGTCCGCTCGTTCGGTTCACCGGCCTGGAAAATTGAAAAATCAACAGTTTTTAAAAAAGTAAATAAAAAATGTGTTTTTGTACCTGTGATGTTCCGTCGTCCTTGCAAAAATAGCTATAGCAGCACCCCATTCTAAATCACTCGAGATTATCTCTCAATTATCAAGTAGTTTTCATTAAACCGGTTTTTGATTGTTGCTAACAACTACGACGAAAAATCACTTTGTGTTTAATTGTGTGACAAATATACATATGTCCGATTGTTGTTCGCGTAACGCCTAATTCTTACTGAGTATAAATGTGTATATAAGTCGAATTATACTCCTTATGGACTACAGTGGGTCCATAAAAAAGTAGCTTTAGTTTTAATAATTATAAAAAGTATAATACAATTAGCTAAATTATGTTTCTTATTTTTAACTATTCCAACGGTATAAATTTTTAATTATTACATTTAAAAAATAATAGACCCCCAACATCTAGTCTAAACTATAACTACTCTATATTTTTCCGTTTCTCAAATTTTGTTTATAGATATGATTTTATTTGGATCTTTAATCGTTGATTGAAGTATTTCAATCAACGTTTTTAATTTAAAGTTAATAAATATTTTGTATACATAGTTGCCTAATTATGATGCCAGAAAAATTATAAATTAAAGGTAACATTTGTATTAAATATATTCCCTGCATGCTTATTACCTAACTGTGTGGACAATTATCAACAAAGAATTACAAAACTCAGTATATAAAGTCAAGATTTGCCAATCTAGAAGAAACTTGATAAAAAAAAGTTAAAAGCGCATTAGTTAGTATTTAACCAGTGATAATTATGAAAAGGTTTTATGAATGTTGAAAGTATTGTCAAAATAATTATTGTATATATAAATCGACAAAAATTTAAAAAAAATCGCTTAAAATGTTTTAGTGATTTATTATACGCAATAAATTTCTCCAATAGATTACTACAATAATTTATATGCAATAAATCACTATTATTTATTTATTGTTTATGGAATAATTATAGACTAATTTAAACTATTACTTAACAGCCGTTACATTACACCGCAGAACTGTTTGGGTCTATTGCGAATTGTGACCGATGAGACAGCTCTGACAATCAGCTGTTTACGCTATTGTTATCTGTCACTGAATATTTGATTAGTGACGAATGTGATTATCCGGTTTTCGACGATTGCGCCAATTACACAGTCCAAATTTTGTCCAAAAATGTAGCTACCATGCTGCTGGACGGTTGTATCGGTTGCCTGGCGAAATGGAGGCTCTGGATCAGGCCAGTGGCAATCCTTTTCTATGCCTTGGCAGCCTTGGTGTTTGTTCCATTGTTTTTAGTCAAGACCATAAAGAATGGATTCGATCGAAGGGATCAGGAGATACTGATAGCTGGCATATTCGCTTGGATCGCAGTGCCCTTATCGCTTTGGGAGATTATCCTCCACGTTATACATTATAATCAGCCTAAACTGCAGAAGCATATTATTAGGTGAGTTGTGTTTTGTTATGTTTTTATGAGTTGTGTGAAAATTTAAATAAATTATATACATTAGAATTCTTATCTTCGCAATTTATTTATTTTCAATAGATGTTTATTTCGAACACTAGTTGCTCATTGCATCAGTTAGCTATTAATAATAATGAGCACCTAGTGCTTAAAATGTACATCTAGTAATAATAAATGCATTAAATTTGATTACACAAGTGAAGAATAAAAAA
This sequence comes from Ontholestes murinus, assembly GCA_963969525.1. Taxonomy (NCBI): domain Eukaryota; kingdom Metazoa; phylum Arthropoda; class Insecta; order Coleoptera; family Staphylinidae; genus Ontholestes; species Ontholestes murinus. The sequence continues at coordinate 47,674,148 of OZ018395.1, forward strand.
TTTTACATGAATGAAGGATTCTTTAAAAAATATATCTTTGAAAAGAAAATAAATTTAATGTTATTGCATATTTTAAATTAATCTAGTGTTTACGGTTTGCAGGATATTATGGATGGTTCCTATTTATGCAATAAATGCTGTAAGTATTTAATTTATTACTGTAACTTTCACTTTTGCCAATGCCAGTGATTGTGTTGATTCAATTAGTTTGAGCTTTTATCTTTATTTTAAGTATTTATTTTCTAATTTTAATATTGCCTACTTCTTATTAATTACTATAATACATTATCTTCTCAATTTTATCTCTATGCTTTATTTTTGATTAAATATTGATAATTTTTTATCTTATTATCATCTGATTTTCAATATTTTGTTTTCTTGTTCTTAATCAATTCTTTCTTTTTATCTATTAACATAATCAATTTAATATATTGTATAAAAAATTTTTGTAGTGGATTGGCTTAATTTATCCAAAGTATTCTATATATGTTGATTGTGCAAGAGAATGCTATGAAGCTTATGTGATCTACAATTTTATGAAATTTTTATTGAACTATTTAAACATGGAAATGGATTTGGAAGTTAGTCTGGAGTTGAAACCTCAAGTAAAACATATTTTTCCACTGTGTTGTCTGCCTGAATGGGAAATGGGCAGGTGAGAAATAAGACTTTTATAGTGGAATGGTTGTTTATTGGTGTATTTTTTTGGCTGAAATACTTTTTTTTTAGGGAATTTGTGCATATATGCAAACACGGAATTTTACAGTATACAGTGGTGAGGCCCGTAACAACAGCTATAGCTTTGTGAGTACTATTCACTTCATATATTCAGTTTTTAATCATTTAAACTTAATCATTCATAGTATGAAATTAAGTAACTGTTATTTACTTCTATGTCTTAATTATCTTCCAACTTCTGTTTTTCAGCATTTGTAAAGTGTACGATGTATATGGGGATGGTGTCTTTAGGGCGAATGTAGCCTTTCCATATTTAACAGCAATAAATAATATATCACAATTCACCGCTATGTACTGCCTAGTGATGTTCTACAAAGCTAGTCTGGCCGAGCTGAAACCTATGAGACCACTACCCAAATTCTTATGCATAAAGGCTGTAGTATTCTTCTCCTTTTTGTAAGTATTGCATTCCTTCATTATTGGTTTTAATCTTGAAATACTAAACTAATTATTGTTAATTAAATGAAATACTTGTTTACTTTGTATAATACTTTTACTTTATAAATTAAGTTGCGAAAAGTAGTCAAGAAATAAAAGAATTATATCGGTGATGGGGTAGTTATCAACAATATTATTCTATTATTTTATACATCTTTAATGAAGTGGGTAAAGAAAACATTCATATAGGGTTTTTTATTTATAATTATTATTATCTACATATTAATTTTTTCTTTGTTAAATACTTAAGCTTTGGTTCTTTTGTTCCCTTTTTATGTACATCTCCAAAATTTAACATAATTAAAAAATGTGAATTATGAATTTTCAGCCAAGGAGTAATTATTGCAGTTTTGGTGTATGCAGAGATCATCAAAACAAAGCCAGATAATAATTCTGCTGATGATCCAGGGATTTCTGCTAGGTTACAAGTAAGTTAATCTTGTTAAAATAAATAAAAATTAAACACAACATGTGTAAGTGATGCTAGCAGTTGCTTAAAATATATTAGGTTTTTTAATATTGTAATACCTTTTTTGTACTATTTAATTTTATATATTAGATAATTTTGACCATTGTGTCAATCTCACCATAATAAATCTTACTGCTAGTAAATTTGCTTTTTTGTTTATAGAACTTTTTGATATGCATTGAGATGTGCCTGGCGGCCATTGCGCATCACTACAGTTTTTCATACAAGCCGTACGTTAGGCCTGGATACCAGTCTCAATCATGTTGTAGCGCCTTCATGGCCATGTGGGACATTTCCGACGTCCAAAGAGATATCACCGAACACCTGGGCATCGTCGGTAAGTTCTTGCATCAATGCTGCACGAAACATAAGGACGTACCATACGAAGTCCAATCTTAAGTTAATGTTCTATCCATAATGTCTTATGTTATAAATTAATGGAGCAATACTAAAATTTAAAATGATAATTAAATATTTAAACAGTAATTGGTGGTTGAGATATCGGGAACATGGCTTTATATTAATGAAAAATCTCAAGATAGGTTACCAGTAAAAAAAAATATGCATAAAATTTCAACTTCGTAATGTTTTTACTCTAAACAAAAATCATACATTAGTTATTATTATTATTTGTGTATGTTAATTATGTGCAATTACTTCAATTTAAAAAAATTATATTAAACAGAAATACCCAAAATTCAATGCAGTTTTTCACTGGTTGCTTATTTTGAAATTTAGTCTTAATACTATTATAATTAATAACACATGATTGCTTTGTGTAACTTAATTTATTTTCAGTTCAAAATAATGTAGGCATATAAACACACTAATTGTCTATAAACAACTAAAAACTAAAAAAATGTATAAAAAATGGAAAACTTAATCATTTTCAAATAAATTAAAATCAAATTGAATATTTGCTGCTAAGGCAGTTTTTAAGTTCTGTTTCATGAGTGAAGACTATTTAATTCTTAATTTTATAAATACATTAAGAATAAAAATTTTTGGAATCAAAACTAAATCTTTAGTGGCACTTATTACTATTAATAAATTTTACATCGTGACAGTGATGTAGACCTGTAAAGAGAAGTATTTTTAGAGGGTTTTGTTTAAAATATTAGATGTTATTTTTCTCGAATCCTAAATTACTAGGTTTTACTTTCCATTACTAGTATTTTCTTACCAGAGTATAGATTTTCATAGCAGTTTTTTATTTCTATTAGTTTTATATGGTTCTCCTTATTTTTCTTCTTCTTATTATTATTGTTTATTATTATTTATACTCTTAAGCAGATTATGCAGATGTGATTTGTCCTAAATCCTTCAAACATAGATGTTTTGTAGAAAGACTTAATTTTTTGGGTTTTATAAAGTATATTGTCAAATGCAGATTTTGATAATAATTCTCTCTAATTTAGACTTCAAGAATCTTAGGTGTTAGTTTATGCATATGTAAAAACATATTTTAAATTATTTGTATCATCACGCTTTACATTTGTGTGTATGTAATTTGTGTTATTCAAGAAAAAAAATATTTGGACTAGTAACAGATGGTAATGACAAACATCAAATTCCTTTGGATTTTTTTAGAGCAAATTTTTATTCAGACTAGTGACATATGGTAATGACAAACTTCAAATTTACAATTATCCATTTCAATCTCTTAAGACTTCTCATAGTTTATCCAATATTATACCTTGATTTCCATTATTTAATATTGTAAAACATCTTTAAAAGTACTTCACAAATCTCAATTAATTTCTAACAAATCTAAATATTAATATTATAATTCTGATAGAGTTATAGATGCAATAAAGTATAACATTCATTAATAATTTAATGGTTCCATATAAGTACCAGAAGATAAAAAAATATTCAGAACTGTCATTAATTAAAACAACAAGATTGATTGCTTGATGTATATTAGAAGTTATGTAATTGTTATTATAAAAGTAATTACGATTAGTTAGTAAAAATGTAAGGGGAAGCAAGAATCCAAAGAAAGGCCCAATTCTAGCATAAACGTGTTCACCTATAATTGAAAAGACGATAGTGATGTTGGATTTTGAAAGAGAATTTATGAAACTGTAGCTTCTAAATGGGTTACATTTAATCAAGAACTTTCATTTGTATTTTTTTTAATAATGTTTGTGTTGAACCACAATACTTTTATTTAAAAAATTTACTTCAAATTAGCAAGAAATTGGCAAATTAACATTAGTCACATTTACATTTTCTATTTTTAATTAATTGAATAATCTTAAATCTTTTGTTACATTTTAATGTCAGTCGTGTCAATCAAATCTGCTGCAAATCATTTTCTAACATTTCATTCTATACATCTAGTAAAAAAAAAAACTTTATTGGCATCAAAAATTATATACATACTACAAACCTAATAACATAATAATATTTCTTCCTTCTCCTCTTTATTTTTTTTTTCTCATACCTCCTCTCTTCGCTTCTTTCTTTCCCACCCCAACCATCTCAGAATCCTATACGTCTAGTAATTAAAGTAATCTCTCTTCTAAAATTTTAAAAAACTTATCTTAGTTTAATAATAAATATATTTCTAGTCAAAATACATGATTTTTATTGAAATTTAATTCGAATTTTTAATTGAATAGTCTATGATATAACTTGTAAGTAAAATGATCTTTTTTTATTTATTAATTAATATAAATAATTATTATATTAATAATTTATATGATACTTTTAATAATGTATGTGATATAAATAAAGTTTACTTGTGCTTTTAAATTTATAAAAATGTATCACAAAATGAAAGCCTACACAATAAATTATTTATTACTAAAATAATTCGAGATATATTCAAATTAGTGTATTTTAACTAATTACCTTTGTATAACCAAAGCTAATGTATTATGCCCGGAACTGAATATTGTATAGTATAGTCTTTCTGCTTTAGATGTTATTTATTTTTCACTTAGCATGTTCCTTCTTTATATAAGTAGTAACCACACACTATTATATGCATGTAATCACTAGTAGATGTATTGTAATTGTAAATGTTTAATAAAGATAATGCATGAAATACGCTTTATTTTTGTAAATATTTTCCCTCATTTTGTACAAATAAGTGGTAAAGGCGATGGTTTTGTGGGCTTATTTATTTGGTAAAGGTGTATATATTATTAATAAGATATGGAATAACTAATAATGTTCGCTCATACAGAGCTTTAATTGAGATTAAAAACTTTTTTGAATTTTATTTAGGGATCGGTAAATGGAAGTTGATATCAATACAATAATATAATTTTTAATTGTTTCATGTATGTATATAGCGTTATAACGAGATTCCGATAATATAATCTAATTTGGGTAACAAAACAACTAAAGAATTTGTTTTTGAGTCTTTAACCTTTCTACCATTTCTGGTACCTTTTTAAAATACTCTAGACTTTCTATTATGTTAATAAACAATTATGTAAATTGTTTTATTCCTTCTTCATCTTTTCTGATATGATATTGTTCTTTCCTGGTCTATTAGTTTAATATTTATAGATAGTAGTAGATAGTATTTATTTTTGTTAATGGCTTGAATGATCTCGTCCTCTCTTATTTTATCCATTTCTTGTATTTGTCCGATATCATCTTCTTTTTATAATAATAATAAATTGTCTTTATTTTCCAAAAATTTTACATATAATAATGCTTAAATGACTTATGAGTAATGGCTTTCTTCAATTTTGAAATTGTGAGGCTTTTAAAGCCGGAAGGAATTGAGTTATATATTTTGTAAATGTTATAAGTGAACGATCTTTTGAAGAAAGAAGTTTTAAACCTTGGGGGTGAGATTGTTTCCCTAAACCTCACATTTATATTATGGACATCAGACCGGAATACAATTCTGTTGTAGAGATAGGGTGGTGTGCGTAGTTGAATGACCTTTGGCATTTTATCTACAACAACAAATTCTTTTAAATATCCCTTCTATCAAAATTGACTCAAAAAAAAACTAGTTATACCCACTTTCTTTTCTTCTATCTTCCTTATTATGTCCATTGCCTCAGTTCCTCCTTTCAGTAGCCTTATCCATTCCCCTTGACCATACCGCCTTTTCCACGCGTCTCTAGTCCCCACACAGTCAATCCTCCAGTGCTCCCATCTTTCTTCTTCCCTTCCACACAATCGGCACATTCTCCCCTCCTCATTAATCCAATAGCGGTTTCCCCGCTCTTCGCTGCCACATCTATACCTTGCCATCAATACTTTCTGCTTCCAATCCCCTCTTTCATACAAGTATTCGGGTTTGCCCGCCTCTTCTGCTATTTCTTTATATTTTGGGTTGTAAATGCTTTTGTCTATTTTCATCCATCTTTCCTGTTTATCCACATCCCTCAGGGTCATACTACACTTTCAAATATTTTAACCCTACCTACCGTTTCTTTAACAGCTTCATTGGACCAGCCTACTTTTTTGTACATTTCACATCTACCCTTTTCCCACAGGGTCACCACTATATACGTTTTGTCCGTCTCATTTAGTATTCCATTCGTAATTTCTTTCTGTCCATTCATTCTAATTTTTCTTTCATACTTCGCCCATTTTTTTCCTACATCCACCCATATGCTATATGCGTCCATCTCCTGATATACTACGTACCATGGCGTACTCTTCTCAAGCCCTAAAATTCTCTTCATCCACCGTATTTGTACTCTTTCCATACTCTCTTTCATGCTGAACCCCCACACTTCTGCTCCATACATTAATATTGACCTCAAGCATACTTTCCATATGGTCTCGCTCGCCACCATTGGATCTCTCATTCTCGCGCCCCATTCTCTCCACAGAATTCCAGCTGCTGCCTTCACCTTCTTCAACACATACTTCATGTGCTCCTGCCATCTCCCATTTTGTGTAAAAACTAGCCCCAAGTACTTGAAACATTTCACGCTTTCTATTTCCTCTCCGTTCCAATAAAACCTTTCATCCTTCCTTCTTCCTCCCTTCATACACACCATTACTTTCGTTTTCTTTACATTTACGCTTAACTTTCTCTTTTCAAAATATCGTTTCATTCTCTCTATCATGCAATCCAGATCCCCTTTCCTCGTTGCCATTATTGCTAAGTCATCCGCATAAGCCAGCACTCGAAACTTTATCCCCCCAATTGTTACTCCACCATCCTGTCCCTGTTCCAATACTTTATCCATGTCTGCCTATGAACAGATTGAAAAGCATTGGGCTCATTGGACATCCCTAGCTTAGCCCCTTGGTTGTTCTGAAGCACCCCGATTCTTCCCCAGACCCTTTCACTCTACATTCTGTCTTTTCATACACTCTTTCCACCCACTCTCTCATTTCATTTGATACCCCTCTTTCTCTCATACATTCAAACAGTTTCTCCTTATTGATTGAGTAATATGCCCCCTTCAAGTCTATAAATAGTATGTAGATCTTTCCCCCTCTCTCTTTAATTCCCTTATCAATGATTTGGCTCAATGTTAGTATATGGTCCACTGCCCCTCTACCTTTCCTGAACCCTGCTTGGATGTCGGGAATAATACCATTGCTCTCCAACTCCACTTCTAGTCTCTCTGCCGCAACCTTCATGCATAGTCTATAAGTTGCACTCGTTACACTTATCGGCCTATGGTTAGCTGGATCTTCTTTGTCACCTCCTTTGTGCACCGAAATAATTTCCGCTTGTGTCCAACTTTCCGGTATTTCCCTCTTCCTGCTCCAAATCATCTTCAGCTGTTCTACAAGTTGCTTCCATTCTTCCCCGTTTTCTTTTTTTAATATTTTCAATGTCTTAACCTCTACTTCTCCCGGGCCACAAACACTATTTCCCTTCATCCCATCTATTGCTTTCTCAAGCTCAACCTCCGTTAAATCACTCCTTTGGTCCACTATGATACGTTCCTGACATGTTCTTATTATCATATTATCTTCATTCATACTCTCCCTGGAGAATGTATTCATTTTCTCAATGTTTATACTATTCTTCTCCCTTTGTTTCCTCCCATGTATAAACTCCCATACCTCCCTTTCTGTTTTAATTTCCCTTATTGATTTTACTTGTTCATTTTTCCATGTTGAATTTTTCTTTTCACATGTTGACTGGTATTCCCTCTTGGCATTGTTCCATTCTTTAAATCATTTCTCCTCATCTGTTGCTTTCCACCTCTTAAAGTTATACCTCTCTCTTCTTTTCATTTCCCTACACTCTTCGTCGTGCCAATCATCTTGTTTTTCTCCTTTTGTTTTGGGCCTCTCCACTTGAGCTCCTCTAATGCATTCTTCCATCTCTTCCAATGTCACCTTTGTCTGCCAATTTATGCCTTTAATATTTGCTTTAAACTTATTGACTTCTTTTATTCCCCACTTATATCTTCTTCCAGTAGCTGTCCTGTGTTTTCTCTACTCCCCTACTGTACTAGGAAATGATCGGATCCCTCTTACTCTCCTACCTCAAATTTTTTCGTCTCCCTTTCTCCTTCTCCATTCACAACTATGTAGGCAATTATGCTTTTACCCCTCTCTCCTACATATGTAAATTCGCCTCGTTTATCTCCTACCCTGGTTCCATTTAGCACATACCATTCTTCACTATCGAGCCACTCTATCATTCTTCTTCCTTCTGCATTTATTATTTTGTCTTTTGCTTGTCTTTCCCAAATTTCCCCATCCTCATCAATTTTTTCTACCCTGCATCCACCAGTTCTAGCATTGAAATCTCCTCCCACTATTATACATTCGTTTTTTAACCCGGCTTCATTGCCAATATAATCACTCAATTCCTTAAAGTTATTTTTGTTAAAATATACTGTGATTATCCTGGTCCTCCTGTTCCCTATCCTTAATATTCTTTCTTGGATCCCTTCTCTTTCCACCTTTGATATTGCCTCTTCCTGCCATTTTTTTCTTAACCCCTGTAATTATTCCTCTACTTGGCCTACCCTTATCATTGGTCTTTACTGCTGCCTGGTACTTCCATAAGAATTCACTTGGAAGCCACCCTCTAACCTCATTCCATTCCTTATCCCTCACCCATGTCTCTACTAATCCAACCCAATCATTCTCCCTTATAAATTTCTGGAGTTTCTGCCTCTCATCTTTGCTTCTCAGTTTTTTCATGATGCCCCGTGTTTGTCTGTTAGCTCGATTACATTCTTTGACTTGTTCCACTTCCAAACCTTCCCATTTATTACTAACTTTTGGTATCCTACTTTTACAATGCACCCCTTTTCCCTTTCTGACCTAGCTATTTCTCTTAGCTGTTTCTGGGTTCTTCTTTCTTCTTTTGCCATGTCATCATCAATGTAAATCCTTTCTTTCAGATTCTTCAGCTTCTTTTTATTTATCATCACCTTGACTGTCCTCCCTCTGTTTAACAACTACTGCCTTCCCTCTCTCTATGTTAATACTCTCTTGGATTGCTACCTCTATTTCCAAGGAGTCTTTTATAAAGGTCGCTATCTCTTCTTTATTTGCGAATGCTTTTCCCTTAATTTCTATGATGATCTTACTATAGAGTATACAACAATGTTCAGCCATATTTAACCAGTTCAGGTCATCTATCTTACTAGAAATATGGTCATATTTTCGTATACTAAATATGTATAAGCCTTACACAAGCGTTTTGTATTTTTTGTATTCAGTTTTTTGTGACAACCAAGACAAGCACTGTACACAACATCTGCAAAATTGAAATGACTCAGTACTAGAGTAGCACAATAAACGATTCATTCCTAAAGATAAAACATTTCTGCTAGCATATATTATTTTTAACTTAATATACGCATCAGAGATACACTTATTGATATGCAATTTTAAAAGCAGTTTTGAGTCTATTACAAGACCAAGATTGCATATAGAGTCTACAATGGGTAGTGTATCTAAATCTATTATATTTTGTGGACCAAAAAGCATTGCATATGACTTTGTGGGATTAATAATTAATGAGTGGGAATGAGATACATTGACTAACTCTAATATATCAAAGTTTATTATTATTAAGGTATTGATATATCAAATTTAAATGAGTGAAGTAGTTGAGTGTCATCGGCATATGTATTGACAGTACAGTGTTTGAGATTATCTGTTAAAGAAGATGTATACATACAGAACAAACTGATCCTAGAATTGATCCCTGGGGAACATCCGCCTCCACCCTAGCAGAGCTTCAATTTAAGTTATCTATGAGTACTAATTGGGTATGACCATGCAAGAAACTTGCAATTAAAGATGTAGTATCCTCTGAGAAGCCTGGATAGTTTAATTTGGCTAGTAGAATGTCATGGTTAATGGTATCGAATGCTTTACTATAATCCAGTAGTATACAAAAGGTCAGTAAACCTCTGTCTGTGGCTATAATTATATCATCAATGACGTTAAGTAAAGAAGTGACACAGCTGTAATTAGGTCTAAATCTAGATTGATTAGTAGGGAGTAGGTGGTTATTCCCAAGAAATTTTATTTGATTTTTGATGATTCATTCTAAGATTTTTGAGAGGACCGGAAGAATGCCAATTGGTTTTTCTTTTTTCTTACACGTCAGAATACTGTCTCTATCTTTCTGTTATACTAACCTCGCCTTTTATTATGTGTCCTTATTTGTTAATAATATGAGTCATATTGTATTCGTTTCTTTGTTTTAATTCTTCAAGTGTTCCATGGAACAATTTTTGGTTCTCTCTCTAGTTTTCCTTCATTTTATTCCAAATTTGACGATTCCTGTTTTCCCTTTTTCACTTCTCTTTCCTTCTTTCTTGATATATTTTACTTTTGTTATGTAAATTTATATTTCTTTTAAATCCTCAGTCCACTCTTATGATTTTTTTGAATATTTGTTCAAAATTTCATAGTTCTTACAACTCCTTCTTCATCTGTATCCAACATTTTTTTAAAATTTTTACTATTTCTTGATATTTTTCTCTGTATAGCCAATTTTTTTAGTTTGTATGTTTTAATTTTTTTCTTTACTCTCATACTCTCTCTTTTTTTTAACTGCCGTCTCTGTTTTTATTTTCTTTATTTGCAGTTTCATTAGACTTTTGATTTTTAAATTTTTAAACATATTGTCATTTATTTATATTTATCAGGATTATCTATTATTGACTTTTTATATTTTTGCTGGCTCACTCCTTATATAGTTTTTCTAATTAATAATAATTGGTTGATTTCCAAATTTTTATTTAACTCAACTACAATTGTTTTGCCACACTTTGGCTTCTTCAGGTGAAAAATGGAATATTAGATATAACTAACTAACAACTAAGTGCTTCATCAATCAGTTGCTTGTATATTTGTGTATTCCTTTATGTTTGAACTTTCTAATGGTTACTATTAAATTGTATGCACATTTAAATCTTTCTCTGTTATTTTTTTTTTCAACATCTTCTCCTTAGTTTTCTATGATATAGATGTCTCTCATCTCCATATTTATTTTAACCACCTTTATATCTCCCAAACCTTCCTTCCTTACCTGAACCATGTCTAGCTCATGCCAGGGTAATCTTGTCTTCATTTGAGAAGTCACTACTAGTCAAGTACCCTGGCATCCTTTTATACACCTGCCACCTTTCATACCTCGGATTGTATGTGCTCCTCTTAATTGCCTCTCTTGCATTTCAACTCTCATCCATGTCTGCACATTTTCCCCATTTTCCAACCATTCATTCACAATATTCTCGGACATTCGTGCCCTCCATACATCTGTCTGTGTTCCATCCTACACTCACTCAACCTTGTTCCCATTCATGTTTTCCGTACATCAATCTCTCATTATCCAATCCACAGAACTTCATCTCTTATTTCACCACTCCCTCCATTGCCTTCCCATGCACACACTTTCTAATTATAACTCCCAGAATCTCGGGAACAACCACTGCTCTCTCTCGATTCATTTATACTTCCCTATTCCCCGTGTTTCTACACCATAAAGCTTGCACGTCAGTTGGAAGTTGCCTGAAAACCATTTACCCCACTTCTTTCTCACTATGCACTATGCTTTTCTGGCTTTCCCCTGTACCCTTTTGGCGTGCTCAGCATATCCACCTGTGCACTTAAATACGAAGCCCAAGTATTTAAATTCTTTCAACCTCTCAATCACTTCCTCCTTTCATTCCAATTCAATTACACTTCTTTCCCCCTTCTCTATTCCTAAATTGCATCCACCTTGTTTTCCTTGCATTCATTGGCAGCCGTCTTTTGACCATATACCTCTCCACTTTCTGCATCACCTCTTTTACCTCTTCCCAATCTCTCGCCAAAAGCCCCATATTATTCACATACGCCAGTATCCTTACCTTCCCTTTTCCAATCACTACCCCGCCCACTTTTCATTTCTCAAAACCTCTTCCAATTTACTAATATACAGGGTGAGTTTTGTTCGATGTTCTCTATGGGGATCTCGGAAACTATAAGAGATAGAGAAACGGTTAAATGGGGAAAGAAGTGTAGATTTACGAGACGAATAAAATTCCACTTTCAAAGTTTTCAAAAAAGTCAAGGTTAACTAGATATTTTGAAAAAAGTAAAAAGTGTCAATTTTTTGAAATCAATATATCTCGGTTATTATAACAGATAGAAAAAAACTGTAAAAAGCAAAGTTTTAGATAATTTTATGCAGATTAATAAAAAATAATCAGAAAATTTTTATCGCCATTATTATCCGAGATATGACGCAAACTTACATTTTTTTAAATGGAAATCATAGTTGGCTGTGACCTCATTCAAAAGGTATTTTTTTTCTTTAATGCAATATGGCATACGACATAGTTATTTCTAAAAATGAGTGAGTTATAGTCATTTTAAATTTTATTATAAATAAAAAATGGGTAGCCATGAAAACGGTGAAAGTAAAACAATTGCAGTTGTTGCATCAAAATAAAACAATTGCATAAAGTAATTCTGTAATTATCAATATATCAATGGGAGAGAAATTTTAGTATTAAAAAATATGGTCAAAGAGTCCACTATGACATAAATTATATCTTTTTAAAATTTATGGCTTTTTGACTATTCTCATGTAAATTGAATTAAACGTTTCAATAACAACTAGTTTATGATCTTCCACAGATTGATATGATTTTTCATATACTTTGTTTTTTTACATAACCCCACCGAAAAAATTCTAAAACGCTCAGATCGGGAGATCTAGGTGGCCCTGGGATTGGTTTATTTCTTCCCACTTATGAGTTAGGAAAAGCATCATTTAAATAATTTGTAAAGCTAACATGTTATCAGGTTGAGCACCGCCATATTGAAACCATTTTAATCTTTCTTGTAATGATAAATTTAAACAATCGAGCGTATCTTCAAATGTTTTCTGAAGAAAATGAAAGTAATCAGTTTCACTTAGTGAGCTTTCAAAAATATATGGACCGAGAATTATTAATCCAAACACACCATGGATTAAACCTAAATTTAATTTGTAGTTTTCTCTGTGAAACTTCTCGTGGATACTCTTAAGTTCATCTATGTTCATTGTGGCGATTAAAAATACCACAATTAGTGAATCGCGATTCATCTGTTCATAATATTTTTGTAAGAAACGTATTATCCTCTTGACAAATGGGTTTATACCACATACAGAAGGCCATTTGATAATTACAAAATTATTATTCTTATGCTGGTTTTTCATTTTTATATAACTTTGTAGAACTAATAATTACAATATTGCTATTATTATAAACAACTGCAATTGTTTTACTTTCATCTTTTTCATGGCTACCAATTTTTTATTTATAATAAAATTTAAAATGACTATAACTCACTTATTTTTAGAAATAACTATGTCGTATGTCATATTGGATTAAAGAGAAAAAAATTACATTTTGAATGAGGCCATAGCCAACTATGGTTTCCATTTAAAAAAATGTAAGTTTGCATCATATCTCGAAAAATAATGGTTCTGATTATTTTTTATTAATCTACATAAAATTATCTAAAACTTTGTCCTTAACAGTGTTTGTCTATCTGTTATAATAACCGAGATATATTGATTTGAAAAAATTGACACTTTTTACTTTTTTCAAAATATCTAGTTACCCTCGACTTGTGAAATTTTATTCGTCTCGTAAATCTACACTTCTTTCCTCATTTTACCATTTCTCTATCTCTTATACTTTCCGAGATCCTCATAGAGAACATCGAAAAAAACTCACCCTGTATATGTTCAAATCTTAGCCTCTTTATTATGATATAATCAATGTCTGATGAACCTTGTTGCTCCTCATATTTCCTTTCTTCTTTCAGTACAGCTGTATAACATCTCATATTCCTCTTATTACTTATTGCTATTTTCTTTAGAATATTTACTGTCATTATTTATATCTTTATTCTGTTGCCTTTTTTCTTCCTTGCTGTACAATGTTATTTTATTTTCTTTGAATTTTTTTGTCTTCCACTGAGTGTTATTCTTCCAGTACTTCTTGTCATTCTCAATTTTCAGTCCTTTCACTACTACATTGTTCCTTTTTCTTGCCCTTCTTTTTCAATTATTTCAGCCTTTCCCCTATTTATTTCTTTTTCTGTTTTCCACCTTTTAGCTTTATTATTACCTCTTGCCTTATTTCTGGTATTTCTTCTTTAAATTCTTGCATGCTTCCCTTATTTCTTGCATTATCTCCTTCATCATTGGTTTCAAGTCCTCCATCTCTTTTCTTTCATCGTTTCGATTCATGAATACTTTGTAGTTTGTATTTTCTTCTTGTAATCGAAGAAATAAGGTCATACATTATAATGAATGACTGAAATGGCTTCTATTCTTTTGTTAGGTAGAATGTAAACCTCACACTAACAAAACAAAGATTGCAACATAATAAATAACATTTTGTTTGAAGGACTGACATTTACTCTCAGTATATAAGCTGCTTTGTTGGTTTCTTAGATAAAATTATCTATTAGATTTATATCGGGGGAATGTGGTTATGCCATCTTTAGTGCAACCAGTTTGATTGGGCCACACAGCATGCAAACTGGAGAACTTAATTTGGATATACTACTAAAGAGTTTTTATTTAAGCACTAAATGTACATTTCGGACACTACGTGTCCATTATCAATAGTTGATTAACTATGAATCAACTATTGATAATGGACACATAGTGTACGAAATGTACATTTAGTGCTTAAATAAAAACAGTGAAGAAAGGAATTTAACCTCGTTTTTATTATTAATATAGTCTTCACAAAACTCAAGAACACATACATACTAAAGAGTTTATTGGTAAAATGCTAATAAAAATTATATATGGCATACCAAACATTTGAGTTATGTTTAAATAGCTTGCTGTCTGTAGTGTATTTGAGTACCTATACAAACATTCTGTGGCTCTTGTTCAAAACCATAAAACTCATACAAAAAATTATTCAGCATATTCTTCACGTGTAAATAACTAAAACTTTGACAACTAGAAGTCTAGCACATGTAAACTTTGACAGTAATGACAAACAATTGCTTCTTTATTGTGAGGTTGAAAGAAATTCCTCATCTTCCTTCATCTACCAAACTGTGTTGTAGAGCTAAAGACTCACTCTGTATAATAGTAAGTAAAACCAAAATAAAAAATTTGTTGCACAAGAAGAAATAAGGTTACTCAAAATTGTTTGAAAAATTGATTATCTAATTATTTATTTATTTATTATACATTACTTTCTTCTTAACAAAATGTACATGAATATAAAAAAAATAATACAAAATATACAAAAAAAATTGATGGAAGAAGTTGGGAAGAATTCATGTGGCTGCATGACCCGTATTTCTGACAGGCAGTGAGAGTCCAAGATTTTTCTATGTTCTCTTTACCATAAATAGTAGTAGTAGTACTGTTTGGCTATCGACCACGTTGTCCTTCCGCCATGTGTCATTTGTGTATTTGTGTGTAAATGAGCTTGTTACTTTAGAGATCGCCCTCGTTACTCTAAAGCACCATTAATTGTATCCCAATGGTGAATGGTACCGGTCAACCATCCAACTACTGACCCGAACCAACGTAGCTGCATGTCAGTTCGGGGCCGTAACCGAACGCGCCACCATCGGCGTGTTACCATTAACATTTACCCTATTTTATGCTTATTTTCCAACTTAGAGATAGAGATTTGACTGAAATGAAATATGTATAATTAAATTCTATTACCTATTTTCTTAATTGAATACTCCAAATCTTGATCTATATGTGTCTGTCACTTATTAGAAACTAATATTCAACTGTGTGATTTTTTTATTCAAAAATAATAAATTATTTGAAAAATCTATTATTGGTCGATTAACCCCTACTTACGATACATCTATTTAAAACACATAGAGTAAAATGTGGCCATCGTCTTTAAAAGTGCAATGTAATGAGTGTTTAAGAAAAGACTGGTGATGAAATTGGCTTTGGATATCCTAAGTCATGCGTGCACTAAGATTACACGTGTGAATTGCTGGTTGCAGATAAACCTTGATATAACAAACAGTAATTTTAACAAATGGGTAGTCATATTTATTTTAAAGAACCAAAATCAAAGTAAGGGTAATTAGAGGTATTTATGCCTGGAAGTGTAAACATGACAACTTCACTCATGCATGGAAACTTGTCTGAGGCTTTAGATTTCAAATTAGATTATAATAGTTTAAATGAAACAGAATAAATGATTTAAAAGCTAATGTAAGTTATACACGTTGTCCCCTGAAATTTTGAATACGGGCATTTAAATGAGTTACTTGTTGCTTAGTTACCACGCTCGTGACGTATTTTAATGGACTGACCAACAGGAAATAATCAGTAATTTCTAATTAAAGTGCAACATATTTACACAATTCTGACGTAACGAATAACAAATAACTACAATGTTCATCTTATTCAATGTTCGAAAACATCTCTTTATTGAGCCAAACAATATCCCAGACGATCAAAAAATTCCTGTTAACATTTTGAACCTATGTAAGTCAAATTGACATGCACATTGCAGTAACAACGATGGCAACCAATAATAATCGAGATACATTACATTACTCATATTCAAAATTTCAGGGGACAACGTGTATGTCTATAAATATATTCTGTATTGATTAATCACCTCTCATGGTATTTAAATGTAATCATATTGTAGATATTTTCTAACCTATTTATATAATACCAAACTTGTTAACCACCAATATAATTTTGAGGTTACAAAATTAATATTTAGAATAATAATATTGTACAAAGCCAAATAGATGTAAAATTATTTGACATCAATAATAACAAATGTGTAATAAAATACTAACACTTTCTTCACAAATAATTTTTGGTAGCTTTAATGAGTTATCTACTGAATAATGGATTTTAGTGTTTTATTATTATAAAAATCTGAAAAAATATTGTTTCTCTTTGTCATTAAATCTTTTTTTTTGTTTAATTTAGGAAGTTCAATATCCAGAAGGATCAGAGGCCGTAGTATGTACACCTTGGCGAAAGGTGAAGATGAATGGTCAAACTTGGTCACTCGACAAGCGTCCAGCGCTCCATCTGGCGGGCTCTATCAAAACGATTCGGATCCGCTTTTGACCTATGGAACCATCGAGATCAAACCGGACGACGCCGACGAAGCACCCAATCATATCATCGTGCCTAGTGATAGTAACGAACCGATTATCAAGTCATAAATTTAGTCATTTATTTATAGGTATATATCACAAATATGTAAGAAGTAACTCAAATTCAAATATATATTGAGAATTGGTATATAAATATAAACATTTTCTAGTGTCACATTTTTTTGGCTCAGGTTGACATATTGACAAAGTTTAGGTCAAAATTTAAAAATAATTTTTACACATTAGTAGTATGGTACGAAACTAACTTTAAATTATTCTTTATTGCTTCATTTTATAGGTGCAATTATTTAAATTTTTACAATTGATTGATTTTGTTTTTACAATGCCAATTGTATTTTTGAATTTGAGACATTACATATATATAGCATATAACACATACACAGCTTTAGCATCTACCTGAACATAAATGTATAGTGTATATTTTTAAATTTCTTAAGTAGTCACTGTATGTGAGAATATAATTTTATATTTTGTTTATTTAACAAAAAAAAGTAAAAAATTATTTATTTTGTTTCTATTTCCTTATTATGATTTAAATTTATGAATGGTATATTTTCAGTTTTCTAGAAGATTAATAGGTTTTGTTGTATTTAATCTGTATTGTTTATTCAGTTTTTTATTTTTTGTTTTGGAGAGGCAATAATGCCACTGAGATATGCACGAAATTAACAAGTAAGGAATCACTTCGTAATGTTAAAAAAATGGGAGCAAAAATTTAAAATGCAATACATTTTAATAATAATTACGATTTAATTATTTCATCATAAGTATGGTGTCGATCGTTACTATTTTAATTCCTAAGAAATGCTACATTAAAACATACTATGATAAAAACATAGTACGTGTTTTAGTGTAGTGTTTATTTCCTCAATAATATGTTTAATTTAATGTAAAGGATAAATTTTTCACCATCACACAGTTAATTCGGACATGAAGATATAAAACCTTACATGCCAGTCTAAATAATATAAAGTAATTGTATCTCATTCTACTAAAATATATTGACTGATGAGGTTTTGTATCTGAACTACCGATATATGAAAATTGCAACGAAAATTACTTACATTTTTTGTGTGTGAACAAACAGCACCTCTTTTGGTTGACATGCAGTCTTCAATCTTCATAATAACATTTCATTGTAAAATCTATTTAATTAGGACCAATATAAAAATTGAAACATTTCACTATCAAAAATATCATTTGAGTCGTGATAACTGAAACTATGTAAGATATTTATAAATGTGTATAGTAAGCAAGAATATAATATGAAGAAAAAAAATTTGTGCCTATGTAGATAGATATTCTAGGATATATTTAGTTTTTTTTAAGTCTACACTAAGAGAGCAGGTGTTTGAATACTCTTAAGAAAAAATCACTTCATTAAAATATATTAAAGTACTTTACGTGGTTTTTAACCAATAATTTAGAAATACGAAATATCTACAATGATGAGTAAAACTATAAAACAAATCACTTATTGAAAAATAGCTATGGAAGTAGTAGTTTTAATAAGTTTGTTTTGTAGTCTTAATAAGACTGTTGTAAATTTATGAAATGTTTTGAATTTTTAAATTAATTTCGTGATCCTTTCAATATTACATGTGGTAAGTATATTTGAATAGCAAATTACTTCGAAACGAAACGATTAATTGGGATAAATTTTACCACAATGTTCGTTTTATATGTGTGAGATAAATTTATTTATTTTATATAGGTTACTCATTTAAATTCATTAAATTACAAAAACTGAATAAGTATTGTTATAATTACGTTTTGTCAGGACGTCGCGGGTCAGAAGAATATCACCAGAGTAATCGTTAACAACAACTCGCCTAGTCTTTATTTAAGAATAACAATACACCGTACTCACACTACTCGCTCACACTCCCGCTCAACTCGCTAAACTCCCTCAATAACTTCGATAACTTCTCTTCGCTCACCTCGCTTCAGTCTCTCCTCGCTCGCACACTTCCGCTCACCACGCTTGCTCGTTGCTAAAGAGGTCGAGACGCCTCCTCTTCCCGCCGTTCTCCCCTCTTCCCCGCCAACCTGTCAAACCTCTCCTTCGCGCTCTCAGCTCGCGCCTCTTCAATCTAAATTCACGCTATACAACCACTCATACAATTTACATTTATAACATTTATAACACTCGTCCATCCTGAATTAAACCGCGTCCTCGCGGTTAGACGAAATCTTTCATCCAGCCCGGTTTCTGTCGCCTACGCTCGGGTCTGCTCGCATCAGGAACGCCTTCCAACTCGTCGCCGCTCGACGAATTCTCCGCCTCTGGCTCGAATTCCGCGTCGCTCTCCTCCCGCCCTTGCACATCCTCGTCCTCTCCATCTAACTTCTCATCATCGGTCGCATCGCTATCTGTCAGCACCTCCTCCACGTCAAACTCGTCCTCGAACGTCTCGCCCTCCACTGGATCATTCTCTGTCGCGTTCTTGTACAGTTTTATCTGCGAGACGTGCGCCGTTGTCTCGTAGATTCGCCCGCCCTCTGCTTCATTTAGCGTTCGCACTCTGTAAGTGTCCGCTGGAAGCACCTCGACGATGACTAGCGGCCCTCTGTACGCTGGTTGGAGTTTCGTGGATTCCCCAGTCGCCACAGGTGGTTTCTTCAGCACCACGATGTTGCCCACCTCGTAGACAACGCCTCGAAATCGCGTCTTGTCGTAGTACGCCTTCGTCTTCGCCTGACTCGCCTCGATTGACCGCCGCACCTCGTCGTGAATCTCGCTGGGGTCTCGCCTTGGACGGTCCCTCTTCGTCACCCTCATTAGTCGGTTGTCCGACGCCGTTGGATGGAATCCAAACAGTACCTCGAAAGGTGTTCGCCCCGTTGTCTTGTTCTCGCTACGGTTTATGTCTCGCTCCACCTCGCGAATTCGCCTGTCCCATTCGGTCTCCTGCTCAAGGGACGCCAAAATTACCGGGACCACAGTCCGGTTTACTCGCTCGACCTGACCGTTTCCCTGTGCGCGATGGGTTGCGATGAGTGTGTGGTGTACGCCCTCTCGCTGGCAGAACTCCTCGAACTCCACTGCCGTGAACGCCGTCCCTCTATCGCTCACCACCATGTCAGGGTTACCATACTCATGGAAATAGTCCTGCAGAATCTGCACAGACTCCCTCGCCGTTGTTCCTCGCACCGCATACAACCTTGAGTATTTGGAAAAAGAATCCGTTATAATCAACAAATACGAATTTCCACGCATACTCCGGGGAAAAGGACCCAAATGATCGATATGGACACGCTGGAAGGGTCTAAGGGTAGGGGGAATTGGATTTAATAATCCCGCACGCCTTCCGCCCGGGGTCTTTCCCCACAAACACTCCATACACCCTCGGATGTGTCGCCTCACATACGCCCTCATCGACGGAAACCAGAAGTTCCGCAGAATCTTGGCCACCGTCCTCTCTTCCGCAAAATGTCCCATACAGTTGTGGTACTGGACCACCACTGACTTCCTCATTGATGACGGAATGACGTAGAGCACGCGCTGCTCGCCGTTCACCGTCACCTGTCTCACCAGTCGCCCCTCATCGAGTTGATAGTTGACAACTCGATTCTTCTCGCCTCTCGTGAGCTCTTCTTGGGGTCGCTGAAGAAGCTCCACTAGCTCTCGCAGTCGTGGATCATCGCGCTGGATTAAGTCCACTTCCTCCACACGAACTACCTGAAACACATCAAGTCTTTGCGCGCACTCGTCTATAGTATCTCTCGCGTTTTCCACGGGTGCCCGACTAAGAGCGTCCACATGCGCCATTCGCACGCCCGCACGATGTCGAATCGTGAAACGATACTCCATGAGAAGACTATACCACCGCGCGATCTGTGGTTTCAACGCCTTCTTCTCGTTGAGATAGATCAACGCCTGACAGTCCGTCACTATAATAAACTCTACGCCCAACAAATACGTTCGTAGTCTCTCAACGCACCAGACCACCGCGAGTAACTCGAGTCGGCTCGAGTGGTAATTTCTCTCGGCGTCAGTTGTCTTTTTAGACACGCAATGCACCAAACGCAACTCGCCTTCATTATCGCGCTGTAATAGCATACCCGCTAATCCTTCCGCGCTCGCGTCAGTATGTAGCTCGGTTTGCGCTCGCTCGTCGAACGCACGTAATACTGGTCGCCCAACTAATTCGCGCTTCAAGTCCTCAAACAAACTGTTCTCACGCTCGCCCCACACAAAGGCCTTGTCCTTACGCGTTAAGTCGCTAATCGCCCGCACTTTCCGCGCATAGTTCGGAATAAACTTACGGAAGTATCCCGTCAGCCCAAGAAATCTGCGCACCTCGTGCTCATTCCTAGGTGGTGGAAACTCCTCGATCGCCCGCGTTTTTGGCACTCCCGGTTGAATGCCCTTCTCGCCCACGCTGAAGCCCAAAAATTCGACGCTCGGCATCGCAAATCGGCATTTCGTTAGTTTCAATGTTAAACCCGCACTCCTCACCCGCACCAATACTTTCTTCAACCGCTCAACAAACATTTCGAAATTCGCCGCCGGAATCAAAATGTCATCTAGATAGTATACTATCTCGCGCCCGTTCAACTCACCGAATACCTCATTCATCATCCGACAGAACTCGTAGGGCGCATTTGTTAGCCCAAAACACAATCGCTCGAACTCGCCTGTCGTGTCGGGGGTGATAAACGCTGTCTTCTGCTTCGCCGCCTCAGTCAATGGAATTTGCAGATATCCATTTGCCAAATCCAAAGTCGTGAATAACTTGTTACCCGCTAGCGTCAAAAACTGTTCCTCGATCTGAGGGATCGGATAGTTCACCCGCTCTGTTTGGTTGTTTAGGAAACGAAAGTCGATCACCAATCTCTTCTCGCCGTTCGCCTTTGGCACCAAGAGCACTGGACTCGCATAAGGTGACTGTGTTTCCCTTACTAGCCCCGCTTCCTTCCACTCCTCTACAATCTGCTTGATTGTCGCCCTGTCATCCGCACTAACCTTATAGGGCCTTCGCCTCACGGGGATTCCATTGTCGCGGATATCCACCTGCATTAAATGTGTGCATCCCATCTCGGCAAGTGACTGCGAAAAGCAATCGCGGTTCTCCTGCAACACATTAATCAAAATTTCTCGCTCTTCCGGCCTCAATTCCGGCCCAATGATCATCTCCCCCTCGGGCAATGGCTTCGCCCTTTCAATTGTCAAAATCTCTGCAAACTCCTCGGTCTGCAGATCCTCAAACGGATCTTCCACCGCTTCAACACTCACCTCGCCACTCTCAATCCGCCACTTGACATGGTGATTTAATAAAAAGGTCTCGCCAATCAACATGTTAGGACCCATCACATCGTTCGGAACAACGTGAATCTCCAACTCCCTCACCATCGCTGTGCCCACTTTTAAATCCACGGTGACCACCCCGAGTGAGCTTACACGGTGCGGCGCTCCGAACCCGTTAAAAGACTCACATCGCGTTTCGTCCATCGCCAAATTCATTCGCTTCGCCTCGCTCTCTTTTAAGATGCACTCCGCCGCGCCTGTGTCAAACACTCCCTCGACTTCGTGCTCGCCATTGATGATCGCCAGTTTTCGGAAACTCTTTTTCCTCTGAACCTTCCTCACAAAAAGCACCTCTTGCTTAAGCGGACACGCGCCAGACATGTGACCAACACCCTGGCATTTAAAGCACTTTACCTTCGGGCATGCGTTGCTTTTGTGGCCCTCTTGCTTGCAAACAAAGCACTTAAGTCGCGCGCACCTCGACGCCAAATGTCCCACCTCGCCGCACTGGAAGCACTTCCTTCCCTCGCTGGAGTTTCGAGCAGTTGGTGTTGCCGATGGTCTCGCAGGCCCCGCTGAAGCTGTCACGTTGGAGCGCGTCGGCTCCGACGGTTTCGCGCTCGGACGCGCCTCTCGACTTTTACTTACAACCGCACGACGCGTACCTTCTAGCCGCTCAAATTCAACCAAATCATGCAATAGTTCGTCTGCCGATGCATGAACCTTCGCCAACATAACATTGTAGCAGTCGCGTGACCACAAACCCGCCAGAACTTGTTCTTTTACTTCCGCGAACGCCAAATCTAATTTACGACACAACGCCACTTTCGCGAACAAATACTGATCTACGGCTTCATCCCTGAGTTGCACCCGCTGCATCATTTTGTTCAAATTGTCCACTTGGCTCTCCCGCACGAAAAATGTCTGTTCGAACGCGTTTTTAAATTGCGCCCACGTCGTTACCGCCGTACGAACGCCCTCATACCACTCACGCGCACCTCGCACTAATTTGTTTCGCGCCGTTTCGAAGATGTATTCATCTGTGAGATGGTGTAGCGCCTGTACGCTGTTCAGCTGTTGCAGCCACCTTCGTCCGTCTTCCCGATATCCACCAAACGCTGGGATGCCGCTCAAAACCTCCGGCATCACTCCTACACTTACAGTTGTTGTATTATTCGCTAGTTGGTTGAACATCGTCTGCATCAACGCATCACGCCGCGCATTTTCCTGCAGCATCATCGCCATTATCTCCCGCATTCCAGGATCAGCTGTTGGTGCTGCCGCACCGCCCGCTGCGCCATCTGTTGACTCCATTGTCGACCTTCCCGCACTCACCGCGCCGAAAAATGTTAGGTTGTCTTTCGCGCTTTCGCGCCGCGCCACGCCGACCGCGCCTAAACTTTACTGACCCAACCTCAAAGTTTTCTCGCCTCGCCACGCCACACCTTACACGCACTCGCGATTAACTCTATGATTGTCTTCGGGATATCCCACTTCTGATGTTATAATTACGTTTTGTCAGGACGTCGCGGGTCAGAAGAATATCACCAGAGTAATCGTTAACAACAACTCGCCTAGTCTTTATTTAAGAATAACAATACACCGTACTCACACTACTCGCTCACACTCCCGCTCAACTCGCTAAACTCCCTCAATAACTTCGATAACTTCTCTTCGCTCACCTCGCTTCAGTCTCTCCTCGCTCGCACACTTCCGCTCACCACGCTTGCTCGTTGCTAAAGAGGTCGAGACGCCTCCTCTTCCCGCCGTTCTCCCCTCTTCCCCGCCAACCTGTCAAACCTCTCCTTCGCGCTCTCAGCTCGCGCCTCTTCAATCTAAATTCACGCTATACAACCACTCATACAATTTACATTTATAACATTTATAACAGTATACAAACATCTGCACTCTAGTTAATGCATTGTAATTTTATACTTAGTTTTATTACTTTCATGTATTTAGGTGTTCATTAATCTTAGAAGGCTAAGGACTGTATATTTTAATGTTAAATTGCAACTATAAATATTAGATTCAATGAAAATAACCTTTCTTCACATTTAAAAGTTTGAAGAAAGCATACAATATTGTTTTTTATATTGATATACTCTTCACGAAACCCATAAAACAAACATCGATTGATTCAATTAGTTACTTGAAGTTAATTTATTTAAAAAAAAAACACTGAAAACCTTTTTTGCACTAATATTTAAATCAAGATAATAAAACTAAAAATTAAATCATAATGGTAACTTCGTATCCAAAATATTTATATTGATTTTAATAAAGTCCAAGTGTAAAGAAAGGTGTTTAGTGTATTTTTCTTATATATTAACACACGTTCATCAGTCTACTCTCATCTAGGATTAATAACATTAATGGACAACTATTACACTTTAAGTTAGTGCATAAATTCATTATTTCACGTATTTGTTTCAATTTTTAAAATACATATTTTGCTATCACGTTATGTTGATATAAAATAATTATGAAAGAGAAAAATGTTGTTGGTAAATATAAAAAAAATTAATATCAACTACAAATTTCATCCATTATAACTGGTTCGAGATGTTTTCACGAGTAATTTAAAAATAAGTGAAATGATGAATAAATGAATCAGATAGAAAATTGGAAAAATATGATATATATTTAAAGTTTTAAGGTTTGAATACTACCAGTAGAATGATGTGTAGGTCCCACAGGGATAGTAAGAAGTTTTAAAACAAGATATCTCGTGATCATTGAGGTTATTTCAAATCATTAATCACTACTATAGCTGGTGGTCTCAAACTTCATAACATATATGTATGTTGATTCTTGATATTGAGATATGGTGCTTTGGATGTCTTTTAGAGTTGCTGTTGAACAAAAATTTCAATATGTAGTTGAAGGCTTATGTTTTATAAGGTTATTCGTAATTTTTCTATTCTCTGTGATGCTAATTGTACATGTTTATAACAAAAGATGTGTGATTTATTAATATACAAGAGTATATACTAATATTTAAAAAGTGGCACCTTTACATTTTCTATGTTCCTCCTCCTACTAACTTAAAAAAGTGCTACACTTTACATCTTCTATGTTCCTCCCCCTAGTAACTGTTAATCCTTTAAATGGGCTCATTTTATGTTAGATATTAATTATGATTTAGAAATTAGAAAACTTAACCTTTACCTGAACGAGTATGTTAATCCATCTGATCGTTGGGAATGAATTTTTTGATAAATAAAATTATTAGGACCAAAAATTACCCATAAAACTTAATTGCTTTTTACGAGGGCCAACCGAAAGTATTACCCGTTTAGGAATATAAAAGAAACTAGTATAAATTAACAAATATTAACGTTTTATTTGTAAAGTATATACCTTAAACTACTGTTTTTACATTAACAGATTGAAACTTAGTTGAAAATCCATATTATATCCAAATATTAATAACTGGTTGATTTTCAAATTTTTATTTAACCCACTACAATCGTTTCGCAACCAGTTATTATTAATTAGGTATACTTTTCTACACCTTCACCTCCCAAATTTAACCCTTTGACCTACTTTGTCTTGTCCGATTGCGTGTGCTAGTCGCGAAGCAAGTGCACCGTTCTAGACGCCACGCACCACGAGACACGCTCGTGTTTATTGCAATGTGCCTAAATTTTTAGACACGAGTCATACTCGTGGTTGTAGGTTAAAGAGTTAAAAACTTATTGTAACGTGTTTAATCACAGCCCTAACTTCACAACAAGCGGGTCCTTTATTTTCGATACATTATAAACACTCACTTAAACAGCACAGTCCAGGGAGACGTTGTTTTGAAAATGTTAGCACATGTCCGGCAGTTAATCTATTCTCCAGTGCTCCGCACAGTGCAAACAAGCTCGTTACAGTAGTAATATTTAGTTGTCGACCACGTGTTTCTTCCGCCGTGTTTTTTTTTTAAATTTATGTTCATGTGTTTGTGTAAGTGAGTTTGTATATGCAGTAAAGTCCTTGCATTATTACAGATCATATCTATAATAATACACAAAAATTGATATCAATCGAAAAGAGATCAACTCTTACAAATCTTTTTAGGCTTACCCAAGAACTATATACCAACGTGGTACAAACCGATGTAATCTATAAAGAGGCTTTCCATAAATTGCAACATAAAACTATAATCTATAAATAATAATAAAGATATGGTATTAATGATAATATTATTTTTTATTGATTTATATCTGAGAGGCAGTACGAGGGTTGCCTTTTATCCTTCAGGAATGAACAATCCAGGTACTGTGTTAAAGTTGGTCACTTTTCTCCTGACAGCTCCTGACAGCGAAGGTCGCAGTATCAGAATGAGATGGACAACTTTATTTATTTATTTACATCTTTGGTCTTCTTTCTTAGAAAAATACATTTAAAAACAAATTAACTACAAAAGTATACATAAAATTTGGCGAAAGAAGCATGGGCGGAGTTCACACAAACCCTTCTTGCGCCATGATGTTGGGAAGGCAGCAATCCTGATGATGATTCTCCAGGAGGTACCTGACACCTGTCTGGCGACACGCTCTCTCTGTGATTGGCATGAGAAACTAGCGCACCAGAATGTCAAATACGTCAAGGACATTCTGAAGCACAACAACGTCAACTACTACGTCTGCAAACCCAAAGGTCTCCGAGGATATACTGGATCTGGTGCATATCGACTTGGGGAAAATGAGCACGCCACCCTCAGTGCATCCAGGTACTTCTTGCTACTCAAAGATGACTACTCGCATTTCGGGAGCGTCTACTTCTTGAAGAGCAAGGACGAAACCGCACGAAAATAGGAAACTTTTGTCAGATTGGTCGAAAACCAGTTCGGAAGATTGTGAAATGTATCAAGTCAGACAACGAGATAGAAATCAAGAATGCCGCTACGCAAATGGTCAGCCATTCACATGGGTAACGAGAATCTGTGGTCTGAAGCCATTTAATACGCCGTGTTCACAATAAATCAAATAGGTACAAGCTCGCAGGCTAATCAGAGTACTGCAGAGCTATGCTTCGGGCGCCAGGTTGACTGAAATAAATTGAGAAAGTTTGGATGTCCCTGTTATGTTCTCATCCCGGACCACAAGCGGACAGAAATGTCAAGGAAGTCAAAAGAAGGAATCTTCGTTGGATACGATATAAACTCACCCTGCTACCGGGTGTATGTTCCAGATCAACTCGACATTGTCAGCCCCGTGGATGTCCTATTCGATGAGAATGATAGATCCAAGTCGAGCGACGCCAGAGTGGAAATCAGAAAAGAAGAGCCAGATGAAATACAGGAGAGAGAACCCAAATTGTTCATTGTGGAGGAGATCGGACGTCGGACTCATCGTGACTTCAGGAACCTGAGAATGCCAAGCAGATACAGTGACTACCTGGTGAATCAGTCGCAGAAAGAGCACTAAAGGACCCAAGCTGGCCAGCAACAATGAATAAGGAATTCGACTCGCTCATTAGGATGAAATCGTGGGAACCCGTGCAACCTACGTGAAAAACAGGATGGCAGGTATAAGGCAAGAATGGTCATACGAGGATTTGAGCAGAGGGAAGTTCACTACTCAGGAACCTTTATCCCAGTAGCTAGATAGGACTCGATCCAACAAATTCTATGTATTGCCGCATTAGAAAAATTGAAATTCGCTAACTTTGATGTACCGAAGCTCGAAGGAAGATATCTATAGTTGGAGGGCTTTGATGATGGAATCGAACGAGTGTGCAGACTGAAAAAGAGTCTCTACGGCCTAAAGCAAGCTCCCAAAAGAGAAAATCTCAAAATACCTGGAATCTCTTAAGCTCGTAAGTACCGATGACTACTGATGCATGGATCGCATCGATTACAATCAGAAGAAGACAATCCAGGAGGTGCTGTTTGTCGATGATGGGCTGATAGCAGCGAAGGATACTTACCAGACGGAATGAAAAGTTTGAGATCACCCTTGACAAGACATTTCTGAAAAAGCAGTTGTACCTAGAAATGCAAACTGAAGAACAACCAAGTGGTATCTTCATAAATCAAAAAAGGTTTGCAGATCAGATTATACAACGCTATAACCTTAGCAATGCCAAGTCCACATCGATGGATCGAGGGATAATTACCGACTCTGAAAATTACGCTAACGACGATCCAGCATCGAACTCTATACCATATAGTGAAGTAGTGGGAAGTCTTTTCTATCTAAACACCAATTCACGACAAGACCTAAACTACATGAGCAGATTCAACAGTCGACCTATGAACAGCCACTGGAAAATGGCGAGGCGAATTTTTCAGTACGTGACTCGGATTATGGAGGAGACAGTTTTTCAGGGCGATAAACCACCGGAGTACTCGTAATGAGCCAAGGACCAGTAATGTAGAGCACGCAAAAGCAAAGACTAGTGACGGCAGAGCCTGAGTATCGAGCAGCCGTGTCGGCCATCGACGACATCTGCTGGGTTCGTCTCATCGGGAAGGAGCTGCAACTCGCCAATCTGATATTCTAACGAAGCCTGTAAGAAGATTTTGAGTACATGAGGAGAAAACTGCTCAAGGAGGAGTGTTAGAGTTGATCACTTTTCTCCTGACAGCTTTTTTGGCGCATTTAATAATCCAAACGGCATCTTAATTCCACTTGCCTAAATCCTGTTGCTTTTCAATCGCTTCATATCCGTTACCTACGTGCGCTTTTTTCTTCATTTGGACTTTTGTCCTGTCGTATTAATCAACCAGATTGGAACTTCCTTGTCTACCTGACAATATACTTTTGCTACCGGTACGCCCGCTGGTACATCTCCAGTAGGCTCGATTACGAAATTCTCGCTATCAGGTAGCTTTCTCTTGAGAACAACTTGAATTAAAATTTCCGAAAATGGAGTTAACTCCACATCCGATTTAATGTGGCACTGGATCAGTTTCGCCCCCGTTAGGTCTGACTAACACTTTTCTTGTTGAATCGATTTTATGCTGCTTTTTTCTCTCATTAAACTCGACATTAACTCACTTCGCAGTCACATATTACTGACTGTTTCTCTATTCCACCTTGGTTCCTTTACGGTCTGTTCCTTGACTTACTCTTTCCTGACTGACTTCACCTTTTTCTGCATACGTTATTCTCATCATCATCATCATTAATTGACATTCTTCCCTTCCTTGCCTCCGACTGGTTTTCAATACATTTCCTTGATTCCTGTACTCCACTTCAAAGTAATTGCTTGCTCCGGGGGATTGATTCCTCTATTCTCAAGACACATGTCCTGGCTGATTACAACTAAAACAGATTCTCCTCCTTATACTTAAATTCCTAGAAAGACTGGATTTTTCACAAGACAAAGCGCTCCTTGGTTGTCCATTTTCAGGGTTGGTTCCCGGACTGTTATTTGTAACTGCTTCCAAAACTTGTCCAAGAAAATGCGAGGACTTGACGAATCCATTAGCTACGTAGAGAATAACGATGATTATCGAGTACATCACAAGATCTTATAATTATTTTTGACAGCTTTGGCCAACAGGATCGAACCGTGTAGTAAGCGAGATGATGTCATCGTATTCGACTAAGGGAGTCTTAAGAAAATCCCTTAGCACAAAGCCTGGTCTTAAATTTTGGCTTGTTCGATATTGGATCTTTGATCGTAAAAACCCATTTCGACCCGATGACTTTCATATTGCCAGTTCTCTTTACAAGTTGCCACGTGTCGTTCCTCTCCAAAGCGTAGAGCTCCTCTGTGATGATCTTTGACCAATCTCTGGACTCGCTGCTGTCCATGGCCTCCAAGTAGGTTTGCGGCTCTTTCACCATAGCAATGTTTGTGTTTGATGTTGCACAATCCTTAAACAGAACAAAGTATCTTGCTCCTCTAGATGATTTAATTGCAATAGGGCCGCACATGTCAGAGAATACTCGTTCTACAACTTCCTCCTTGTGGATGGATGGGTGATGAAAACGATGTTGCAGTACAAAACATATAGTTATTACCCCGCTTTTGAATATCGCTCTAATCCGCATAAAGTTCATATGGCCAAGTCTGTCATGCCACGCCTTTAAGCTATTTTATGCAATTTGGTAGGCTAGTTCAGATACAGCCATTCTAAACAGCATTTGATAGACATTGTCATCGAGAGTTGCGCTTGCAATAAGTTTCGGGCCATCTAAGATCTCGGCCTTTTTCCATATTTGATGATCGATCAACCCTTCTTGGTTACGACGGCTTCAAAGAATAGGTTTCTGTTCAAATCTGGAACGAATTCGACGTCCTTTAACCAATTTCTCGATATCGATGTCTCTATTTCTAATGACAGATAATGACACGTTGTTTCTAATCACGACAGTAGTCTCTCGAGCGACGTCCGACATGTAGAAAAACAGCTTTGCTGTCCATAATCCATGTATTTTCCGTGTTCTCTCAAGGAAATTCGACGAAGAATGAAGAAAACTCCTTGACTTGATTTGGTGACTTCTGCTTCGGCTTACTTCTGCAGAACCGCGCGATGTGGCCTCTCTATTTGCATTGGTAGCACATAACGTTGCCCTCCCTCTGCTGGTTCTGATTCTGTCGGGCGTCGCTTAGGAAAAGGGTAAAAACGGAGGCGATTTTCGGTCGGAGTAAACAATGAAATCCTTGAGCCGTGTTGAATAAATAGTTCTTTGGCCAAACAGAGAAAGTCAAATGCGATTTGCCAATACGCCGTTGGGCAATTAGTTCCAAGGGGTTGGGGACTTCCATAAGCCGGAATCTCTATCGCACTTCTTATTGATAAACACAGGAAGATAGCGTTGGTTCATGGCTAGACTAAATTTTGGCATATTCAATGAATGTATCCTAGTCAGGATTAAGTCACTCGTTATAAATAGTCGTTTTGGGCTATAAATTAGCACCTTGAAGTATTATCATAATCACTTTTGTAAATTAGTGATAACGCTTGTAACTGGTGGTCCAACTTCTGCTTGCCGTTTATGCGATTGTCGTTTTGTGCGATTTCTACGATAAATTTCTGCCCCACGAGACTGAGAACGCCGTTTCAAATTGCTCAGTCAAAGCAGTCTTCATTGACTGACAGCCAAGTCTATTGAAAATCCCGAAACTTCGGCAGCAATGTATTTTTTAATTTCTTCGCTAGATTTTCTACATTCGCAATGTGTTGGGTAATGCTGTCATTATTTTTCATGCGATACTGGTGAAAATCTTCACGTGCGATCATTTTGCTCGACTCAGACCGTTGCACAATTATTTAATGAGATGACAATTCTCAATTAAGGCGATCTGCGAGTAGTCCAAGGCAGATGTTAGGATGAACATCGCCGTTGCCATGCTCTTAATAGGAGTCACATGCCTGATATACCAGGATGGCATCATCGTGTTCCGAAACAAAAGTAGTATGTAAAATATGAGTAGATTAAAAGAATACTTCACGAGACTAAGGGAAAACTATTTTATTGGGCGGGCTTTATCTCACTGTTAGTACCTTTCACACACGTAATTAATTACAGATACCTTTTATACTCCTCACAATGATCAAGAAATACGATTGCGGTGTTTCCAAACACGTCGATTATATCATAGTGGATATATGCGTAGGACCTCGAAAATTAACATTAGTCGACTATATGGGTTTTTCAAGGTGGGCCATTTTCAGAGAGAATAATAAAAAAAGCAAAAGCTCTCGTAAAGCACATTTCTAAGGAATACCTAGCAATAAGCGATGTACCTTAAGGTTCAAATCTAGGCCCACTGCTATTTCATTTATTTATGAATAATGTCTGTGATGCTGATGATCTAAGATTTTTAAGCGCATTGAATCTGCTGGTAATTATGATATTTTGAAAAAAAAATGTATCGTTTCAAAAATGTTACCTAATTTCGTTTACGAATAAATTAAATAATTTTGTATAGAATTAGCTTATTGAAATGTCTCAAAACATCAATGATCTAGGTTTATGTTCAATAATAAACTATTATTTAAAGCACGAGTCGGTTGAAAATGTAACTGATTGTTCAAAATTATCAGAGAATTAAAAATATAAATACACAGATTACTTTAAACAAACCTCTAGTTTAATAGTTTAAATTGGTTAGAGTAAGTAGTAAAATAAAGAAACCAAACTAATTAAAAATAGTATTAATATAATTAATTGGTATCACTTCAAGTAAGTTTATGCCTGGGTCTCTTTTATAAGATTTAGTTCAGTTATCTAGTGTTCTTTTTAAAAGAACTTCCACCACTAGTACGAATAACATAATGACTACTCTACTAAATATTTGTCTTTGTTTAATGCATAATGTTTGAAACAATGAGTCTTACTTTATAACTTTTTGTAAAGTTATGCAAATAATAATAATATTTAGGGAATTTTTGGATTTTTGACTTTCATTTTAAAGAGAAACTTTTATCAACTAAACATGCTGAGATTTATAAAACATTGTTAATTTTTTTAATGCAAGATTTTTTCGGATTAACCTATGTTAATAGGTGTGGGGTTGAATCTGACCATGTTAAAACCGCAATAAAAATGAGTTTTGCATCACCACACATCGGAGTCCAATCAGCAGCTAACGAATTGGTTATTGCTTTGTAAGAGTCGTTCGAAGCGCTCAAAGATAAAATAATCAGCAACAACGTTTTGGCCAGTATATTTTGGGATGCACATGATACTGATTATTTAAAACAAAGTAAAACTATAAATAATGAATATTACTGTACATTACTAAATCGATTGGATGATGAGGTCAAGATCAAACAGCTACACTTAGCAAAGAAAACATGTTTTTCATCAAGATAATGCTTCAGCTCACTCGGCTCGCGATACGACCTATAATTTGAAGAAATTGAGTTACGAATTGGTCCCGCATCCCCCATACTCTCCAGATCAGGCCCCCGCGTCTATTTAACTCGAATGAGGAAGACAAGTTGGACACAAATACCTATTTTAAAGGACTTGACACTGAGCACAATAAGACCGGCATAGATATTTAGAGGACCATTACACTAAGTGCATTACTCTCAAAAAAATTATTGACAATAAATTGAAAAATTCACTATGTTTTAACCACTAATAACGGTCGCAACCATTCTCTTTATGGAAACTATTTATTAAAAATCATGTTTTTCATTGCCAAGCCAAATACACTTCACACCATGTAGTAAAAGTTATTATTAATTGCAAGTACGAACTTCAACTCGAATCTAATCCAAATTGATTTTCTTCCTTGTCCAATTCGGTAAAGAATTAGGGAGTTGGTTGATTTAAAAAGCTTACTATTTTGAACAACTAAACCGAACATTGATAAGACCATGATCCTAATTTGATACGAAGCACGATGTAAAGGTGTCACCTGTAATGCACACACGTAATATTTGTTTTATCCCGTATTTATATTTATAGGCGCCAATCAACACCTGGCTACCCGTTATCAAAAATTGATAGACAGATATCAATAAATGGTATCACGCAGTTCAAATAGATGGGAAATTAAATGATCGAAAGAAGAGATATCAGTCGTACCGTGCATCTGTTCGTGGTGATAGTGACTGTTGAACATAAAAATTAAAGTAAAACGGCGGCGAACGGAATATATACTTTTTATAAAAGAAATAATGGCCGCCGGTAATGGTTACGATGATTGCTACGATAATTCTTGGCACATTATCCCTCCGGATTATATCAACATGGATGAGGATTATAGATACGCAGCGTAAGTTAATTCCACAACATAAATAGTTTTTAAGTTTTCGTTGAGATTTGTTTTGGTGAAGAAATGTTTATTTGTCTTTTTTGTAGTATTATAAGTGCATGGAGTGAATCAAATAGTAGTTTGATTCGATGAGTTACGTGAAGATAATCTTAATTTATAAAAAAGCACTAAAATTATTCATACATTTATTGCAATCCAGATATATATTTTATGAATTATGAATGGTTAACTATTATATGGTATGTCTGAATTTAAATAAAAGGTTTTTAGTGTTTTTTTCATAAATTAGATTGAACCAAACTGTTAATGGTGGAGGCTTCTATTTCGTTGTACATCATTATTCATAAATGAAACACTTGTTGGTATAACTGAAATTTCTAGTTAGAAAATGATGAGTTGAAGTTGTCATCACTAAATAAAGTCTCAGTTATGCCGCCAAAGTTAAACAATTTTCATTTGTAGATTGAATCAGATTTTGCACACACAACTTCTTGGATGTGGTCCATATTTTTTAATTTTGTAAATGTACACACTAAATTTTCTACAAGACATTTTGTGTATTTTATAGCGTTGGCAGTTGATTTTATCTTAATAAAGAAGTACACTACGAGGATTACCTTTAATATTTCGCAAATAAAAAAAATCAATTCATCGTAAATAGATTTATTCTTCTTCAAAATATTGTCGTCTAGATTAATACACTTGTGCCTGCTTGAACTAATTTTCGAAATACATTTTCTATACCGATTGAGGTACCTCTTCGGCATGCATTTGAACGCACAACCGCTTCTTAAGGGGTGCAAAACGTTGAGCACGTACTTTAGTTTATAGTTTTGTGGGAATAAAAAAAAAGTCATTGGGTGCCAAAGTAGACCCGTACGGTGGATGACTCATCAATTCAACTTGTTTATTTTTCATAAAGTCTCTTGTTTGAGCCGATGCATAAGAGCTCGCATTGTCTTGGTGGCGAATGATGCGTTTTCGCCGGTAGGTTTGTTGGTTTGGTTCATCTTGAAAGACCCATACAGTAGACTACTAGATACTTTCGGGCTCTTACGTATACACATATTTTTGATTTGGCAACTGTGGCGATATTTTGAATCAGTGCAATCGTATTCTTGAGCATTTTTTGAGTCTTCTTTTGAGAGATTGTTAAATTATGTCGGATTCAACACGAACAATTTTTTGACAGCCAAATGTTCATTTTTTATTCATCTATTCTGTTTTTGGTTCTTACGTAGATTAAAAATTTAAAAAATGGCAAATATTAAAAGCAAAATAGATTATAACAAAAAAAAATAAAGAAAAATTATAATTTTATACCACGTTTTCTTGAATTTAAAGTGATCCAAAAATTGGAATATAAATAAATGAAAACTATAAAGAGAACTATAAAGTATTCTACAGAACACTTAAACAACTAAAACAAAAAAAGGAATACCATATGAGGAATATAAAAGACAAAAGTGGACACATAATAAGAGACGAGGACGGTATACTGGAAATGTGGATACAGACTCTGAGAAGTACTCTTAATATCAATTTATTAAAACAACATCTGTCAGAAGCATCAACAAGGACCAATATTTACCTTATTGAGAATCCTTTGTGGAGACACCGACCGGTACTTAATAAATTTATATAGTCTATTAAAAAACAATTGCTTCGTGCTTCTAATGATCTCAGTTGTTGATTTATAACAAGTAACTCAGTTTCCGCTGGTTTCGTATTCAACATAAATCAAAATACCTACTTGTGATATAGAAATGTAATAAATAAGGAATGTACTCTTCTTCATATCAAGTTTTTAAGGACTTCTTTTCCAAAAAACTAACAAATGACGACGTTTATAAAAGTGATAGTAAGATTATCAATTGTCTCTACATCAATATTCAATCCTCCGTAGCAAAATGAATCAAATTGATGCTATATTAATTGACAAAACTCTGAATATTTCTATATTATGTATTTGTAAGCATTGGCTAACACACGAAGTTGTTAATTCAATTTGTATCTCTGACTTCCAAGTACCAACTTATTTTTCTCGGAAACACACTACTGGTGGGTTTATCCTAATAATGGTGAAAAATAATGTAACCCGTTTGACGTTACGTTAAACCAAATAGGTGATTCGGAATAAAGACTGCTTAGAAACAACTACAACTATCAACTTAATATGTAATAATCCAAAACAATTTCATGATTTTTTCAAGTTTAGGGAAATATCAATGAATGAAATGAAAAATGTTGTGTTGAAGTTTCGTAATAGCTATTCTAAAGACATTTATAGGCTCTGAATTGATGTAATTAAGACAGTAATCCCCACTTTCTTTAACAAATGCATAATTCCTATTTTTAAGAAAGGGGAGGTAAACGATCCCGATAACTATCGTCTAATTTCACTCCTGCCCCAATTTGGAAACATATTCGAAAAAATTATGCTAAACCAATTAGTTACTTATCTGGAAGATACGAACATCCTATAACAATATGGCTTTAGAAATGTTCGATCTACAGAGGTGGCGATATCTAACTTTGCCGAATCAATTACGGATGCATTTGAGGAAGGCTCAGACTTTGACTGTGTTTCGCATGAAATATTGTTACGTAAAATATATTTTTATACATCCCAATAGGTGTCGACTTTTGCTATCCTATCTCTCAAGAAGAACACAAAGAGTTTTATCCAACGGAACGATATCTGAAGCCTTAGTTATAGAACATGTGATACCGCAGGGTTCGGTATTAGGACCACTATTATTTCTTTTATACATTAATGACCTACCCAGTGCGATGTCAGTAGCCAAAACCATTTTATATGGTGACGACACAACCATAATTAATAATGCTCCTAATTTGACATCTTTTATTACATTACACAATCAATCTTATAGAGTCTCCAAGTGGTTATTAAAAAAAACGTCTCAAACTAAATAGTAGTAAATCCGCCACGCTCACTTTCTCTCTACAGAGTAGAAGACAGCAGAATGCCTCTACAAAGTTTTTGGGGTTTAAATTGACTCTTCTCTATCTTGGAGTACCCACGGAGACATACTTTCAGCAAAGCTGTGTTCCAGTATTTTTCTTATACGGAGCCTAGCGCCTTTAGTATCCAAGGAAGTTCTTCGGACGACATATTATTCTTTTTTTCTCAGAGTAAAATAACCTATTGGGTTATTGCATGGGGTCACTCCACCATCCGGCACCGGATATTTGGTCTCCAAAGAAGAGCAGCCAGAGTCATCGATGGGATTAACTACACAGACGAATGAACAACCATTTATTGGTCAGAACATATTGACGTTCATATCACTATATATACTTGCTTGCCTTTCCCACCTAAAACTCAACATCGACGATTACTTGACATGCAGTGATATCAACAAATATCATACTCGACAGCACTCGAAGCTGTATTTAAATAAAAGCTACAAGACTGACTAAAGCGCGGACAGAGGAACGTTTTTAAGAAGCAGCTATTTTTTTATAGGTAATTAACAATATTTATTATTATTAGCTAAAATTGACTTATGTAAAACATGTACTTTGTTATTGCATCAATAAATATGAATATGAAGATGAGGTCATAGAAGCCATTAACAAACTAATTGATGGAAAAGCACTAAGAGTGGACGTTATTATACCGGAAATGATTAAATATAAGGGGGAATAATTTCAAGTTGGTGGAAATTGATTGTATTCTCAAGCACTATTACTTCTAAGAAAATTAAATGTACATTTGGATCACAGTTGTTTTTATGTATTATATAGTTTCATCATAAATCTGTCTCATTAATTCTATTGCTTTTCTATTTCTATTTTTGACGTTTTGGAAAACGTGAATTTTCCTGTTTATAGGCGATTTTTCCAAAAAAAAAGAACGATAAAGGTATGTTTTAATAGTTATATACAATTTCATTATATTAAGTCTGTTTTCAGGAAATAAAAAAAACAAAAACTAATGTAGAGACGTCATAATATATTTCTGTATTATCAAACACTATTAGTTTTAAGAATAAATTTTGAACTTAATGTTGGTGGCAATTGGTTCTAAATTTATAATTTAGAGGTTTTGGATAACTTACGCTTTTAGAATGTTGGTTCTATTTTCATGCAAATGGTTTTAAAAGCCTAAGAAGGGATGTTTTAATACGTTATTGTATTATCAAGCACTTTTATTTTCAAGAAACCGTGCGTAGTTTTATGTTGGTGGAAATTATTTTTCTAATTTTACTTTCGTATTTCTATTAGTTTCAAGATATATATAGTTTCAAGTAAGTGGAAATTAGTTTTCTATTTTTATTTTCAAGTGTTTAGAAATTGTTTTATGAAAAAAGTCCTTTTTTTAGGTGCCTCTCTCGAAAACTGACAAAAATATTTAACAGTATTATCAAGCTCTATAGGTTTCAAAAGAATTTGTATAGTTTTAAGTTGGTAGAAATTATTTTGCTATTTTTATTTTGAGTTTTTTAAAGTTCAGTTTTAGGACTTTCATTTTCAAAAACTGATGAAGCGATATTTTAATATTTACTGTATTATTAAGCTATATTAGGTTAAAGACTATTTGTATAGCTTTATTAATTTTTATTTTTATTGTTTCCTATCGACAACAGTCACGGACCGGCTTCGTTGGATTTTAGATCTCATCAGCATAGCGCAGTTAGAGACAGTAGTTTTACCTTATAGTATTTAAATCTCCGAGTGAGATATTACAATAAAATGCCAATTGGCTTAGTGTTGCACTAGATACCGAATTGGGTGGAAAACCATAGACACATCATAGGGAACTGTCAACAGCGACAATTTTAACAATAATAATGTGAACATTATTAATTGTTCCCTATCGATAACAGCCACACTTCGGGTTCTATCTATTTTGGATCTCATCAACGTAGCCCAGTTGAACTCTTACGGAAAGTAAAATACTGTCAAGTAAAACATCATTTCCTTGTCTCGTACTGCGCTATTCTGATGAGATCAAAAATCATTCGAAACCGGTTCGTGGTTGTTGTTGACAGGGAACAATAATTGACATTATTATTGTTATAATTGTCACCGTTTACAGTTCCCTATCCGGTATCTAGTGTAACACTAAGACAATAGATGGCACCTTTATGGTATATCTTATATAGTTTTAGCTTAGTGGCAATTGTTTTTCTGTTTTTATTTTCCAGATTTTGGAAAACAGACATTTTCAAATGTTTCTGATTCTGTATTTTAAGGCTAGTCAAAAAACTAATTAATATCAAATACTATTAGTTGAAATTTGTATAGTTTCAAGTTGGTGGCAATTGTTTTTCTAATTTTATTTTCAATTTTTTTTCTTTGAATACGTCTTCTTGCAATTTCAAATGTTCTTGATTTTGTATAAAGGCTATTAAAAAAAAACTAATTAGTTTATATTTTAATATTTTGCTTTATTAAAAAGTACTGTGCGTTTTTCAATTTTTATTTTTCAATTTTTGGAAAGCATACAATTTGAAAATACCGTTTTCAAGAACTAATGAAGAGATATTTTAATATTTTACTGTATTGCCGAGCACTATTCATTCAAGAAAATAGAAAACCAATTGCATTTAACTTGAAACTAAGCATGTTTTAGTTTCAGGTTCGAGGCAATTGTTTTCCATTTTTATTTCGGCTGTTTTTTATGTGAACTGATTAATTTTTCATAAATTTTTACTGCATTATAAGGAACAGTTAGTTTAAAAAAAAACACTGTATAGAGTCAATTTGGTAGTTGAATTTTTTTTGAAAATGTGCTATTTTATTCTTATTTAGAAGCGATTTTTTACAGAAACTGGTAAAGGGACGTTCTAATATTTTACTGCATTATTCAACACAACTAGTTTAAAGAAAATATGTGTAGTTTTAAGTTAGTATCAATTATTTTTCTATTTTTATTTTTGTATTTCGAAAAATGTGCATTTGCAGAAGGCTATATTCAGTTTCCAAACGATTTTTTTAAGGAATGTTTTTAAATTGTGTTAGCAAGCTCTATTAGCTTAAAAAAAATAAGTTGGTGGCAATTGTTTCGCTATTTTGAAAATCAATAAATTTTTTTAAAATCTCCAAATTTATAATAGTAATTAACGTTATAAGTCCGGGAACACATACTTTACAGTATGAGTGAGACATTTAAAGACGAGGCGACAAAGGAGCCGAGTCTTGAAATTCGAAACGAGTACTGTAAAAAGTGTTCACGGACGAATGTCGTTATGTATTTTATTTCATTCTGTGTCAAATTGCGTTTTAAAGAAACATTGAAATTAATTTAAAAATAATTTAACAGATGCTCCAAATCCAGTTACATTTTCGTAACATGATTAGCAACGGTTGTTTGGCAAATGTTTAATTTGTTTAAATAATTTGTTGTGTCAAAATGAATTCTTATGCAAATTGCCCAGAAATTGTAAATCCTCCAGTAATTGCAAGAAAATCTGAAGAAGCGTGTGCGAAATTAATACCTATTAAGTCTGGTGAAAGGTATCAAAAACAATTCAGCCATTTTTGTGAATGGAAAGCAGAAAATAATGTGATGAAAATTACGGAAGAAGTTATGTTAGCCTATTTTTTAGATTTGGTAAGAATTTAAATGATTACATTTATTATTTTATTTGTGAACTAATGTTTTTAGTCTAAGAAAATAGGTGCGTCTTCTTTGTGGCCGAAATATTCCATGATAAAATCAACATTAATTGCGAATGAAAATCTTGACATATCTCGTTTTTCTAAAGTGATTAATTTTGTGTTTCCAATAGCAACACTTTACCGGACCGGCCGTTTTTTGTGTTTTCCCGGATTGAAACTGTTGACGTAAAGTATTGGAATTTGACACAGTATGAAATAATATTTATAAGTCCAGTTTTCATGCATTTAAAAAAATATATAATAATGACTAATGAATAGATGATTCAATATGTTTCTGTATTATCAAGCATTATTAGTTTCAATAAGATTTGTACAGTTTTAAGTTGGTGGCAATTGTATTTTAATTTTAATTTTAGTTATTTTTTAATAACGCGTATTTTTGGAATTCAAGTTTTGTTTTTAAGCGAATTTTTTAGTCTATTATCAAGCACAGTAAAGAAAGTTGGTATAATTTATACTCTCTAACAATTGTTTTTCTATTTTTATTTTCGTTTTTGAAAACATGCAAGTTCAGTCCCGTCTTCAGGCAATTTTTTCTAAAACTGGCCAAAAGATGTTTTAATATTTTCCTTTATTATCGAGTGCTATTAGTTAAGAGAAAATTTGTATAGTTTCAAGTACTAACAATTGTTTTTTAAGACTTCACCAAATGACTGGCAATTATTATTCAATCATGTATAGAAGTGAAATGCGGATAATAACAAAGAATCATGAAAGCATAATTGCAATGGAAATGAGTTATTAAAAAAAAGAGAATAAAAGAAGAACAGGTAATTTAAGAAATGAACTCTAATATATAAATAAAACTTACAAATAGAAATATTTAAAAATATAGCAGACGGCTAGTTAGGATGGTTTGGTCAGAAATCATACGAGAATTACGAAAAAAGTATTCGAAGCATGTGTAATAGAAACATATATAAAGGAAGACTAAAAAATCTTGGATAGTAGATAATCAGAGAAGGAGCATAAGATAAAAAGGTGTAACAT
Source organism: Ontholestes murinus (assembly GCA_963969525.1). NCBI lineage: Eukaryota > Metazoa > Arthropoda > Insecta > Coleoptera > Staphylinidae > Ontholestes > Ontholestes murinus. The sequence continues at coordinate 47,715,922 of OZ018395.1, forward strand.
GAGAGGGAATAAAGAAATTGACACTAGACAGAACAGAATCTGCAAGAAAACAATATGTAACCCATATACCAAAACTGTAATATATTTTCTAAAATTTTTGCACAACCCTTGAAACTGTCGATTGCGAAATATGAAAAAAATAGGAAATGTTGGATAAAAAATATTGCATGTCTAGTCTCGAGGTTTCTGCTTATCTCTAAAATAACTATTATTAACTTTTTAAACTTTAATTAGTCAGTAAATTAATAAATTAGGGAAATTTTATAGCGACTCTTAATTATTATATAAAACGTGATTAGAGAATTCCGCCCAATATTTTTGTTTTTTTTTCTGATGAAAGTTAGGTTTGCGTTGATACAGGCAATTGTGGCACAACTGGATTTCCTCAAATTCGGCTTGGGAAAAAATATATATTAAATAATACTTAATTCTGCAAAGTAACTGAAAGTAGATTAAAACAATTACAATTAATAGTGTAAACAAAGAGTAATGTTATAATTTTGATACTATTTTTATAAATATTGAATTTTGCAGACGGCCAACGCGGTTTGGAATCACAAATACAAAAATTTGAAAAAAATTAAAATGTACCCAAAAACCATCTCTAAAAATCGTATTTTTTGATAATAAAGACAAATTAACTTTAAAATTTGGACGAAAAACGCAACATCATATTATTCTTCTACTTCAATATTCTAAATAACTCTCAGAATCATCACTGATTATGCTTTTCTTTTTAATTATAAAATTTAGTAGATTTTTTTTATTTATAACAACAAAATATAAACATTTCCCTTCTGTTGGCAACTTAACAACCAGCGAGTAACATAATTCAAACATCTACCTGTCCGCTCCTAATAAATCTGCTTAGTGCACCCCCCTTTAAATATTACCGAAATAATAATACCTGTTTGTAATGCGTGGGAAAACCCGCAATTTGAATTTATTGCCGGGCACAGGTGTCCCAGAGGGCCGATTTCCACTTAAACGAGATTATGCCGAAAATTGTGCGCGTGCACGTTTCGACACTTCACGTCGAAAAATTGACAATCATTTCGGTTTCTAAAGGAATCGCGGTCGAAAGTTTTCGAATTTCCGAGTATTTACCTGTAATCTGATTATCGGGGTTACGGGTGGATGGCACGTTGAGAATTTAACATGTTTATTAACAGGAATTAAATTCCATTTCCAAAGTGTCTAAATAAATAATTATAATGATAATAACTACCTACCTTCCTATTTTTCTTATTCCATATAGCGAAGAGAAAAGTTGAGATAATTGATAACGTTTGCTCAAAATGTCAGCTTTTTTAGTCAGTAAATTTGTACCAAATTATTAATAATATATAATATATTCATTTATAATATACAACATCTTTATTACAGATATATTTTTCAATAATACATTATAATTATATACATTAACAGATGGGGTTAGTACCTACCTTAGGTCTTTCTGCCTTAATAATATATTATTGTATATTTTGAAAAATAATTTATTAGAGTTACATATAAATAGTGGGTCTTCGATCTAGAAACCGATTTTTATGTAATGCAAAATGTAATAAACTAGTCATATAGGGATTGAAATTTGAGTAAGATAAAAGTTTTAAAACCAAAAATAAATTATGTGATCCTGGCAGCAATTGTGATTGACATTATAAATGAATGTATTGAAAAAGTTTTAAAATAGCTACTGGTTTGACTTAATAAATCTAAAAATATTTCAAATTAATACAGTCGGATTTACACAGATTTTTGATTTAAAAAAATCTTTTAACCTTGCTTTTAGATCAAATGGATATTTGCCAGCAGATCATGTTGTTGTACGCGATTACTTATTTCCACTAATATCGGTTATACATCAGACTGTTACTCCTAGTACAGAAAACATCATTTCCTGTCTAGAAGCAATTAGCTATTTCATCAGGCTAGAAAAACTAAACTATCCAGGCACAATAAACACCGGAGATTATGGCTATACGAGATGGAAATATTTCTTAATTTGATAAGGTTAAAAAACTTAAATCATTTGGACATACATACGAATGTTTTATGTTTTGCAACCTTATAAAATCAAGAAATATTTCCGTCTTCACATACTGACGATATAATTTGTTATGGAGACTTTAATATAGATTTTTTGAAACCAGAATTTATTTACTGATGAGTATATACTTGAAATTTTAATTTTATTCAACTCATAGACGAACCAACTCCCCTAACTCGCACAGCGACATCATTAATTGACCTTATTCTTGTACTTCTCGACCTAAAAGTTTTAAACCATGGTCTTATTGTCTGCAACTCATTCGATCACGATGCAATCTTCTGCAATTCTGAAGAGTGAAGTCCGACTGTGATTCCTGTGCTTAAAATTAAGTGTATTTTTTACGTATGTGTCTATTGATATATTTTGTTAACAGGTAATCCAAAGCAACATAATAAATAATAAATGGTCATACAAAACGTCATCATACAATTCTTGAGCTCTCAAAGATTCATGTAACGGCATTTCATGATGCTGTATCAATTATACCTTTTCAAAACATTTTTAAATTAAAAGATGTTAATAATAATCTGCATTAAACAATTACATTTTAACATTATTTGACAAATTTGCTCCGCTTGGAACTCGCTTATTCTCAAAACCACTAACATCTTGGTTATTAGATAAATTCCTAATTAATATTCGGAATAAGGCAAAAGCAAAATTCATAAAAAATCCTGCTCATTGGGAATACTATGAATCATACCGCAACTTTACAAACAATGCAGTAAAAAATGAAAAATGATAACAACAAAGTGAATTTCATTAATCAATCATCCCATTTTTCCAAAATTTATTACAAAGTAATGACATCAAATCAAAATAATAAAATACTTTGTAATAGATTTTTGAAAAATATTATATATATATATATCGATTTAGAGCTATAAATGTCATAAAAGTAAATATTGTTGGCGATAGCATAACACCTTGGGGAACGTCTTGTTGAAGCGCAAAATTATAGGAGTGGATTTTATTTGTAGAAGCAAATGAAAAATAATATGAAGGTGCCCTTGTAGTGTGGCGAGTGCCTTGTTTACAGAAAGAGTTTGTACTAAAAATCAGAATTGCCTCCACATAAGAGTTAATAAAAAATTGGGAAATCTTTTGTTGTGCAAAAGAATTGGATAGTGATTCTATTAGTAGGAGCAAATTAAAAAGGATGAGAAGATGCTCTTCTAGTGTGGTAAATGCCTTGTTTAATGTGACACTATGTACTACAAATGTTGTATTTTCTTCATGCAGGAGCGTTTAAGCATTACGATTTGAGACTATAAATGTCATTAAAGAAAAATTTGAACATACTTGTTGATAGCATAAATTCTTGGAGAACCTCTCGTTGAAAGGCAAAGGTATAGAAGAATTATTTAATTTTAGTAGCTTGTTTGTTATGGAAAATACAAAATTAAATTAAAAAGATTAGGATAAATATTTAAAATCTTTAATTGCTAAGGCTTTAAGATGTTGAAAATCTATATTCATTTGTTTAATAACATAGTTCTAAGATATCCAATTTTACTGTAAATTTTCATTCACCTGAAGAAGCAATAAATTTGCGAAACAATTGTTGTGAAAATAAACACACTTTCTTGAAAATCACAGAGTTTCATAACCTCATTCATTCATTATAACATTCTACATAAATATAAGTCAATGGTGTAGTAGTACTGTTGTAAGAAAATATTTTTTCTCATTAATATTTTTAAATTTCAACAATACTGCATCAGTAAACTAAGACAAAGAAACGTGGTTGTCTGGAGGCTTTGGCTCTTGAGTGAAAAATTACTTGAAGAAGCTTAGTCTACAGAGAAGCATGTATCCCAATTGATAAGGATACTTAATTTATGAGAATATTAATATCTTTGTAATTGATACTTATTGCGCTACATTTTTGATAGAACCAGATATGCAAATTCGGTGAAGAAAAACACTTGTTATGTCTTTATTTGCCACCGGATTTCGATCACTAACGATAAGTATACTTTTAAAAAGTGTATAGAAACACGAGTCAGACACCTGTAAAAAAGACCAAACTATGGAACATAACAAGTGTTCACAAAATGTTCTATTATAATTTCTAATATACTTGATTAAAACACTAATTCTTCATTCACAATTAATTTTTATTTCTCCAGATGTACATTTCAGGTACTATGCACCTATTATCAATAGCTTATAAATATTTCTAATATCTTTGGTTAGTTAAGCTGAGGTATGAAGATGAAATCTAATTTTTCATCTCAGATGTTAAAATACAAAAAGATCTCACTGGGACCTATGTGCAGTGTACCTCGATTTCAAGATTTAAATGCAGATATAGATATTATTTTTCTTATAAATCATGTATTGTATGTATTGTTTGAAAATATCAAATTAATGTTCATTTAGTCGTAGATATTTTAATATCCGTAGTATGATGTAGTAGTATATGATTTATCCTCGTTTTTTTTGAAGCCAGTTTAGATAATAACAATGAAACATTGTCATTCGACAAGTAAATAAAAAATAAAATAAATAAAATGGCACAAAAATTATCAGCGAAACCAGTGTTACCATTCCAGATTAGTATAACTTTTAAATAAAATAAAAGGGAAGCGGAAATATTAAGTTGCTTTAAAGCAACAATGGTACTGAAAGGGTTAAATTTACTCTCTTTAGACACAAATTATTTATCATTTCCATTATTAAACAATTCCTCTCTAATAGATCCTTAAAAGTCAAAATCCATAATTAATTCTCCTCTTCTTTTACTCCTGAATAAATACTCCCTCAAGGCTCTCAAAAGCTTGATTCCCTTCAAAGATGGTTCGCAAAATGGCTAATTAAAATCAAGCCCCATAAATCACAGCTCCTAATTCCTTAACATAGCAGCAATAATTCTCCTCACAAAGTTCATATTTCCCAAACTGTGATCCCTCACTCAGTTTCCGTTAAGTACTTGGTTATAACCATAGATCAAAAAATCAATTTTAAAAAACATACGGCCATAATAAAAAGCAAAATTACTTCTAGAGCAAAATGCTTTAGAAGTTTAACATACAAAAACCATGGTATCAGTACAACAACAGCCGTAAAAATATATAAGATGATCTGCCGCCCACTACTTGACTATGGTTGTGCCCTCTATCCCAATCACAGCAATCTAACCTCCCGTAATATTGAAGTTAGCGAGCGAACATCCCTTCGTAAACTAATAAAACTCCGTCATCCACTTAATCCTTTACACAATCCCTCCAACCAGCTCCTCTATGGTACTAGAACGCCTTCGATTCATATCAGAAAAATTCTGCAAAAATCCTTTCAACTTCCATATATTATTCCAATATTGTCTTCCTAGAAACCCTAGTATATACCCTAAATTAAAAAATCCCAATTCAACAATATTCGATTTCATTTTATCATGTATCTTACTACGTATTAGCGACTAAAAAAACAGGCAGAAAGACCTTTGGTCGATAGCCTTTTGACAAATTAATACATTAATACCTCATTCATTAATTACATTTACAATAACAATATTTGATAATAATAGAATGGTATATATGGTTTGTTATATTATATATAATTTGATTAGTTGATCATTTATTAATAACAAATAGACTACAACCAGGTATTCCACAAGGCTCTGTTCTAATAGTCCTGAGATATCTATTTATATATTCTAAGTTTCTAAATAGTTACGAGGATATTTGTGAAATTATGTTTTTTCGTACCACACATTTACTTTGCAAGATAAAAATTAATTAGTCAAGTATCATATTTACAAACACGAATTTGATATATGGCTATCGCTTGTGTTTTATGATGTGTGCACTAGTATTAGATACCGAATTTCCAACGTTTATAGATTTGACAGTAATTGATGAAGATTAATTATTTATATGAATATTTATTGCTTAGCATAATACTGATCACCGACATATTTGTTTCGATACCTAACATTTATAATTACAAATTTATGAATTTACTACAAAAATATTAGTTTATTATATGATTTCTAATTAAATAATAAAAACACAAATTTATTAAACGAACACTGAATAAAACATAGTAAGTGTTTTATTCAGTATTCATTAGGAATTATCACATAGTAACGGTCGCAACCATCATTATGAACAAATTTATTATTTGGTTTCTAATTAAATATATACACAAACAAAATAATATAATTTATTTCTCAGTGTTACTCTTAGCCCAAATAGAGAATATAAAACTGTCGAAGGATAATCAAAAATAATAAATGCCTTTTAAAGAGAAAAAATTGTGAAGAAAATATTTGGAAATTCGGCTTCTTGTTAATGATATTTCTAGTGCGCATAATCCAGCTGATGGGGTTATACTTCCCATGTTTAATTTAATGAAGGAGCAATCGGAATAATGGTTTGTATTGAGATCACACAAAATATTCTTCTTCCTAGAGCAAATTATCAATCTGAATAAAACAAGAACGATATGTTGGTTAATAACTTAATATTCAGAACAGTCAAAATTCCACTATGACTATATTCCGGGTTGTGAGTATCCAATCAGAATGAAATTTAAATATTCTATCTACCATTTCGAATTGGGAGGTAGCAGTTTTAGTATTAGGTATAATTAATCACATTTCAAGAGAGGCTAAACAAGTGCTTGCTAAAACGAATTAATGGTTAAAAAAATCTGTTAAAAAACCTAATATTTTCAAAGATATATTAAATATTTGAAAATATGCCTGTTACAATTTAGCTTCGAGGTGAAGCAATAATATAAAAAAAACAAGGGGAAGGAATGTGACAAGTAATAAACATGAGCCCACAGAAGATACATTTTGTTCGTGGGTAAGAATACAAAAATACAACCTAAAATACATCTTTAAAATTATAATAGAATACGTTCAAGAAAGAACAGCAAAATTTACCATGAAAAACTCAGCTAAATATTAAATGTTGTTTTTGGAGATCTAGATATAATAGTACATCTACAATAGGGTTTGATTTTTTAACAAAACTACTATCACTATTAATAATTAGAAAAACACACGAAAATATTTTCGTAAAATCTACAACAAATGAGTCTTTATAAGACTACAAGAACAAATCACATTTGAAATAACTACTTCTCTAGCTAATACTTCGACAGACATTGAATGATACAAAAGTAATTTGCGTGTTACAAAATAGCGAGGCTATCAAAGCAACACTAGTTTGAACGTATTCCTTTTGGTAAAATGAACTAGTTCATTTAGGTCATCTTGTAGTACCAAGTAAACTTCTACTGTTGTAATACTTTTATATAACTTTAAATCATCAGCATGTACAACAAAACTACACTTACGTATAAACCAATATTATTTAGAAATAATAAAATAAAGCAGGTCCATAGTAAAAACCTTATGGCATACCTGATGATTTTTGAGTCTATTACAACAAATCATTAGCAATATATACACGCTGAGTGCGATTATTTAGATAAATATTTAGCCAGCACAAAACTTGATCACCAAAGCCGATGGATTTTATGCATTAGAATGCTGTTTTTAACCCTATCGAATGGAGAAAAAAATATAAATAGAGGCAACCTGTAATTTCATCTAAAATAAATATTTGATATAACAAAAGAGTCTCTACTTGATTCGAAGATAGTGTAAACAACGTTGAGTTTTGTTTGCCAGAATTTACGACCTATAGAGCGGATAGATCCATTTTCAATAACTCCAAAACCAGAGGTGGTGGGGTTCTGATCACCCTGAGAAAAAACAAATTATTCGACATGTATTCCGCTTACTTCGAATATCTTATTTTAAGAGTCACATGCTAGAGAGCTTGAAAATGTCTGCAGCGCTAATCCAAGATGTAAGTATATTTTTTGTGGTAATTATAACATACCTAATGCTGCTTGGGATAATTCGGGTGAAGAGTTGTTAAATGTCAATCATAATAGTTACTTAGCTAATATTTTGGCAAATGCAATTTTCATCATTTGCGTCAAGTTAATGCAATATAAGAGGTGTTTTTTTAGATCTAACATTTTCTAATAATAGCAACATAAAAGTGTAATTATCATAATGATTTATTGTACATGAATTATATTGAAAGTGAAATTAACAATAATTCTAAATGCTTTTAGGAACACGTAAATGTTTGACCCAAAGAAATGTATTTAAATGAAAAGATAAGTCACACAACAGCTCATAACGAGGATATATTTGCATCACATTTTTCAAGAGCCAATTACCCACCTTTGAGTACTCTTGAAGACGTGTTTAATTCTTTATCATCGTTACCTGAGAGTCCTGCAATGCGCGTACATGTTGAGTAAACCTATACAATCCATATTTACACGTTTTTTATTGTCGGGGATTTTTCCAGAATGTTGGAAAGAAAGCTATATGATACCAATATTTAAGAATGGTTGTTTGGTAAATGTTAAAAATTATCGAGGGGTATCAATTCAATCCATTATCCCCAAAATGTTAGATTTGTTGGTATCTGAACAATTAATGTGGTCATGTTCGCATATTACTATTAATGAGTAGCAAGGGTTTCTCAGAGGAAAATCAACAATAACTAATTTATTGCTTTACCATACATTTTTATCAGATTCTTTGAATTAAATTTATATTAATTTCTCCAAGGCCTTTGACGAGTACAGCATAGTATTATATTATACAAATTAATTTCATGTTTCCTATATATACTATATAGGGAAAGTAAAAATGTGTATGTATTTCTTTTTATTGTGGAATGTCAAGTAATTTTAATTATATGTTATTCATTAATCAAACCTCTATTATAAATTACCTAGGTGTTACATTAACTTTAAAACACATCTTAAATATATGTACCAAATCTTTCAAGCTTTTAGGGTTTGTTAATAGATTTAGCACCAATTTTAAAGCTGGTACTATCTTTATCGTTATCTTTATTTGAACTTTATCAAACATGGTTACAATACAAGTAAAATAACCAGACACTCACAATATCGAAGGAAAAAAAACATGCATACAATTTTAACACCATGCTGACGGTCGGAGTTCACGCTTGCACTCAAACCCTTTATCTCACATTAATTCGGCCTCATGTTTCTGCCGTATTTAGGTCCAATTTTTGTACAAACGCATCATTTTAGAAAGTACGCGAAAGTATAAGATTTATATAATGATATACATAGAGATAAAAATATCTGTAAGAGTAATACTGAGACTATGAAATATGACCTGTTATACAGCTGATCGAAGAGACATTACATTAACAATAATAATAATAATAATATTTTATTGATGTTATGACTGAAAAACAGTTTGCATACGTTACACAATAATTGGGCATTTAGATACTAATTACAATAATATTTACTCTTTGATTTGATGAATGGCTTCGATAAACTGTCTCTTTCGTAGTACCAGCTATGCCAATAATTGTGATGTCATCGGCATATATAACTTTAAAACTTTAATCACATGCTGAGACATTGTTGCTATAAATTATAAAAATTAAAGGCCCCAGAATAGAGCATTGAGGATCGCCTTACTCAACAGGCAGCATGCACGATAGTTAATAGACTATTTCCTATTGGAAAGATATGACTCAATAAGTATAGAAGCACTTCAGTTTTGCGATTAGAACAGCATGATGCACATAATCAAATGGTCTGCTTAGGTCCACAAAAGAAGCCATGGAAAATTTTCGCTTTCATAACCAGATAGAATCTTATTTAAAAGTGATATAATGGTATAAGTAGTAAATTTTCCACTACAAAAACCAAATTAAGCCTAATTGAATAATGAATTAATCTGTAATTTGAATTAATAGAACTTTTTCTAATACTTTAGAGATGTAATATAAATACAGCACGATAATTTTCTGTGTTATTTATATCACCCTTTTTGTGAATGTGTATGACAGAGGAAATTTTCATTGCATCGGGCACCGTTAAATTCAATTAATTTATTAATTATAAACGTAAGGACTAATAAGATTGGCTCCTTTCAGCATTTAAATAAAACAGAAGTTAATACTGCTCTTTATGATGTAGATAGCATCCCTTACAGTAGAGCTGGATACTGTTTTAAAAGAGAAATTAAGATTTGGAAATCTCGCGATATGATTTTAATATATCTATTAGACCAGAATCTGCACTGTTTTATATCACTTCATGCATGAAGTTGTGAAACAATGTACTTTGTTAATTTTGGTTGATATATTTTTTACTTCAATTTCTTGAAGTACTAATTGATACTCAGACATACATGTCTCATGAAACAAATTACTGCATCCAGGCAGTAGAATCTAATATATTTATGCAAACAAATGCACCACAAATAATCCTACACAATAAATATTACTATAGGCACTTTCATTTAGCAATTTATTTAAATAGAATAATGCGTGTGTGAGATATCATCAAAATGTTTTATTCGCATCCTAAATGTACTATTTGCCATGACTCTGCGGCTGAAATTGACCGATGGCTCGGGTTATGTTGGCTTTGAGGGCCGCTGTTGTGTATGGCTTATTTGCATAGACCTGCGACTTAAAAAAAACCCAGAAGAAAAATTTAACGAGGTCAAATTGCACGATCTTGCTAGCCAGTTCACATTACCTCCATGAGATGATCATGCCCTCAAATCGCTCGTGAAGAATATGTGGGATGAACTGTGTGGCACGTAGCGCCGTCCTGTTGAAACCATATGTCGTTGGTGCCCATATCATCCAATTAAGGCTAAAAGAAGTTGGAAATCATCGACCTATAGCGTTCGCCGTTGACGGTGATGGCCTGGAGAACGTCGTTCTCAAAGAGATGATTTTTTGATGAAAATTAGGGTCAGTTTCCAGAGCTCCAGGGCCCATTCAGCAAACATATGTCGCTATTTATAGTCGTTTATCTTTAGCTCCTGGGTCAGTTGTATTTTGTATAGGTGCAGGCCCAAATCACGAAGCAAAGTTTACCAAGTTAGAAGCAAAATAGTGAGTTCAGAGTAAATTACGCGAAATAGATTGCCTCATATTTTCCTGCACACTGTGAATAGTCCTCTGCTTAGGTCGATTATGGCGGCCGTAAAATGGACGAAGCTTGCGGAACATTTCCCGAACAGAACAGCCATTTTGATAAAACAATTATATCATTTGCACGTGTTGTTGAACGATATGTTCGTCTATGGTGATTTGGCAAAAGAAACTGAACAAAGAATATATAATATTAATAAAACACACATCAACATTATTACTAACAAAGGCCAGATTTCAATCGATACTTACTAAACAGTCATTAATCACAGATTAATATGCTGATTTAAAGTCGTAAAATAATATTGATTATTACATATGAAATCCAAATTTGACATTGCTCAATTTATATAGTTCATGGTGAGCCTAGAATTTGTCACTGGGGGTTATATTTATGCCCAGAGCATTGAAAACATAAGATCCAAAAATATACATTCTAAATTGAGGATCTAATTAACCTGATGCAACTGATAAATTTTGAAATATTACCTAGAACATTAGCAGGATAACTGCTATTATCACAGTTGAAGAAAAGGAAATGGAGTTTTACTTTGGAGTTTTAACTCTCCAGGTGCAACGCTTTAGACAATGGTACCTTAGTGATATTATTTTGTCATTGCTTCCACTTACACAGTTTGGACTATATAAATTATGCTCGCACTTTTTTCTGCTACCGATAGTTTAATTTCCTTAGCGTGAATCATGTAATAGGAAGTACAACAGCAAATTATGAATATATTATTTATTTAATTTAATAACTGCTGATTTCATTGTTTTCAATCTTTTAATTTTTCAAATTGTTTTACAGCAATTAAGTGATCTATCTAAGTATTTCATAACTAGTAAGATTTAATTTAGCATTGTCAGTCCAACTAAGAACTTAGGGTCGTAAATATTTAGACTCGCAACAATTGTTGCTTTATCGCCCGAAGAAGACATAGTTTTTAACCTTTAAAAAGTAAAGATTAATTTTCAACAGATAACAGTCCCATCAATAAATATATGAAAAATAAATAGTATTTTTCTTCGGAATCATGTTCAGTATTAAGCCAGTTTATTTATATGTGGTCCTGATTCAATTGGATAAATTCCTGTTGACCATTACTATTAGTATTAAAAAATTATATATTCGTGTTTTATAATTTTACTCATCAAATATAAGTATAAACGTTGGTTTTTTAAAGCAGGCGTATTAAAACGGGACTTTTAGAATTCACAAATTAGATTTTATCAGCACTTGAAAATTGTGAACTATTTTGTGATTTGTCACAAGAATTTGACTGTAATGCTAATTGAACAATGGAGTCCAAAGATAAAAATGCAATTGCATAGTATGAAGATATTAGTGTCAAAGAAACTGACAATAAAAACTATTGAACTTTTAAACATTACAAACGACCGATTGTAAAGGATAGAGCAGTGTGCTGCGTTTTTAATTACAACATACCACCAGATTTATTTCTCCAAAGAAACAAAAGAGGCCCAAGCAAACCACATATACACAACCCATATTGAAGAAGATAATTAACTCATTGCTACTATAACAATATAAACAAAAACAAAATATTACCTAATCTAAGTAATGTTCACGTAGTATTCGAAATTTATCAAAAATGTTGTTAAAAAAACCGAACCTCACTACATAACTTCTAGACATATCTATTGTATAATAATAAAAAGTAAGCACTAGGATGGCCACATCAAAATTTTTATATATAATTCAATATATTTCCCATGTTTCTAACTTGAGAAATTATAATCCCAGTGTTAACAGAGAGTGCAATTTCTAGATCATCATTGTCTGTTTGTAAATTGTAAACACAATTATCAAGGCGGACGCCTTTGAAGATCCTACTATGTGTGTGATAAATATTTGATATCTTTTGACGGCGTGTTAAGAGTGGAGGGCCCTTCTGACACCTGTGCAGGTATTTTCGGCCCTCCCAGACATTTCGGAGCCGGCGACGGGGCGACCACCCATTCAGCATCCGTTTAACTCTGGCTCACTTCAAAATCCCCTTTCAGGACGTAATCGTTCCTTTCAAAATTAAATTGGCATTAGTCGAATCTCGAAACCCGTCGATTCCATTCAAATCGCTCAACAACGAAGTTTTCCTATTTAGACGAAAAGGATTATAAATATTTATATTTTCAGTAAAAACGTGTACAACCAATGATGTTTATTTTTAAAAATATTTTTAATTAAATAAAAATTATATGTTAGATAAAATAAATTGTAATAACTTTCTCCGCAGTTTATAATTGTTAATAATTATGCGATTTATTATTTTCTCACTTAATCCGTGATGAAACCAAGCGTTTTAATTAATCAACACATATAATCATAAATATTTAAGGAAATTTAAATGAAAATACACTTCGTTGATATCACACCCAGGATTTATTACGTGACTATAGTTTCAACCTTTAAAAGGCCATTATTAAACGTACAGCCATTATTTATACGCTCTAAATTAAAAAAATAACCGAATTAAAGCTTAATTTAAACATTTCTAAATTCCTTGAATTGTATTATGTAATAATTATTAAAGAATAAAGTACGCAGTACATAAGATTTCTATATTCAACCCGATCGTAAATCAAAAACCTATGCCGTGCCAAGGCTATAAAACATACTCCTTATTGCTCATTGTTTGGTCGACTTACTAAGAATTATTTTAGTAAATTTACGAACATACAATATTTATGATAATTTAATGTAACTGTAACTATCTTTTTCTTATACAAGTCCACGCTGTTACTACTTTCGTGTGATCGAATATTTTTATGGTCTCCTGTAAATTGTGTAGGGAATCAATTGTAGCGAAACTTTCATCCTTTTCAAATATAATGAATGAATGGGAAGGTGTGTGTGAATATCTTTCGTAGTAGTAAAATCGTAGTAATGTCCGGCGGAAAGGACGATCGCACGGACGATTTAGTCCATTGTCGGTAGGTGCAGGTAACCGTGGGGGTGTTTTACACCCTCTGAAAAACCTCCGCCGGAAGTGGTGCTTGTACACTATGGACACTACACTGACTCGATGGATTCTTATAATGCAACCGGACCTTTTTCAAAAAAAGCAAATTGTACAACAGCTACGGACGTCCACACAATGCCAATTGAAACGAGTGGAGAAGAAAAATGGATACTCGAAGGTTGTTTCGAGTTCATAAACATAGAAAATATACTCTTATCAAGATACCCATTTTTTAAATTATGTTTTACTACTTTTGAATATTTCACAAAGTTATAGTATAAAAATACAACTAAACAAATTGCTATAAATGCAATGTAATAGTTAAAAAATTTAAATTAATCTGAAATTGATTATAATAATTCATAATAGTTATTATTAATAAATCCAAAAAAAAACTAACTAATTAGTATTTTTCAGATTAAAGAGTTTATCGTTTATTTTACTCAAATACAAACATGACTCAATAATTTTTTATATCAATCTATTAAAATCAAAAAATATATTATAAATATTTAAGCTATATTTTTGAAACTATAATTTATTGGAAATAATTAAAAACTGGCGAATGACTTTTCATATTTTATAATATTAAATTCATTAGGATCTGTTTGAGTATTCGTATTATTTTTAAATATTTACTATATTTTGAGAACCTAACTTTTAACTAATTTTTGTTTGTATGTAGAATAATTTCATTTTTATTACTTTTGATATTTCTATAATATTTTGAACTATGAATTATCTTCAAAATTTTGAATTAGTTATAAAGATAGTTAAGGTTCTGTTGAATTCTCTTCTCAAGGTATTTGACATTTTGCTCCAAAATAAACAGCGTTTTTTCTTGCTTAAAGATATACAAATTGTTCAGTGCGAAAGGAGAAAATCAAAATACAGATTTTAAATTCCTAAAAACTAGATATGTGCCCTATTACGCGATATAAATCAAATACGTTACTACAAGTTGTGTAACTTATTTTTATTAATAGAGAATTCTACTTATTATTTAATATATATAATTTCCAATATATTCATGCAAATATAACGGTTATCAACTTATCTAGTTGCTTTGTGATAATCATTGGCGTTTTTGTTCTTTGGCTGTTAATATTACTTCCATAAAATACTTGGGCATCAAAAATTGAATTCCTAACAGCACAGTTTACAACAAAACACAAATTACAACAAAGGCAAAACTATTTAGAAGCTTAACCTACAAAAATATGAAATATCTATAAAAACAGAGTTAAAATCTACAAAATGAGTTCTATTTGACAATGTAATATTATTTTCTCCTACTCCAATCCGACTATCCATAATATCCAAATTAACTAGCAATATTCCTTAAGAACTTTGTCTAAAATCCGCTATACTCTCAATCCTCTGTATAATCCTTCCAACCAACTCTTATATAGTTGTGCCACTGATATTCTTAACAATGAGCTTCTTTTATACCTAAACAAAACAAATTCATAAAAATCCTTCAACCTCTCTCTATTATGTTTAAACTGATCTGAATCAAAACTCCAAATTTAAAATTCTTCAACTAACAACATTTGAAAATCCCTTAACGGAGATAGATTGACGAGACACAGACCGACTATTCCGAGAATGTTGATATTAATATTATCATTAAAACATGTGTATTTATACCGGCTTGAGGTTCTGGGGGAGAGTAATTTAAATTAGAGTAAATATATGATCCTGACAGAATTGCTTTGCATCTATGTGGGAAGAAAGGTACTTCCAATTACCCCTCCAATTAGCTGAATGGATACTCGTGATGTATCATTCAAGAATTTTCTCTAAATTTTCTTAACTTTAAAATATCGTTGATTGAAATTGTTTAATAAGGTTAGATATATGAGCATTAATATTTAATTTTTTATCAAAGTATTTATTTTATAGAAGTATATAATGAATAGTAGGAATAGCTCTTCTATTCCTACTATCAAAGATTGAAGTGCTCTAGAATGCTACGAGGGTAGTTTTTTAAGTTAATCGATATAAGTTTAGCATAAGCAATTCTATTTTTATTAATTAATAAAATTAAATCACTGCACCATGTCTTTATACGGTTGGATACAAATATATTTGCTGAGAACAACAAACTTCTAATATAGTAAGTAGCTTATAAGTAAAGATGTGTTCATAGAGAACAATATATTTTACCTTTAATTTCAACACGATCTAGAAAATTTAACTTACTTAAGCTTATTGATGTTTGTAATATAACAGTTAATTCAATTTAAATCCCAAAATAAATGTAATCAAGTTTGGCTAATAGGTTCATAAAAGTTTATATTATACTCGTCAGTAGGGGTAAATATGTTATCTGAATCATCGTGCAAAGCTCTTGAACAATTATAACCAGCGTTTAAAAAAATCGATGAAGTTGGTGTTAAATTTTTCGATTAAAGTCAAATCTTCATCTCTAAAAGATGAAAAATACACCTAAAATAAGGCAAATATTAATGGTAAAGAGAACACAAAGAATTCTTGGACTCTCACTGCCTGTCCGGAATATGGGTTAGAGTGGAAGATCATCGGACCGCATGAACTCCGCCCAGCTTCTTCTATGTAAAATTTTTGTATGTTTTGTATCATTTAGGGAAATTATTTGTAGACCTCATATTCAGTAGTCTGAAAGAAGATCTGGCACAGAACGGGAACCTGTTCAATAATCAATACGCGTTCCGCTTTGGAAGCAGTATAACAGAGGCACTCGCAAAAGTCTTAGCTAGCGTAGAAAAAAACGGAGCATGCAGCATGGATGCTCTAGAAGAAAATCGCGCCATATCTACAGAAAATTATAGACAACTAACTATTAGACAAAGATCTGAACATCGGCATAAAGCAAACCATGCCGATGGCATGTGTGGTACTCCAAGGCTCAGTCCTGGGTCCCGTTCTTTAGAACATACTCTATGTTGAAGTCTTGAATATGAGACTACCAAAAGGTGATGTACTAGCCAGATATGCTGATGATACGGCAACCGTAGTCACATCTAAAGACAAAACCATATTAGTGGAAAACGGGCAAGTAGAAGTAAATAAGGTAAATCTCAAGATCGAAGAGTTTAGCCTATCAATATAATTCCAAAAAAACAGAAGCAGTGATCCTCTATGGCGGATATAGGTTTAAAGAAGCAGGGTTAAAGACCCAAAAAGTCAAAACAAAGGCTTCTATTAGCTACCCATATTTATTGAATCGATCGCCCTGATCTTCACTCAAATCATTTAGATTTTTAAGAAAATGATCTAGAAGGTTATATAGGAAGACTACTTGTTACATTAATATTTCTAGAAGTGGGTAGAAATCAAACATAATAATTTAATTTTTAATTTTTGGCATCGTGTTCTGAAATCAGATTTTGAGCTTTTGGTCAATAAAATATGGCCGATTTAACTTTTTTTTAACATTAACATAATATCAGCTTATAAAGCACCAAATGTTAATATAACAAATCATCAATGGAGTAACATATTTTCCCGACTACCAACACCACTAATTTACGGAGGAGATATGAACGGACACCATCCGGTATGGGGAAAATGATCTGGTTGTAATAAATATTGGAGATCCCACCAGACTTACTGGACCACAATGTGCAAACTCGGCCATAGACATTACAGTAATGACACCAAACATAGCCATAAAATCAACATGGGAAGTACAAAATGACAGTTTAGGATCTGACCACCTTCCAATAACTATAACTATCCAAATGGAACCACAGCGAGTACAGAAGAAACATACGACCAGAATATGGAACACAAATAAAGCAAACTGGGACAAGTTCGAAGAAGCAACAATGATAGCTAACCCAATTTAATCCGCTACTAATTTAAAACAAATAATTATAACAAGTGCCAATGAACATATTCCAAGATTAAACACTCTATATCAGATAAAACCGCACGGCCTCAGTGGTGGGATAACGAATGTGATACGCTGGAAAAGGAGAAGAAAATACAACTAAACACATACAAGCCAAACAAAGTAATAGACGAATATATAAAATGTAAAAAATTAATAGCCAAAATTAAGAAAAAATATAAAGAGAAAGCCAGAAATTACTGCGAAAACATTAATAAAACAACACCCATTCAACAAATCTGGACAACAACAAAACGTATCGCAAATTCAAAAATTAGCAAGCTACGACCAATCCCGGACGAATTATTTGAAAACTTCCTACAAAATGATGGCACCAGCACACGTAAGCAATTCTAACAACAAATTAAATGCTGGAAATGACAATGCACACCCCATAAACAAGTTAATCAGCCTCGAAGAATTGGAAGCGGCTTTGGATAGAAGTGACAATACGGCACCCGGGTTAGATGGTATTACTTACGATCTATTAAAGAAAACAGATAAAACTTTTAAAATGGCAATGGTGGAAGAATTTAACAAATATCTAATTCATGGATGTACAAACGACAACTTTAAAAATATCGTAATCCATTCTATCCTGAAATCCGGGAAGGACAGCAAATTACTATCCTCCTACAGGCTAATATCTTTCCTCCCTTGCATAGTGAAAACATACGAAAGGATTTTAAAAATTATACTCGAGTGGTGGATAGAACATAATCAGATCCTTTCAGATCGGCAGTTTGGATTCAGAAGAAATAGAGGTACATCAGAAGCTCTAACAACATTAACAACATCCATCCAGAATACTTTCACTAAAAATGAATACCACGGATGCATTTTTCTAGACATAGACGGTGCATACGACGCGGTCGTACTGGATATCCTGGAAAACATTCTTATCAAGGTAGGAATAGCACCACGGACAGCAAGTAATATTATAGAATTGTACCGCAATAGAAAAATACACATAATAAACAACAGCAACGTCATTTTAGGGCCCAGATTTACATCAAACGGTTTGCCACAAGGATCAGTACTTGCTCCATTACTATTTAATCTCTACACAGCTTCTTTGCTTGTAAACTTCCCGTATAATATTATACAGTACGCTGATGACATTTGTATCAGTTTTACCAAAAAATCATTAAGCGCAGTATACAAAGAGGCTACAAACGCTATACGCCTATTTATACAATGGTCGACAAAACACGGTTTTACTTTATCTCCCGAAAAATCGGCAATTGTAGTATATTTACGACACAGACCAGATAATAAAACCACACTTAACGTCAACAACATCGATATCAGCATTAGAAAAAATTTCAAATACTTTGGACTAATACTAGACAACAAACTAAACTGGAAGTTGCATTTAGAGTATACTATTAATAAATCGGAAAAAGGCCTTAATATACTCCGATCGATAGGTAGAACTTGGTGGGGGGCAGACCCTAAATTAATGATTCTATTCTATAAATCATATATTCGATCCATAATAGATTATGGTTGTACCCTGTATGGATCCGCATGTAAAACGCAACTAAATAGAATAGAAAGCATACAAAACAAAGCGTTACGAATGGCAATCGGAGTAATGAAGTCTTCTCCCGTGAAAGCAATTTTAGCCGAGGCAAACGAAAAACCCCTCAGATATAGAAGAGAATACCTTTCTATAAAATATATCAATAAAATACATGCACTCCAAATGACGCAAATAATGGACGAAATAAATCAATTAGCATAATCCAATTTTACTAAACGGTACTGGGCCAAAACAATGGATCCGCCACTTGTAAATGCAGTCGCACAATTAAATAAATAAAACTATAGCGGAAATCATCATACACCTAAACAAACTGCATGAGCTAGACCTAGACTGTCGCCTTGTGTGGGTTAAGGGACACACAAACATAGAGGGAAACCAATTAGCAGATCACTACGCTAAAATAGGAACCCGAAAGAACACTATAGACACATGGGATATCTCAGCGGAAGATATAAATGCGAAGTTCTGTAAAGACATTCAATGAAAATGGGAAAAGGATTGGGAAATTCTAAACAAAAAACATAGTAGCCACTATTTTAAGATACACCCATACTTACCAAAGCAAGTGGACCATATTTTTAGAGACCACAAAAGCAGGTATTACTCTTCCACCTTAACGCGACTCAAAATAAACCATGGAACATTCCCAGCGCATTTATACAAACTTAAGCTAGTAAACAGCCCGCTCTGTAACTGTGGGTAGCACGGAGATATAAACCATATATTATTCCAGTGCGACTTACACACTATAGGTAGAAGCAGATTCCTTACAAATCTAAGAGAAATTGGGGTACAAATGCCCGTTAATATAACAAATCTGTTAGCACTAAATCAAAGCAAAATTAATGAGGAAGTAATTGATTTTTTAAAGAGCAATAATCAATTAATAAATAAAACGTGATATGTTAAAAAAGTTAGTTTATTACAATTATTAGGTATATATGTCATTCTCTTATGTTGATCCATTCCATGGACTGCTACTATTCATAGTAGCAGCCGAACTAGCAATGATGACGTGCAGCATCGTTGGTCCGGATCTGTATTTGGATGGGTGACCCATACTTTTTGCTATTGGGATATAATTATTGACGACAAAAATTTAAGGAAAGATAGTGAAACACCGCAGACAATGTCTACTGAATAAATTAAGAATACGAAAGAGTGCGTAAATCTAAAACCATCTAAAAGGCCTTAATAATTTTTATGTGAACTGAAATTAATCCTCTTTAAATCTTAATGTCTTCTAACGTTGCTACAATTTATTGCTCATCTCATGCTTTTAAAAGTTCAGTTTATATTTTTTTTAACTTATTTAAAAATGTTTTTTTCTTAAATAAAATAAACGTATAATGATCTCAAATCTAGTAAGTAAATATGAATATTTATAAGAATAGGTAATCCTATTAAACCAAAATTATTGAACATTTTTTTGCTTCTAGAGCTGAATAGCAATTAAATTTTAAAGTAGTTAAACATATGCAATTTTGACCTGAATTATTACATGCTTTAATTTTTGTAGGTTATCTATGCAACCAGGAATTGACCACACTGACCCGAATAGCTATAGGACCGATGTACAATATACGTAAGTTTATCCAAATTATTCTTCAAATATACAACTATAAATAAACCAAACTTAGTTGATATCACAAGCAAGATTTATTTGTTACTATAATTTCGATCTTTACAAAGTCATTATCAAATATGATATGACCTTGTAAAGGTCGAAACAATAGCTAAAACCTGATTATATATAAACTTGTCATTTTTGATTTGTAACTCACTCTTCATAATGTTTAGAAAAGTGGAACTAGTTGAGTAAATAGAGAAGTATTGTGAATCAAGCCTTATTTTTGGAAGGAAAATAATTGGATTTTAACCTTTTAGTTAAGTGAGGAATCAGAAAATGTATGAATGTAGTTTACTCGAGTAGGGAAAGTAAGTTTAATGTTTTAGACAATATAAGTCGCCATAATAATATTATCTTGCTTTACTCCATAGTAGATTTCCGTTTATCTGTCTTAAACTACCCTACACTGATTATGTTGACAACGAATGTATGTATGTAGTTTCTTGAATAATTTTTTCACTTATCTCTTGGTGAAACATTATGAATAACAGGTCAAAAATTGATAAACACTTGGTATGTTTCACTGATTCAATCAGTTCACTCTTTACCTAGTATGTATGTAGTATTTCGAACCTATAAAATGATTATTTCACTAAACAAAACGTGTAATTTCATCTTTTTTTGTGCTTTTTACTTGATAGTACAACACACTATTATAATACTTAAGAATTAATAAGATATTAAAGTATTTCTGATAGTCTTATTGATACAAAATAAAATCCTACAGTGAAAATTGTCTTAAATGGGTAAAATTTTCTTTAACTAAAGGAAGACACATGTTATTACAAAACACAATGATCATTACAGAACCTTAAAGAAGCCATCTAATGGGAAGAAATACATTTTTCTAATAATTGGAGGTCTATTTATTGTAAACTTTAATTCACCTGAAGAAGCAATAAATTTGCGAAACAACGTTAATATACAAGTGTCTATTTACAGATTATACTCTTGTAAATCGATTGAGATGATCAAAACGGCACTTAAAGATATACTGTAAATACTACAGCAAATTATAACGCAGATATTATATAGAGGTTCTGATGAGTTGCAGTATTGCTGTAATTATAGATTAACATGCTTCAATAGATGGCATCTGAAGGAATTATCCTTGCTAAAAACTGTCCTTCATGAATTCTAATAACAAGAACTCAAAAGTAGTTATGCACATGTTATTTGTGTATAAAAATGAGCAAAATATAAGACCGTGGAAAAAAGAAAAATAATAAAATATTGAACTAAAAATTACGCGATTTAGGTAGAGTAATAATAAGCAAACATATCTTTAGTCACACATGTTTCTAAGGCAAGATGTAGTTCATACCAGATGTCCCACGTTCACATCAACTAATAGAACAGACACTGAATTGAAAAATTAAAAAAATTAAATTTTAACCACAAATAGTTTGTGGTTAAAACAAAAAAAAAAGTTCAATTCAGTATAAGTATGGATTACCACGTAGTAACGGTCGCAACCATTCTCTTTATTAATAGAACAGACGTACAAGTGACTTAATGATAAGGCCCCGAACTAAGAATCACATATAGAGGCAAGTTATTGAGCAAGTAATAATGAAAAGCTAAACTCTAGATATTGATTAAAAAAAAAACAGAATATCAGATTACGTTGAAGGAAAACTTTCTGACCACGTTCATCGCGAATTATTAGATATTCTGAAAGAAATTAATGATTTCATATTTTGCTACTTTGATTGATTTTATTATACCCGAGTTTATGAATAACATTATTTTGTCACGCCATTGGAATAGTTTGAGTTTCAGAAGCTACCTTTTACTTATGACAGTATTTCATGATAGGGAACTTAAAATTTGGTCCCCGTGAAATTAGGGTTAGAATGTTGGCCTTTTAACATTTTAAATACATGGATGTATTTGTCTAGCCAGTTTTTATCAAAGTATCTCTCACGTTATCAATTGAGGAGTTGGATGGAAAAAGGGCACTTCTACAAAATTGGTATTTTGAGTTAGAACTATTGAAAGTATTTGAAGCATCAGAAGTTTGTTATTGTAAGGTAACCTGTATTTCTTTCAATTATATTTATACAACATATGTTGGTTTTATTGAAAACTTTTTTTGAAAACATTTTATTTTTTGCCTAACATACCTAAAATCGTTAAAAATAACAGCTGAAATAGTGCCCATTTTCCATAGATCTTAATAAATACTACAAAAATATTAATTTTAGCAAATATTTATTATTGAACATAACCCTTGTTTAACATAAACATAAAAAATATTAAACACTACCATTCTAAATCACTGTCACTGTTTTGTTGGTCGTTTTCTTTGGCAGGTTCACCTGTTCCTTGAACACATTTTTGTTATACCACTCTAACTCATCTAACTCCAAAAATTTCATTCAATCTTTTAAGTTCTGCGTTTTTTCAGATTTAATCAAAACTGGTTGAACCGACTCCAAATTTACTTCCAAGTTATCTTTTTTTCTTGTAATCCAAAAATCAAATTAAGTATAAAAGCCGTTATATGACTCTGCTGCACTCAGAATACCTGAAGCATTATATTTTATCTGACAATACTTTCTTAAAGTAAAACTTTGTTTTTTAGTATTTACAGATTTCTTGAAAAAATCTTTTAAGCCCTTGCCCAATTGCCCAATAACCTCAAAGTGCGTCGGTTTTTCTCTACACTGTTGCATAATTTGCAAATAAACGTTTGGAGTTTTGACCGTTTCTAGTCGTTTCAGTAACTTTTCGTAAACACCAAAATTTCTATCGCAAACGCAGTAAGAATGTCCACGAACTGGAAAAATGTGCCGAATGTTAATATTTTTTGTTTTTGCAAGCCATGAACAGTAGTGTAGCATATTCTTATTCTTATTTTGTCCCCCTGCGGCGTCTGAAAAAAGTACGATATTTTTTATATTCGGCTCATGTCCCACCGCAGTTTGCAAAAAATGATCAACAATAGAAATCACCGAATTTGAATTTTTCTTTGCTTCATTTTCTGTAAAGCAATAAAACGAACTTCTATCATCATTGTGACAGTGTACATTAAACACGTACAACCATAAAAGGCGTTTGTAAAACTTTGAGAGTCAATGACTTTTGGCAAAGGCAAATTTTGCGCGTAATCAAACTCGACAACTAAAGTTGATTTATCATGTCTACAATTTTCTATTATTTTTTTAAATGTATTTGTATGCTTGCACTTTTTTGTCGTATACTGATTGTATCACTTTGCAAGAATCGTTTGGGTTTAACTTAAGCTTCATTTTGTTTTCTTCACAAAAATCACAAATTTCAGATCGTAGACTCCGGAAAGAATACTCGGAGTTTTTGCGAAATCATCGATGGAAAGTACAGTACATCATGCCTAGTGTACGACCAGTTTTTTCAAAAAAATACTGCTCGAATCCTGTAAACAAATTCTTTACATTTAGAGCAGGATTTTCGAAATACTTTCTTTTGGATTTCGACCGATTATAATGAGATTATTTGTTTGGAATCTGTGAAAAAAATTATTTACCAAATTCCAAGTTTCTGGGTTTATTTTGTGGGGCCTGTATGCATGTTGGCCTCTCTTGTCGCTAATAGAAATATTTCCGTCTTTTAACGACTTTTAACGATTTGAAAAATATTCAAGAAAAAGTGTTTACACACCTCAATCGAGGAACTATTTATTTTGAGAACATATTTCCAATTAGTCCTTGCTTGACATTTAGGAGCTGTAACCCTTGTTTTTGGTTGAAACGGAGACATGCAACCAAGAAGAAAATTATTCTGTTCGTTCTTATCTGCCAAGATCAAAAATTTTTCAAAAAATTCTTGTTGTAGTCCGCCTGGTATAACCTCATAACACTTCTTCTTACAGAATACAAGAACTGCAGCAAAGGTTTTTGCATGCACTGTCACACTTGAAAATTTAAAATCTCTGAGTATAAAAATTATTGACCACTAATGAAATATATTACCTTTGGTAGTAGTGTAGTTTTTTCCGATATTTCTTGCTATTTTTCCTATTCTTTGTCCACTGCTCCTTGTTTATTTTTCGTTTTCGACTTAAAATTTTTCTTTAAAGATGATCAGATTCCAAATCACAGCTACTTTCTGTTTCTTCATAACTACTGTCCTCAGCGCTATTTGAGTCATTTTCAGAGCTAATTGTGTCCTTTTAACTTAGCAATAAAATATGACGTTCTATGAAAGAAGGGCACTTGTAGCGCTTTACAGATTGGCTCACAGTACCACCAATATGCGAAATATGAAAACAACAGAACCAAAGGCCGGTAAAGGAAGGTTTCTTTTGTGATATAAACCAGTTTACGGAGAAAGGGCATTTCCATGGAAGTGTCCTTTTTCCATCCAACTCCTCAATTATTACAAAACCATGCATGGTTATTTAAGGTCAGATACTTTTTTGAAGAGTAGAAAGGAAATCCGACATAGACAGCCTTATGGCAGGATAGTTTTGGACCACTGTTTCGAGATCGCCGTTGTAATTAGTTCATAACCATAGGTCTTTTCTAGTCGAATGTTAGAAATTTGGAGGTCCGCTCACCACGAAACGGAGCAGTGTCACCGAACGGAATTCTGTGGATTAAGGATGTATGGAGGCAAATTGTGTGCGAAATAGTATCTTACGAGGCTTTCGATGTTCGAAGTCACATCGTATTTCGGAAAAAAAATATTTCGAAAGGACTTTCATCTATTTTGGTGTAAAAGTTTAAAGCGATAAACTCGAGGACACTGGGAATTTCGGTGAATCTATGTATCCACATATAAGCGGAGCATTCATCTGATATCCACAGTTTTCATACTTTCCATTTATCATCTGCCTGATGAAGCCACTGTGTGGCAAAACAATTGTCGTAGTGCATCCACATTAAATTGTGTTAATTCTCAAAACCCAAGTGTTTTATTTATCACCTATATAATGGAATTTAACCAAGTAAAAGCCTCATCAGTCCAATAGAGTTTTGCTATTTGTGAGGGTGTACAGTACCTTAAGTAGGTGCTTCCTAAGTTAACTGCGGCCTGATCATCATTGTAAAAAGCTTTACCTGATTCTCATAAATAGGTTAGATCTTACATTGATGATGGGCCACAACTTAACCGTTGAAGTTCTGGCATTCTTATCTGATTTGCTATCATTTTAGGGGAAATAGATTCTTTATTTTTTCTTTGTTTCTTTATTTACTGACCTTAAGTCGCCATTTATGCACCCACGATAAGTATCGATGGCGACTTGTATACTGAAACAAAAACGTTTGCTTTGTTTATATCACAATTTTTAAGTGACTCAAGTTTATCTGATCACTTTCAAACATAAAGTAAATTAAACTACGATGAAATACATAACGTTTAGATATAAACATTGTTGATTAAATCGAATATTTTGCACTGCTTGTCGGTGTTTCAGTCATAATTTAAAATACTATTTCGCCTGTTCTGCACTTCTTGAACTAATTTCCAAGATGTATCACGAAGTTAACGCCTCAACCATTAATCAATTAGCGACTTGTATAGTTTTTTATATATCAATTGTAGTGCCTCCTGTACAAAGGAGAACCGTATTGTCAGTGTATTAAGCAATCATTACCGGAGCCAGATTCGGAATGTCATAGGTAGGTATTGTATAGTGTCAGAGTCCTGCGGAATGTTTGCAAAGATCTTACGCTCGCTAGATGTTATTGATTTTGCAATCTGTCACAGTTCTTAGACAAATCTTTTTTTTCAATTGAATGAACAATTATATACATTCGAAATTCTCAAGAGGATCTTATTAATTGGGTTGATTGAGTTTCTTGACGATAATAATCACTTTGATAAAAACACAATCTTTCTTCGATATTTAAAATATTGAAGAAAAGTTCTAAGTGTTTTATCAAAGGATCTTATAACTCAGTCCTAATTCTAAGTTTACTTACCAATCAAACGAAACAAAGTCTTTATTATCACACAAGCTAGAAATAAAGTTAAATAAAAGTTTCTGGATGTATCTTATTGCAAAATTAAAAGTGCAGATTTTGACTATATGTGTTCTTCCTTATTAAAAAGTTCCATAGAGTCTAAATATTCGAGTGTGCGTAATAAAACTATTTAAAATATAGTCAATGATATTAGAAGGATTTATTTAACTTGATTTTTTACCAACCTGGTAGCCTTACATCAAGAATGAATTAATACATTTTCAAGAAATTTTATTAACAAACAATTAATAATGTGTTTGGAGATCCCTTTGCTATATACACTCAATACAAGTCTGGGCATCGATAAAATGAGATGGTTGATGATGATCAACTGTGCTAGAGTCTGTGGAGGACGGTGCAAAGAGAATAGTCTTCTTCACATCATATCCCATACATGTTCAATGGGATTTAAATCCGGCGAACGGGGCGGCCATCGCAAAACATTAACACCAGCTTCATGAAGAAAGTTCATAGTTCGACGAGCAATATGGGGACGTACGTTATCTTGCTGAAAAAGTACGTCTGGACTATCTACATAAGGCAATAAAGTGGGTCGTATGACGTCTTCAATATAACGCGCAGCTATCATACTGCGTCGAATGAATAAAAGAGTTGATCGACTACCATAAGTAATATTCCCTCAAATCATTACTCCAGTAGTCCTTTGTACATGCCTCTCAATAGCAAACCTAATATTAGATAGTTCTCCACGGTAGCGTCGCTGAATTCGACATCATGTCATTCTGCCTCCCAATGCTGCCGTTCTCTGCACCAGTTCAACCTTTGGCGACAGTGTCTCGCTGTCAAAGGAAGTACTAATCTTGGACGGTATGAAAGAATACATCCCCTTTTAGAAGAACATCCTAGTCTTATTTCGGGAAGGAAATTTATTAGACTTTAAACTGATGTTTAAATAAAATTCTGACTTTAGAATGTTCAGTTAGGTTACGAATTAGAAAAAGTATAAATGTACTAAATCGATTATTTTACCAAAAACGAATTAAGTGCTTACAATTCTATAAAATTGAATGAAAGACAGAAAAATTTAAAAAATGCATTTATCATTACGGACCCAGGAAGAATGATTTAATGGAAGAAAGTATACTTTTATAATAGGTGTGTTATAGATTGTACTCTTATAAAATGATATAGATGATCAATGCGACACCTAATGATTTATTATAAATATTACAACCAATCAAAACGGCAGATATTAAATAGAGGATTTGAAATAGACATTAGAGAGATAGAAGAATTTTTATGCATGAGTAGTTAAAAACATGTTTTCAATTTTTAATAAGTTGTTTATGTGGTAAGACTTGTGGTAGTTTGTTATAAATGTTAATGGGTTGTACTATACATAATTTTTGTATAAAACTTTGGCTGCCTTTTGGGATCGCAAGATTGTATTTCTAATGTAATATACGCCAGTTTTCCAGGTTTCAAAAAAATGCATGTAATTTATTAAGAATTTTAGCGATTCAAATATGGATCGGCTTACAATTGGCATGATTTGAAGGTTTTTAGATAATTCCCGGCAGTTTGTATTTAGTTTTCTGTTGCATTAGGCTCGAATAGCCTTTTTTGTATAACAAATTCTTTTCGGATGTTTATATGTGCAGTACAACCCAGAAAATTATTCCGTATATCAACTTAGGTTGGCAACTATTACTGATAAAGATTTAAATTAAATTACATTTGGTTTGTTTTACAATTTTTCTCTATTTACTCGACTAGTGAGTTACAAAAGAAACTGACCAATTTATATATAATCAGGTAAACTTGTCAGTTTTTTGTAGCACACACTTGATAATATCTTAAATAGTTAAACTAGTTGAGTAAATAGACATAAATTGTGAAACATACGAAGTGTAATTAAAATTAAACTTTTATCAGTAATAGTTTAAAATGTTTCACCAAGTGATATATGAGAAAGTATTTCAAGGAATATTAGGTATATCCCACCAAAGGCACCGTATCGGAACATGGACGAATTAGAACCAATATACTGCTAGAAAACGTTTGTTGGCGCAATTCAATTTTTCAAAGAGGGTATACATCAAACTACTGTCAAATAAAATTAACGTGAACTTTTTAAAAATGATTGCAAACACACGATTCTGAAATACAACACAAGAAGTAATTCACGAAAAGGTAAAAGACGTCGAGCCAAAAAATACATTATTATCCAAAAACTATATATGGAAACAGTTTATTAAGTTTTATAATATTATTATAATATCAGAACCTCACGTTCTACTTCTAGTATGCTAATTTTCGTAGGTAATTAGTCCCAACGCTTAACTCTCTCTTCAATTCAATCTTCCTTATCTCGATATACTGCTTTAGCTGATCACGAACCTGATCAGCTGAAGCAGTATATCCTCGAGATAGGGAAGATTGAATTGAAGAGAGAGTTAAGCGTTAGGACTATTTAAGAGAGAGTTAGTCAAAACACATAGTGTTTAAGAGTGTGGGATTCGACCTAATAATGCAAAAATAATTTGAAACTAAACAAGACAGTTTAGAGGGTTTTACTGCAACACAATGATCAGGCAGATGTATATTAAATTTATTTCTAAATATAAAGGATCTTATGGGATTAGTAATGTGGTTGTTATACATTTACCGTCTGATGGATTTCAAGATCAAACAACATTGTTGTTAAGTCGTTAAGTTTACCAAAACGACAAGGATGTTTAACGGGTAGAACAATTGAGCTACACCAACCAAATTTGAATATCCCTCTTTCTGTAAAATCTATCAGCTTATATTGAAACATGACAGAAGGGGCCAGGGCAAAAGTGCTGACGTGGCTGAAGCAGGAAATGAATGATGAAAACAGAATTGGCAGAGTATGAAATTAAGTTATGTAGGTAATAGAGAGAATATGGCAAATAAAGGTCCTGCATATATAATATCAACATATCAAAGAAGAGAAATGCTTTAGACTTCAAGTTATTTAAGTTTATGATATTTGGATGTTAGTTAACTTAGTCGTTGTATTTTGATATATTCCTCTCGTTTGATTTGATCTGCAACATTCTGTAAACGTTTTATTTACCGGCAATATTAAAATAAATTTGATTGATATGGTAAATATGCTATATTTATAAAGCTGTATAACGTTATAAAGCGTGTTTTTTAATCGAAAATCAAAAACCATTCAATTAATTATAATGAGAATGTATGTCTTTATCAATCTCGGTTTAAGATCTTGTTACAAAATGAAGAAGTAAGATTTGATATTATAAGGTTGAAGATCGATCTAGCTTGAACAATCCCTTATCCGGCAGCACTAGGCATTATGAGCTATTATACAGTTCATGCCTAAATACTACTAGGATGTTAGCTAATCCAGTTTAGCAGTCTTGTCGACTTTAATTTAAAAATTTACTTTAAAATTCTTGAACTTCATAAAAGAAAGCAGTAAACAAAAGCGCCAGACAATCGCAGTTACTACATTAACGGTAGGTATGATAGAAACAACATTTCATAAACTGAAATAAAAATGCCGAAATATATGGCAAAATCAAATAAAATCAGCATCATGTTTGTCATGGATAAATAGAGAAAAATCTGGGCGAGAGTGAACTCAGTCCATTTCATGTGCTGTTAAAATTCATTTAAAGTTATGTATGTATATAAAATTTAGATAATTTTTGCACATCTTGTCTTTAGACTAGAGGATTTAGAAATCATCATGTTTTATATGATGTATTTAGGGTGATTATGAAATTAAATAGAAAATCATAAGCCAAAAAACTTTAATATTAGAAATTCAACTGGAGATTCTGTGAATAGATATTTTATCGTAATTAAAATATTACTACTATTATTTTTTCACACAACTTGAAGGCCTTTAAGTTTAAAAGCAATTACATGATGCAGTGATCAAGCGATCAAAAATTGCATGTGGTGGATCGATCTTTTTGGTCATTGGATAAATTATGCGGGACTCAATTTCTTGCTCTTCTTACTTTCGCAAGCTAGTGCAAAAGTTCTTAGATGGTTGGTTGTCATTTGTTTATAATTTTGTGCACTTGTTGAATCACTTGGCTTGTTGGTGGCTGTTTTATGTGGTTTTGGTAGTAGTTTAATTTCACTTTATAGTTAACTTATAATTTCCGTTAATTCGCGTATTTCACTGCACATATGGTTAGTTTCTTGACTTCCTGATTGATACAAATGGGTTGATCATTCCCATTGTCGGATTTAAATCTAGAAAACCACTTTTTCTATTAACAAATGCATTTGGATACATATTGAATTTTATTTTAGAAGCAATGATGCCAAATGTATAGGTTATTAAGCATGCAATTTCAGTACATATTAAAAAAAATACGAGTAAGAGAAGTGATGCATTAGATGGAAGCATTTATTTTCTTTAAGATCAAAGAATCAAAATCGTCTGTAAAAATGTTACAAACGATATATTGTGGCACACGTGGTATTATCATCATGATTACATAGTGAATCCAAATAACTTTGGTAATAAAAAATCTACTGGAAAATTTTTATTTTATGCTTTCAGATACTTACGACATTAATTGATTATATGAAGAAATAGAAAACTAAAATCAAAATATTAATTGCTTTGTTCACACAATGTTTAAGTTTTGAAGCATTGAAGCATATTTTTAATGAAACTGTAACATTATTTCATAAATTTATGAGAAAGGCGTCACTGTTGCAAATTTGTTAAAAATGTATTAAAGATTAAAATTAAATATTATTAATTCTGTTATAAAGGATTATAAGAAATAATAATTATTATTAATAATATCTAGATACTATTAAGTAATGATTAATTATGTAAACTACAATCTAAAATTATATATGCATAATCCACTTTAAATATTTATCTAGTGGAGTAGTTGTGTAGATTTACACTATAAAAGATTATATTTCTGTCCTTTTTTAGCTTTAGTCTATGTAACAAGATATAATTAAAGTTACAACTTTTACACAAACTTCCTGTAGTTTGCATAATCGTATAAATTATTTTAGAATGTATTGCTATCTCTTGTTTAAATCTAAGAAACGGGAGATATTAATTGAAATTAATAAATCAATCATTCGGCCTTCATCTTATCGTACCTTATATTCTTCTAAAGAGATAACGCAGAATTTAATATTTGATATCTGTAGATATCAGCGATATATTTATTCGATACACACACGTAAATGGCGAAAAAAGAAAGAGGGAATGTAAAAATGATAGAGATAGTTTCTTGATAATTATAATTATTACTCGTGATTTTGTAAATAAATTTGATGAAATAAGAAAAAACAGCGTCACATAAGATTTAGTAGTAAAAACATTGTTTTAAATTTTAAATAATTTGTTATTTTTTCGTTTCTCAATATTTTATTTCTTATAAGACGGTAGTTTAGTTCATAAGCTAAAACTTTTAAATCCGACCTATAAACCAAATTATTATATTGTTTTGATTTAAACAACATTATATTAGACAAACATTCGAAACCTACACTTAATCCCTCATTCACCTGTAATCTTTTATTGAGTCGACATTTACGGTTTACACGCCCCCCTGCGAATTCTTAAGCGGGCGACTCGAAATTTCGGCAAACAATGGATTTTATTGTGTGCCGGTTTCGCTAATGAAAATTCGGAAATTCCCATCCCTTTAAAGTGGCCAATCATTAATCCCCATTCTGGGTGAAGGGATTAAGGCCGGAGCGGCCCTCGCGACCCCCCGATCCAGATAGATCAATCTTTTCCTGCGTAATTGTTTCGACGGGAACAACATCGGACTTTATTATCACTGCGAGGATTCTTTTTTTAAAGATCGGGTGATTTATGTTCGGAGGTGTTTTTCAGTAAATTGCGCGGTTTAATTGAGAATTATTGTGCCACTTGGCGCGACGTCAAGAGTGTCATGATTGATGTTTTGGCAATTTTGAGACATATCCATTATGTGTGGTGTGATAGATACATATATGATATTTAAAGAAAATTCAGGTAATTAGTCAAAATATAAATATACTTATGGAGATGGATGAGTTGAAATACGGTTGAGGCCAAAATGCAATTGTCTAAAATTAGTATGATTCTAAAATTGTAGATTTTATATTCTTACACAATAACATAACATATAAATTATAGATTTTGGCACTATATTATGAATTACCATGTAGTAACGGTCGCAACCATTATCATGATTACAGATTTAATATTGTTTGTTATTTTTAAGTTATAGACAAAAATACTGTTTTATTGTATATAGTTTTTGCATGATTTAATATAATAATCAACACAATTTGAAATAGTTTTGATAAAAAATAGATTATCATGGACTTCAAAAATAGTATTTTGCAAGTACTTTCTAAAACTTTACAATATGCTCTAAAAGATTAAATTTAATACATATTACAATACATATTTTACCATGTATAGAATCACAATTTAGAAATAAAAATAGTTCAACTGTATTGCTAATTATTTCAGAAAAATGATTTAAGCCTCTGATATAAGTTAGTTTACGTGTTTGGTATTACTTTAATATAGCAGCAGTAGGCAAGAGTGGAAGATCATATTATTATGAACTCAAGGCTTTCTATGTGTAATCAAAATTTTTGTAAGAATTTATTTTTATATATGTATGCATTTCAAATTTGATTATGTACATACCATAGATAAATAAATATCATCTATCTATAGTAAGGCATTTAATATAATTAAGAATCACATTGCTAAGGTAAATAATTTACGATTTAGTGAAGATAAATTATAGTTAAAAAAATTGAAACGGTTAAAATATTTCCCAAGGCTCCATTATAGGCCCAATTTGTCAATTTTTTAAAGGAAGAGACGTTTACTTCATGGTACATCTAGATTAAATTTGAATTAAAGCACGGGAACTTTGGTTTACCATTATATTTTATAATTTTTACAGTAACTATAGATTCGATTATGAGTTAGTCATTGTCAAACTAGAGGACTAGTTCTAGTTTTAGGATGACTAGCATATGGTCAAAACTATAGTCACTATTAAAAACTATAAAATAGAGTGGTTTAAATTCACCATCTTTAAAATTGATAATATTAATGTAGCAAAAACATTATTATTTATGATTTCAATAATTAAAATTAAAATTATTGATGAAGCTAGTAATATATTCATCTAATATCTACTCGATATTAGATGAATATATTACTAGCTTATGTAGTTTAATTTGTGATGGGTCTAAAATACGTAACTAAAATTAGTTTATTTATCATTAAGGTACGTTAAGAGTATGCTATTCAAGTAAATAAATACTTTGTCTTTGAGATTCCTTCCATAAGTTTCTCAACCAGGTAGTAAGCGTTATCCCCTGAAAATTTTATAACTGGAAGTTTTTATACAGCATTGCATTTTTTATAATTAATTTTCAAATATTTTTTCTGTATAATATTTGTCTATTTATTTTTTGGCTAATTATTCTTTAAAATTCTCCAGGGTACTTTTTTAGCATTGTTCGCATATTTTCTTCAAAATGTGATTTTTTCTTTTTCCTTAATTAATCTTTCCTCTAGGTTTGTATTTTTTTCCTTATAAAATTACTGTAAATGCTTTTCCCAGCAATATATTTCTATTTTAGTTAGAAAAATCAATAACTTTTCTTTTTAATCAGTTTCTCTTTGATATTTTATGGTTTTATCCAGCAAATTCTTCCTATGAGAGACAAACATCTTTATTTATTATTTGTTACATAGTATTATTAATAACAATTTATTTTAATTTGATTTTCTTAACGGCTATCGACCCATGGTCTTTCTTACTATGATTTGTTTAGTTTTATTGTAAGTTCTTTTCTCAGTAATTTAGCAATGTCTCAAAATGTTTAATAATTTCTCTTTGATATTTTCTAACAATTTCTCTTTGAAGTTTGTAAAGTTGTCTAGCACTTTGCCTTGAAAAATGTTTTAGCAATTTCTCCTTGAGATTTTTCATAAATTTATCTTCGAGGTGATTTTTATGTTTAATTTTCAAATTTGTCTTGATTTCTATGATTTAAAGCATTGTTCTTTCAAAAGCTTTCCTATAGATTTGTAAAGTTTATTAAAAATATATCATTTAGCAAGTTTTGCTTAATATCCATAGCGCCTAGTTTATATTATTGCCGTGTATTTCAATTTTGCAGGTTTTATCTTTGAAGCTAAATGTAATTTGAGCTTGTACTTCGTCAGAATCGAGTACTAAAAACTTAAAATTTTAAATTGAACTAGAAAAAGTTTAGTACTTAGTAGCATTTTAAAATCTTGTTGAAAAATAAATAATAAATATATATATGTTGGGTGTTCACTATTAAATCTCCAATGCCAATATTTACACAGGAGCTTTACTGAATAAAATAATAAAATTTATACATTTTATTTTGTATATACATTCTCTTTAAAACAATGAATTTTTCTAAAACACTTGTTAGTGTTGTAGTTGTTGGAGGATGAGAGAGTGGCCACCCACTAACCTTACATATACATATTAACTTGAACTAGAACTTTGATTTATCCATTGATTACATAAACATAATCATTGTTGTAAATCTGAGAAAAACGAGCAACAAGTAGTGGTAGAAGAATAAATATATATGTAGGGTGGGTGGCCACTATTATACCCTCTAATTCTTATACATACGCAAGAGTTTACATCAAAGTTTAACTGGAGAAACAACTTACAATTTTTTAGAAACACTTAGCATCGTAATGGTTGGAGGGTGAAACAGTGGTCACTTACTCAACCTTCATATACATTTTAACTCACATTAAATTCTTGCTTTTAAATCCATTGATTAAGAAAGTTTTTATCTTTTCATATAATATTGATTCACATTAAATTTTCTGACAAACAATATTAATCTTTTTTAAGTCTATATATGTGACTATCATTTCATAGAACGAGCTTTGAAAGAAATCGAAGAAGAAATTTGTTTCTAATAACTCGAGTTATGTCTGAAAATGATCAGGTTTTGTTATTCTAAAGAGCAAAAACCAAAGAATATGTTGCTCAAAGCAATTAAAACTTACATAGATTAATAAAATGTATTTGTTTCTTTTCGCACATGATTTTTATCAGTAACCAGTTTCAATCTTTATAAGGTCAAATTCAAACTACAAAAAAATTATAATGTACTCACATTTTTAAGTAATGGCTTAAAATATCAATCGAAATTGAAACTTCATGTATCATTGAAGGATTCCAGTAAATTTTATTTTTAAAATTGTATACTTGTTGCAAAACAAGTTCAAACACACTCTAAAACAAAACAGTACTCACACCTATACTCGTAAAAGTAATAAACAAAATCATAAAAAAAAGGAATATACCCCGATTATCTAAAACAAACCATAATAATACATATACACAAAATAGGAAACCGCAATTACAGACCCATAGCTCTACTATCGTCGCTTAATAAAATACTAGAAAAATGTTTACAAGTTCAAATTAGTAAACATCTTAAAAAACATAAAATCATTAGCAGCCAACAATACGCCTTTCAAGAACACTCTGGAAATCATAAGCAAGAACGGATATGATACACGACATAAAAACTAAACTGGGCACGAAAGAAAAAATTATTGCAATATACATAGACATGAAGAAAGCTTTTGACGCCATCTCGAAAACAAAACTAATTGAAAAATTGCAGAAAATTGGCATACGGAAGACTAAAGACCTAAAACTATTAGAAACATACCCAATACGTAGACCATAAATAACGAAAAAACAGCGAACCTATGTACGCGGAATATGGGATTCCTCAAGGAGGAATACTGCCACCAACACTATATATTATATACACAAACGATATGACTAAAGTCAATATTAAAGGAAACCATATATATATGCTGATGAAACCTCCTTATTATACTCTGGAAAGTCATATACTGAAATAGAAGATAATATAAAAACAGACATGGAAATATTAGAAAAATGGTTCACCTAAAATCTTCTAACAATAAACGAATCAAAAACAAAATATATGATTTTTGCAACAAACAGGAAGAAGTAAACCTTCAATTTACAATAAAAGGAAAATCAATAGAACAAGTGCATGACGTAAATTACTTGGGAATACAAATACAAAATAATTTAAAATGGGAAAAACATATTGAAAAACTATTAAACCAGAATTCAAAAACTATAGCAGCTTTGTACAAAATCCGAAATTACGTACCGGAAAGCACGAGAAAACAAATTTACCATGACTTATTTACTTCAAAAACTAAGTACTTATGTCATATATGGGGAAACACAACTAAAAAATATAAAAAAACTACAAATTCAACAAAATAAAATACTAAAGACTCTATTTAAAATGGAACACAGAACTAGCACTAAGGAACTCTACACAAAAGCCAAAGAACTAAACATACAGAAACTGATAACACTAAATAACATACTATTATTACACAAAACAAAAAACAAAACCATGAAAACAAATATATTTCTAATAAAAAACAACTATAAAACACGAAGAAATTCAACCATTAGAACAGAACTTTTTAAATCAAAACAGTTTGCACACTTACTAACCACGTAGACAATACAACACTATAATAGCATAGACAAACACATAGAGATATGACATATCCAGCATTTAAACTGAAAATTAAAAACCTACTTCTAAACAACAAAATTTGAATTGATGTAAGAAGAATCACTAAACAAATAAAACATTGGTATCCTCCAGTACCGATAGCCCAAGATGGATCAGCTCACGGACCACTCTTCTTGAGGCGAAGATAGGAGGAAGGAACTGACTATAATACAGCATATTTATTTACTATTGTAAATTTATAAATTTGTAAATGTAGAAAATAAATAAATAAATTTCTATTAAATATGACGTGTTAAATGGCTAGAAATAATCGCATGCGGTAATAAGACATGATTTATATCCATGTAGTATTACATTATAATAGAAATATTAAAAGGGCAAAATTTCATCTTTATTCCGCTCACCTTTCAATAAATATATCATACTCGTCGATTGCACCGAAAACATAAATAATTTGTTCAATATTAGTAATGAATTAAATTAATTAAGGTAATACTTTTTGTTTGGTTTAATTGAGTTACGTAAAGATGATAATAACTTGATTAAAATACTTAGAAACCTTTCTTCACTATTTTATTTATAACCATACGTTAATGTACATTGTACGTCTGATAACCAATAAAATAGTAGTGTTTTAATCAAGAAATACTTTTTTCTCTACATTTTGTTTTCATTAGAATCTCTTAGTGTATTAACAGTAAGAAATTATGTTACTCTTCTACACATCAGTTGCTGAATATATTTATAAATTTTCAACAGGATTTGAGTCGTAAACTCACCCTTCAATTTATGCAACAAATGCCTTTAATTGAACGTGTAATTCATTTAAAAAATCTTCATTTTTAAGAGTCTATTATTTAAAGCACACTAAATGCCATTTTTTTTAGAAATACCGAAATTATTCGATATTAGAAACCGTACACTACATATTCAAATTTTATGAATTCATATATCTACTTAAATAAAACTATTCCTTATAGGTGAAAAGGCTTTTGTCAAGAAGATTGCCATCAAAGTTTTAAAGGAACCATCGGTAAAATATTAACCTTCAATTTAAGTAGGTCGTTAATTCTGTGAAATTCTTGTACACCAAACGACATAATTTGGGAACGCAAAGGTTCTTGGATATAAAAAGCCTAGGTTTTCGCAGCACGTCACATCCTCATATCAGCTGAAATAAAACCATGCCTCGTAGATGTTAAGGAGATCGTCATTACAGTTTTGAAGCAACCATCAGAAAATGTTAGTCTTCTAGGATGGTCGATTCTATAAAATTCTTGTATAGAAGTTAAACAAGATAGGAAAATGGGCAAAACCTTTTTAACATCTTTTGACAGGTACCAATTGATACCATGAAAGCATCAAAAGTGAAGTCTATTATTTGCTGCAATATTTTAATTAATTCTGGATATTTTTGTCGCCAAATCAGTGGCTTCCTACCAACACTTTCACTGTCATGTAAGACTTGTTCAGCACGTTAAAGAGTATATCAAACATAATTACAGCCAACCATCGGAAAATGTAACTCTTCTAGGATGGTCAATTCTATGAAATTTGCAT
This sequence comes from Ontholestes murinus, assembly GCA_963969525.1. Classification (NCBI taxonomy): domain Eukaryota; kingdom Metazoa; phylum Arthropoda; class Insecta; order Coleoptera; family Staphylinidae; genus Ontholestes; species Ontholestes murinus. The sequence continues at coordinate 47,755,076 of OZ018395.1, forward strand.
TTGTCTTTGCTTACTATTTTCTTTATTTATTATGGAAATAAAGCAATTTATTATTATTTTTCGAATGGAAGATTGAAGTAAATTCCTAATAATAATTCGTTAAACAAAAAATATATACAGATAATTAAATGTGACGCACTACACTCACTATTGTATTTGTCTCAATCGCGAATAAGTCAAAAATTACTGTATAAATTTAAAAAAAGAAACAAAGCGAGCGATCGGCTCAGAATGTCATATGCTCATTTTCAAAACGAAATATCTTGATAATTAGAAAAAACACGAAAATATTTTTCGTAAAATCTTTTAATTCATTTTACAGAAAGAAATACGTTCAAACTAGTGTTGCTTTGATAGCCTTGCTATTTTGTAACAAGCAAATTACTTTTGTATCATTCAATGTCTGTAGAAGTATTAGCTAGAGAAGTAGTTGTTTCAAAAGTGATTTGTTTCTTGTAGTCTTAATAAGACTCATTGTAGATTTTACATACAAGTGCTTGGAGATCTTGCAGATTTTTGACTAAATTATTTAAAAAACTTTAAAGAGTTGTATTCTGGAAAATTTTCAAAATTTTTAGTCGATGTTTTGTTTTGGATATGAAACAAAATATCTAGAAATTTTTGTAATTTTCATTAAACTTAATGTATTGCATTTTGATAATAACTAATTTTTTTTAAATTATAGTCACTGTTTTTCAAATATAAAGTAACTAAATAATAATAATTAATAATAATAGTCTTTATTATCATTTAAATGAAATGAATTATAAAATATATTAATTCTAAGAGAAGAAATAATCAAATAAAGAGAACCATGGGATTCAATATGGAGTGAAACAATCCTACTGGTCTACCATACAAACTTTCACCATATTTAAATAAATTGATAGAGTGATTGATTGGAAACTAAATAGCCCATTTAATGTAGTAATTATTAATTAACAATAAAGTTTATATGAAAGTAATTTTCTAAAATCCTTTTTCAAAAATATAATAGTAGTAGACGCTGACAACATTCAAGAATTAAACACAAATGTACATGTCAAGTACTAGGTATACACGTTCAATAGCATAATTATATAGTTACTTAAATGTACAAATTATAATTTCTTATTGTATATGTATACTTTTCAAAAAACACATATTTAAGATAAGCCCGTAAAAAAGTCATTCAGTGCCAGTAGATTTTACTGCTTCCATAACATAACGATTGATTTAGGTAAATTTTTACATTGAGTCCAAAGTTCGTTGGAAATTCGTCTGGCTGATACCAAACCTTCAGATTCTCAATAGTTGTTTCTTCCAAAACTAGGCCAAACTTGCTTGACAATCGCTCGAAGTTTGACTCCGAATTTAAATTTTAACAAATGGTATTATGTTATTATTAAAAATTCAAAAAATCTATCCCAAATATTTAAATTAATCATGGTTTATGAAAGCGATGTAATTAAAAGTTAAAAAATAAAAACATAACTTTTTGGAAGTACTTCTTTAAACAGCTATATTTTTAAGATGACCAAATAAAAACATCATCATATTCTAAAATTGTTGTTGAACATTGAGTAGCTCCACTAAAGTCAATCCAATAATTCCTTTGATTCCCTTATTTACGTAAATTAAATTAAATTAAATTAAATTCTTTCATCAAGTCTAGTCAAGTTATCTGAATATCTTTCTAATATCAACCAGATTTTCAAACACTGTTTTTTTCAATACAGGGGTCAATGTAATTTATCTTAATAGTTGAAAATTAGACTTTGAATTTGAATTTTCACTTATGCTGTTATTAAAAATATTCTAGTTAAAATTTTTATTTTCTGATCATATTGCGTTCTGATAAGTAGTTTTACATCGATTTTTTAACACTAAAGTTAGTATATATTCTATACATTGTCTATATATTATTCATAGTAAATATAAATTAGTCAAAAATACATCAATACAATCCTAGTTTAATTTTTCTTGTATTTCTTTGCACAGTTTCTTCGTTAATTGATAACATTTCTTGATGGAATTGCAATTTTTACGAATGGTGGTTATGTTTTTAATGTTTATATATTTGACACACGATTTATGTTGCACTCAAATTATAATTTGAGTGGTTTAGTTCTAAAACTTTTTTCTTCGGAATAACTGAGATTTGTTGTTTTGATTAGAGCGTAATTCTACAAATTAACTTAAATACGGATGATTAGATAAATGTGGGCTTTAACTTTCAAAAACCAAGGTATTACGACTAAAACTGCTGCCAACATTTATAAATCGATTTGCCGGCCCTTGTTAGACTATGGCTCAATCCTTTTTACCCAATGCCGTCCTTCTACCCTACATCACATCCAAGTCGCCGAAAGATCCGCACTCCGAACCCTTACCAAAATCAGACACCCAAATAATCCTCTTCATAACCCGTCCAATGACCTACTCTACGAATCCACCCAAATAATTCCTATTAACCAACGTACATTAGCCATTAACACAAAATTTGCTTCTAAACCTTCCAACCTAACCCTCCTTGACAAATATTGTATTCCCCGCAATCCCAATATCCCCACAAAATACAAACACCCCACAAACACTCTTCATCAATTCATTAGATCGCATCATCCGGACAGTTAAATTCAACTAGCTTTTTTTTTTATATATAGTTTTTAATTTTTTTTATGACAGGGCAGAAAGACCTACGGTCGATAGCCCTATTTTTGTAAATATGTGTTACTGTGTTACTGTAATAAAGATGTTGTTTATAGATAAAGGTTTGGCTGTAATAATTGCTAAAATACTTGCCACTCTCGCTGTAGTGTTGAATTTTCCTATATTTTCTTATCTGATTTGTTTTTAGGAAAAACTAAAAGATCTGAAAGGTTTTTCAATAAAAAAAAAGATTCTGAATGTGGCTTATTATAAGAGCTAATAAAAACTTTTAAATGTTCTTAAAATGTTAAAATATTTAATGGTTTATTGAATTTATTGATTTATTGATTAGAATTAAACAAGTATACCCTTAATTTGAATAGAAAATAAGTGCCTAACTCTCCATAAACTGTTCAGGTAAATTTTAAATGTACTGAAAACATCTGAGAAGCTTTTGGTAAAATATCTAAATATTTAATTCAATTTTGTTTTATATTTTTATGTTCTGAAAATTCAATATTTTAGATTTTTTTCAAGCAAATATTGAAATAATAATCGTATTCCGAAATGACTTTTAGAAATTTGATTGGTGAAATACATCTGTTCTCAAATTGTGTAGAAAATCTGCATAAACTGTTTTTTACTGGTTAGGTAAATTTTAAAGCCACTAGAAAACATCTAAGAGACGTTTAGTAAAACTTATAGGAAGTGTTTTAAAGTCCTTTATGCTGTAGAAAATTAGATTTTTTTGCTAATTAACTTATAAAAACTTTCAAAATGTTAAAAATATTTAAATGGTTGTTTAATAAAAAAAACATATACTGAAAGTAGCTTAATATGAGACGAAATCAATCATTTTTAAAGAGTTTTCAAAAAATTGTTTAAATATCCAATGGTTTAATTATATATTTCGTATTTTTCTTCTCAAAATTGCCAAAACAGTTTTCAAATTATGTGAAATAAATAAGTACCTAACACTCCATAAAATGTCTTAGAAACTGTTCAAGTACATTTTAAAGGTACTAAAAAGTATTTGAGAAGCGTTTGGTAAAAATCTAAATATCCTCAATAACTTCTTTTTTTGTACTTTTAGTTTCTAAAAATACAATGTTTTTTAGATTTGTTTCAAGCAAATGTTAAAGGAAATGGAACTTACTTATATTACTTAATTAAAAAACCATATGGATCAAGTGTAAGAACACAAGAAGTCATATACACTACCTTCAAGATCTATGCTCAAACTTTAGAGCAAAAAAAACATATTTGACAAATAATTTGATTAATCATCATTTAGAGAGTCTTCATGGAGCAACTGTGACCAGAAGAATTAATGGCAAGAACGGAAGAACACATATTTTGTGAACTCAAGCCTTTCCAAATGCGATCAAAATTTTTGTATAAAATTATTATGTGTAATATTGAATATTTTTTTGACGAATAAAGCACTGATCTTCACAATTTTATTTGATTTACCAAATATACATTTCGGACACAAAGTGACCATTATCAATGGATTAGCATGGTCACTTTGTGTCCGAAATGTACATTTGGTAAATCAAATAAAATTGTGAAGAAAGGTTATTAGTGCTTTATTCGTCAAATTAATTTGATCTTCACGTAACTCAAGCAACCAATTGAATATTTTTGTTAGCATGTTGGATAAAATAAATCATATCTAATACTATATTCTAAAATGTCTTCATATGAGAGGTAATAAAAACTGTTATAAAGTTAATAAAAGTTAAAAAATATGTTGGTAAAATACATCTGTCTTCAAATTGTGTAAAAAATAAGTCCTCAAACTTCCGTAAACTGTTGTTTTGTAAACTGATTATGTAAATAAAGGTACTGGACTTCAATTTCAGAAACTTTTAATTAAGACAATGTTAAAAAGAACGGAAAGAAATTGATTAAAAATATTTAAAAATATCTGGTAAAAATTCTAATAAATGTTAATAAGATCTAAAAGGTTTATCCAGAAATAAAATAATTTCTTTTTTTTGTGTTTATTTTTCTAAACATATTCTCAGCAGCTTTATTTTAGTTTTTTCGAAAAAATCAAGTTCTCTTAGTTGATTCATTTTACCCCTACAAATTTTTGAAAAATATGCAGTGCGTATACTTTAATTTTCAATTTGCATTATTTCTCTTTATAAAAATACATAGATCTATTCCTTTTCTTTGTTCGTATATTTCGATTTCAGTTTATAAGTTAAAATAGTGGTGAACATTTTGAAACCCATTTTTTTCAAAAATCAATTAAATAACTTCTAACATACTGCCGTATTTCATAATCTTGTTATATTAATTAAAGTTTGGCGATTAAAATGGATACATACAATGTAGGTATTTAGTTTATTTAAAATATTTTACTTGCGCTCAGAAAAAATGATGAATAAAAATTACTCAAGGATATTAAAATCAATACTTTAATAGATACCTCGATATTCTAGTTTCATTCCGGAAGGTTCTCATTGTCACTAATCGATTCAAGTATCGATTTCATAATATATAAATATCAACTAATCCCGATTAATTACATAATTAAATTAATACTTAATTTTTTTGCTCCAGATTTGATCACTATATCTTTAGAAAAATAATGCTAGGTAGATATTAATTTTAGGGATTTATTTTTAAAGCAAAATGTAAAGTTGGAGATGTTAAAATAATAACTTTGTTTTATGAATATTTTTTTTTTCATTTAATATTGTATTTAAAGGAAATCATAAATATTTTTTATATGAAGTAAGAAAATAAAAAATGCATAAGGGATGGTTGAATTGTTTTTTTTTTTATTAATGTCTTGCCTCCCTGTAAGTTTCTCTTATAAGGAATGGTTGAAATTAAATATTTGATTGTAGAGGCTATTACTTACTAAGTAACAATTTTATTAAAATTATGGTTTGAGATTAATTCCACTTTTTTTTATTAATGATTTCCTTTTCCAGAAAACCAAAAAAATATATTATATTTTAATATGAAATGAAATGGTATGAATTTTAGTTAAAATTAATTAATTTTTTATATTAATGATTTGCTTCCGTAGAAAAAAAATTATATCCTTCTCTATTGTCACTCCTTCACGAATTAGTGAAAATTAATTGCGGTGTAAATTTAATGATCGCACGGAAGACTTCAAAAATAACGTCGGGATTTCCACTTTTAAATACGATTACGACAATAATTGCCTTAATCCCTGTAAACCTCCTAATCCCCTTTCAACACTAATCCAATACTGTTTACCTTACCCAAAACTGACCGTTCGAGTAACCTTTCTCGTTTCTTAGAAATACGAATGCGGCTAGTGTAAAATACACAATACACGCGATAACTTTGTAAGTTTGATTGAATCGATATTAACGTAATACAATTTGTTTGTAGCCAGCGTACTAGTTTCAATGTATTATTTTTTGTGTTGTGCTCTAAATGGGAAATTATAATAACGATTTTACCGTAACCTACTTATTTTTTTCCAAGGTACAATCTAGGGCGGCCGTATGTATTACATGTATATCACGCGAGTCGTTCACATTCTAAACGTGCGCGTGGGCGTCGCGTCGCGATTGGTTGAGGGTTCCTCTTATGGTAGGCATGAGGGCTCTCATCTGCCTTGATGACCACTACACACCCTCGCACAACACACCCTGTATATGCGTGCGCCCTCGCATAAAAAGCGAGCATAAAACGTGCCCTTATTACGTAAAGTAACGCAACAGTGTGACCTAAAAATATACTGAAAGAGGAGATGCCATAAGACAACGATTAGTAGTTACGATCACGATATCTTTCAGTTGAAATTTAATAGTAGTTTATTATGATTGGTATTGATATAAATAATAATTTTACTGTTTTCAAAATAAGCATGGTTATTAAATTTGTAATAATGTCGGAATCCACATAAGAAACGACACATTAAATTTATAACCCTCTTGTGTGGTCATAGTAGAATTTTATATACCAATAAAAAGATATTATTGATATCATAGGAGTAATTGTGGATTTAATTAACATTCACATAAATGAATTTTCGACGTTTTTATACCACTATTTAAATATTATAAATATTGGTATAAAAAACGTCGAAAGTAGTTTTTAAGATGAACTACCACATAGTAATGGTCGCCACCGTCATCTTCATCACCCTACACTTATGTATTTTCACATCAACTATATGTTATATGTAGTCTAATTTTTAATTAACGAAATTGCAATAATAATGAGAAGAGCATCAATCCTGAGCGATGTTTTATATTAAAGTAAAAACATATATGACTAGTGAGTGAGCGACCTCTAACCCACCCTCCTATTACAATAATATATCTGAATTCTGAAAAATTTTCTCAATTTGGGATAATAAAAAGATTTTTTTAATTAAAACGGTAAGAAATAAAATAAAAATAGTGTTTTATTTATTCCAACATGTTTTAAAATGTGATTAAGTGAGAAGTAAATCAATAATAAGGAAAATATTTAATGGATAGATCATTTATAACTGATGTTGGGATAGTTAATCTACAAATTATGAAGAGGATAAGAAATATTAATTTTTACATAAAAACATTGGAAATTAAAAAAGGAACCTCTAATGCCAAGATGTACACCAGACACTTTCAACAATTAATAGACACATCAATAAAAAAGGAAAGGTATTCACTGTATCATACTTTGATAATGGTTGTAATTAACCGAAACACGTGTCAGGAAACTGAATATATTAATATGGAAAATAACAAGTGTTTTAATTCAAATGTTTCCAAAAAAGGAAATTAGTAAGTATAAAGAAAGTCTTTAATAAACATTTAAACACTGAATGTTGGTTAATTTTGCTTTCGTATTTATTAAAATTAAATGGCTTTAAAGTTCTTTGAATGAAAATGTTAAAGGATACTTGTTGAGCTAAAGTCTTGATGGAACCAAAATTTGAAAATAATCTGTAATGATCGAAACACGTGTCAGGCGACTGAAAATAAAAATAATATCATGGAACATAACAGTGTTAAAATTTACATGTTAAAAAAATTAAATCACTTGAAACGGTTTTTACAAAAAATAGGTACTGAAGAGACCTATTTTATGATTAATTAATTTCTCACTTAACCCGTGATGAAACATTTTTGGACTATATTTAGTATTTACTTATTTGTAAAAATGGAATGTTTATAAAGATATTTGTAGCAGAAATTATTTTCTCTCGCCATTTATTTTGGAGAACTTTAAAGTTTTTGCAAGTGCAATGTTAAAGGCAATAAAACTGACCTTAAAAAATGAAGTTACTTAGTGTAGTTTCTTTTTGTAAAATCCAGCTTAATATAGTTTTATCATTTTTTAATATAAAAACACTAAACTTTTAAGTAGATATTAAAAGTAATAGAAATTGTTGTTATAATCTTTACACCGAAAGTAGATGTATTTGCTCTAGCCATTTTTAAAAATTAAAATTCATGAAAATAAAAAACCTTGACGACACCGCATTAATTTCACACTCTCCCACAATACCCAAGGCTCTGAGCACACTCCAAGAGCTTATCGGCACTCTAGAGCATTGGTTCGCCAAATGGAGAATTTTAATAAACCCTAACATCTACTCATTCCTTTCCATCGTGTTTCAAACTACCTCTTTTCTATATCGTTAAATAACACCCAAATAGCTTTATTCCAAAGTTGTAAATGCCTTGGAATATCGCTAGGCCCCAAATTTACTTTCAAGACCCACACAACCAATCTCAAGCTGAAAGTCAAGAATAGGACTCGACACTTCAGAACTCTTACATATCAAAATTAAGGCATTTCTATTAAAACAGCGATACGCATATACACAATGATTTGTCAGCCCCTACTTGATTATGCAGCTATCCTATTCCTTAATCCTCGCCCCCTTATTTAAAAAAATCTCAAAGTGAGTGAACGATCAGCTCTTAGAATATTGACAAAATTAGGCATCCTAACAATCCCTGAAACACCCTACTATACGAAAAAACAAGGGTAATCCCAATAAACAACGACTCATACACCTAGCAGCCAAATCTGCCACTAATTCCCACATCCGTGTCGTCCTAAATCATCTCTGTATTCCTCGTAATCTTAATATACCTCCTAAATCCAAACACCCCAGCACCACCATTTATCAATAAATCTCATCATTTCATCTTGAATTATAAGACTGACAACGATATTCACCGACGAACGACGACGAAAACGGGCTGAAAGACCATCGATCGATAGCCGTCGAGCATAAAAATTGAACCAATGTCTTATATTTATTTTATCCATTACATGTATTTTATTTTATTTTTTCTGTAAATAAAGATGTTTAGTAGTAGTAAAAAACCTTTTTCGGAATATATTAAAGTTGATAACTAGATCCAGGTGTTTTGAAAGTATTTATGAGAGATCTTTCGAAATTTTTGTGATAATCAAATAAAATGAAAAACGGTTTTCCAAAAATATTATAGGTAATAAAAATCTAAATATCCAGTGAGTTTGATTTCGTAAATATACAGCATCTTTATTGACAAACAAAAATACAAATGAAATAAAGTCTTTCAGCCCGGATTTGTCAGTCTCGATGTCTTTCGTCAGTCCGTCTCTGATGATGATGATGGATGATGCAATACGATGCATTCGAATGTGGTGAATGGCTTTGAATTTTGGGATCAGATTTGAATTTCTGCTTAAGCAGTAGAGGGAAATGATAAGTCGCTTAAAGGAATATTTGAACATTTTTTCACTTGGCGTTCATTGATAGGAATGATAGAGATAGGAGTTGGTTAGAAGGATTACGTAGAGGATTGCTGGGGTGGCAGATTTTTGTTGAAATTCTTAGAGAAAATCGCTCGCTAACTTGGATATTGTGGATAGTAGGATTGCAGGAGTTGGAGAAGAGAACTTTACCATAGCCCAGTAGAGGGCGGCTAATCATTTTGTAATTTTTAACAGCGGTTTTGATGGATTTTACGTACTTTTTGTATGTTAAATTTCTAAATATTTTAGCTCTAGTTGTTATTTTTGCTTTATTTAAGGTTGTGTGAAGATTACTTTTTATCTATGGTAATGCCTAGGTGTTTTATAAACGTAGAAGGGGAAACAGTTGTGTAGGAGATGTGAATATTCTGTACAAAATTATTGTTACGGTAATAGGGAATGAGAAACTGGGATTTGCAAGGATTGATTTTAATTCGCCATTTTGCAAGCCAGTGCTCCAGAGTGTCAATAAGCTGCTGAAGGGATTGAAGAGCTTTAGGTACAGAGAGATTAAAGTGAAGAGGATCAGGGTTGTAGATGTCGAAGCAGATGTTGTAAAGTAGTGGATATAGAGGAGATCTTTGAGGTAGACAGTACAGGAGTAAAAGGAGGGGAGAAGGAGATGTTGATTTTGACTTTGAGGGATCTGTTTGAAAGGAATTACTTGATAATGTTGTTTTCGTATTCTTTTTTTCTAAAAATGGTAAATTATAGATCATTTTAAAGTAAGTTAAATGTAATGATGGAGATCTGAAAGTGTTTCGGAACAAATATAGATATATTAAATTGTTTCTTTTTATAAGAAACAGTTTTTTGGTGTAGCTTCATTATATTTTTCGCCATTGTTTGTAAAAATCTGAAGATATGTGCAGTCTTCAGATTTTTCAGATTATATTTTTCGCCATTGTTTGTAAAAATTTGAAGATATGTGCAGTCTTCAGATTAAATATAATGAAGCTACTCCAAAAAACTGATTCTAATAAAAATAAACAATTGAATATATCCTTAATTTTGTTTAAACTCTTTAAAATTTTTGACACTAGAAAATGCTTAATTTTCTTTTCTCAAAAATTGGCAACTTTATAAAAAAACATGCCTTTTTAAAATTTGGGTACTACATTAGCCTAATTTTATTTTTAAATACAATTTTGCGTGAATTTTAAAAGTAATAAAAATAACGTAAACGAAATTTTTCAAAAAAAAACTTGAAAGCCAATTCCATTTTGGTGTCGTATTTTTTCTAAAGAAATGCAAAATAATATGCTATTTTTAGACTGAAAGACCTATGGCCGCAAGCCAAGAAGAGAAAGACGAAGAAACATTATAATTTTTATGCCGTATTATTGTAATATTCTCTTCAATAAAGATGTTTTTCTCTAAACGTGCAAGAGACCTAAAAGGTTTTTTTATGAAACTCATGATGCTGGAAATAGCTAAATTATTTATTGCGATTTTTTTGTAAAAATCTGAAACATATTCTAAATAGCTCCAGTTTATTTTCAAAAATCAGTAAATATCTTGTTTTTTCTCAATTTTTTTAAGAATCCTCATAAGAAAATATTAGAGGCAATAAAAAAGATGAGGCAGGCTTTTTACAAAATAGATTCTAGAAGTAGCTTAATTATTTTTTACGACTTTTTTTATTGATTATAAAGCTTTTTCAAGGAAATAATAATAATCATAATAATAAACTTTATTTCTTATTTTAATATGTAATTACAAAAAGTAGATAACACAAATTAAGATACTAAAAAGAAAATGGCGAGGTTCAGTGTATAGTGTCAAAGTCACATACTTTACTAGTAAATTTAATAAAAAAATACTTCAAAGACTTTTAGAAAAAAATCAAATACTTTAAAGGGATTCAATTTAAGGAAATATATATTAAATTAGTTGATTAATTTACTAACAAACTTCTATCTTTTAACTAACACATTCTTTGCAAAACAAAATTTAATATACATCTTGATTATAGAAATGTCTTTATTTTATTTCTGAGTGTTTTAATACAAAATGGAAAAAAAAATATTTTTTTAAGTTAAAGTTAAACGAAATATATAATGAAAATGTCAAATATTTCTGGCCGAAAAAAATGTTTTAAATTAGGATAATTTAAATAATGCGATTAATTTTGTCGGTGTAACACATTTTATTTATTTTGTGACTATAGTTTCGACATTGTTAGCCCGTCATTGTAAAACTAATGTTGTCGAAACTGCAGTCACAAAATTAAATAAAAAAAGTGATACCAACAAATTAATATTTTTATTTGAATTATTCAAAATGTACCACAAAATCAAACACTCTACAATCACGTATTTTTTAAAAGTCGATTACATTTAAATATATATATATATATATATATATATATATATATATATATATATATTTAATTACATAAGAATTTTACTTATAACCTGTAATAGAACAACTCATTTTGCAAATTTTAAAAACAGTGAAAAAAAGTGAAATGTTTTTACTAAATATTTAAATTCGAGAATTTTTTTCTATGCTTTGTTTTTCATTCCTTTTTGAAAAATTGGATAATATAAAAAACAAATAAAGTAAATGCTAAATATAATAAAAAAAGATCGCACAAGTTTTTAGTAAAAATATTAGATGTTTAGAGTGGCTTCAATTTTAAGATTTTTTATAAATTTCTTAAAGATTTGACTAGGACAGTTCTAATACAACTTCAATACGTGCTTCACTAATGTTAATAGCAATGCAAGCGACCTGAAAGACATTTAGTCTATGTTCTAGAAACGACATAATTTTGTTCTCGTTTGTTTACAATAATATAACGTTTTCGTAAATATTAAAGATAATGAAAAAATGTTGGGTTTTAATCAAAAACCTAAGATTTAAAAGAAGATTTGAGAAGTAGAAAAAATGTGGCCTTAATTTAAAGGAATTGAGGAAGATTTTACATATTTGTAATAGAGCTCGAATATTTGATGTACATGTAATAAACAAAAATAATTTAGAAAGAAAGTATTAGTCGGTTTTAATTTCCATTTTTGTTATTATTTTAAATAACAATGTAAAAATATTAAGATGGTTACTGTTACTACGTGGTAATTTATAAATGCCTATTAAAAAAAACATAAGTTTTTACTACTAAACAATTTTTTGATTGGTTTCTTTTTACTGAAATAGCTTAATTTTGAATTTGCAATTTATCTTATAATAATTAAATAAACTATTTTAAGTAAATGTAAACAAGAGGGTTTTTGGTAATAAAAATAATAACAATAATATTGATATTCATCACTTTTTTGAATAATCTGAGTACTGTACGTAGTCAGATATGTTTATGTTTTCCTAAAAATGGAAACATTTTGAAAAAATTAAGATATTGAATACAAATAAGTTATTAATTTAATAAGATCTAAAATGCTATTAGTAAGACTCAAGACCCTGATATTTTTTATTTTCTGCACATATTAAGGATGTAGAAAATAAATGAAAATTTGTTTAATAAAAAAATCTATATTTTCGAAAAAATTTCTGTACTGAAAACAGAATGTTTTTTTATTAGCACATATTTTTTGTAAATAGTTTTTAAAAAGAAACATAAAACTTGCATAATTATTCTATGTGAAAAAAATTATAAGAATAAAAGGAAATATAGTATTTAAAATAATACTATGACAGAAAACTTGAGATGATTCTAACCTTTTGTATGTGTCTATTTGGTTGTGCTGGTCAAGAATTTCTGATTGTTTTCAAACGAAACTTTAATAAAATTACGTTTTCCGGAAGTGTAAATAACCACTGGCGTTTTAATTCTATTTTTTAATTGTTTTTTAAACATTCAAAATGTTATAAAATTGTACAAGAAATTGAGTGATACGAATAAAAGGCAAGATTATATATAAACACTTAAAAGGCAATAAATAACCTGATTAATATGTAAAGTAATAATTATTAATAATAACAATATAGAAAAACTACACAACTATATCAAAATTAATTGTTATTTTTATTACAGCTTTTATAAATAAATAAACTTACATATAGTAAATAATAAACAATATATAAGTTTATATTTTCTTTTTCAATTTTTAAAATACTACATACAAAAGAAAATGATCTAAGTACTTGTAGCATAAACTATAAAATTGGGGAAAAACTCAAATATATTTATTCATATTTATTATCTTTTAAAAATTATTGGTTTTAGATAAAATTAATTTCTTAACATAGACTTTACTAATAAATAAACAATGTTTCACAAAGGAAATAATATATATATTTTTAAAATTTTATAATTTTTTCTTTAATATCATCAAAATACTGATCCAAAATTATAATCCCAAATGAAATAGAAATGAACATTTGAAAAAAAAAACATACCACATATTTCTATCGTTACAGAACAAGATTTATCGTCATGTAATTTTGGAAGCGACGGCAAATGAAAGAAAAGAAAGAGAGCGATTTAAAAACTAGAAAATTAACATATTTAAAAATATACACATTTAGAAATAACTCAATGCAAAATTGAATCTAATTTCATGGATCTGTTTTTCAATTATGTTAGCATCATTTGTTTATCTTCTTTTTATTAGTTTTATATTTTGAAATATGTATGTGGATTTAAAAATTTTAATTTAGAAATTTGCTGGACCAGATTCAAAAAGATCACTCCTTTTCAAGTATTCACCCCTTGTGTCCACTCGACACTCAAGAAGTCCGCATGTATTTATTTAATTGTCAAGTCCTTATTAAAGAGTGCACTCAAAAATCCTTTTATGCGCTGAAAAGCCCCCGACACTTTTGGCCCCCTTTTCCTCGGCCCCGCAATTCACATTCTAAACCCGAATCGCAGGTCGATACCGTTGCGTGGCCGGCACCCCATTGGCCGGCCGAACTCCACCCCCGTTTCGGGACCGCGCCATTGGTGGATCAATGAGGGCCTGAGAGTGCCATCGAGTGAAGAACCACTCTTTAGCACTCTTCAGTGGTCCTCCAGAAGGCCTCAAGTGCATTCGCGTGTCTCGCCACTTAAATATCGCCAAAACCTGGTGCTGGTTTGCAGTAAAGCGTTTCCTGTTGGATTTCTGGTTGTGCTCGTTTCGTTCGCTGTGCGTGTGAGTGTTCCCGAAATTTTCGTAAAAGTGGCTGAGGACGGGGAAAATCCGAAGGCCGTTTCCAAGGCGGAGACGATGCCTCCGACGGTGCCACCGCCGCCGCCGCCGTTTCTGGCCTGGCCGCCTCTGCTCCTGCACCCGTGGGCGCCGGCACTGCTGCCCACCGCTTGGTGTCAGTCTGCCGCTGCAATGAGGTTCGTTAAAGTATTTTTTATCCAACAAATTCACAACAGAAATATTTCCAAACAAGGCCAAAAAAAAAAAATAACTACAGAATTAAAATAAACCAACTTTAACCATCGAATTCCATATTCAGTTTTCTATTTCATGAATTCTGAACGTCTATCATCGTAGTAGCAACTGTCAAAAAATTTAGAAAAATTGTAGATAATTCAGATCAAGTGTAGACTTTTTTAGCAGAAAAATCTATCAAACTAATTTTTACTATCTCTTTATAGTTTGGAATTGTACTTGTTATACTACTTGTAACTTCTGTTACTACTTACAATGACTATACCACATTGTCTTTCATCTTTTTGAAAGCACTGTATGGACAGATTAAAGTAATAGTAAATTAATTGGATAAGTTACGTGAAGACAAACTTGATTATAAAATAAAGCACTAAAAACCTTTCTTCGCACAGTTTATTTGAAAGAGAAATTGTCACTTTGTGTCCGAAATATATATTTGGTATTTCAAATAAACTATGTTAAGAAAGGTTTTTAGTGCTTTATGTTATAATAGAGTGAAGAATAGAATTTTATTGATGCTAAATGAAGAGAGCTTAGGTCACAATACTAATATAATATGTTAGATACTTTATTCACTTCACTCTTGATGAAATGAAATTATAACATTAGGTAATTTTAAATTGGAACACTTATGTTTCATATTATATTCACATTCCTGACATAAAAAGTCTTCTAATTTAAAACTCATAAACATAATTGACATAATGCTAAGCTAATTGTTAGTTTTTGTAATAGCGATAGCGATTCTTAAGTCCAAAATTATAAAAAAATTAAAACCATTGTTACCCAATATTACAACTGACCTATCATCAAGTATCTTTTGATCAAAGGACTATTTTCACGCATACATATTTATTGTATTGAAACTCAATTGAAAAAAAAAGTGTTCAATTGATTACAAGGCTTTTATCATTTGAACACTTTTTTAAATTGAAGTTCAATACAAGAAATCTATTGAGTGAAAACAGTCCTTTGATTAAAAGATAGTTGTTGACAGGTTTAACTTTCAGATTGAAAATATTCTTTACCGACGCATTTATTTAAAAAGTTACATTATGTTTTTAAAATGTACATTTTCTTACTTGGTTGCAATAATTTATGAAGAATCATTTTGGAAGTAAGAATTAAACGAAAAAACGAAACAACTTCATATTTTCATGATTGCTTTAGAAGTAAGATCTTTTTAGCATATTTTTTTCTTGAATTTATTTGAGTTATGTTATTGCTTTAAGTCAACACAAAATAACTTTTCCAACAGTTGATAATTTAAAAATACATTACCTAAATCCACAACAATCAATCTTACTGAGCAACAAAATCTTATAGTTTATTATTTATATATTTAATTAAGTATTCAACCTAAGTTGATTATTATTATTGTATAAATGGATTAAAACGCATAAAATAGTGCGCGAAGAAATTAATTTTTCTCATAAATATAATGTTTATTATATAAAAATAAAGTTGATTACACTTTATAACTTACAGGATTAAACAATTTTTTTATATTAACTTTAAATTTAGTTTCTTAATTCTTTAAATACTACATGCAAAAGACAATGATCCGAGAGAAAACCAATTTTTGCTTTACGGCTTATACTGAAATCTATATCAACTAATATAAAAATGAAGAAACAAATTCAATTATCTTTAAATATTGTCAGTAGAATATTATTTAAAAAAATACATATGCGTTTTAACCAATTTATTTTCACAATTCTGCCACGAACAATGATATTTTTTATAGAAAGAAAACATCTTTATTATTAGAAGTAAATATATTTACAATTTTTGTGAAGTGAAGTGTGCAAACTTGAGATTTCTTCTAATCAGCAGCTGCCGACCCGCGGTCTTTCAGCCCTATTTTTTATATTAATTATGAAAATCTATTTTTAAGATCTTACCGAAATTCGATCAACAGAACATAAGGTATTAAAAATAGAAGGAGAGATCTGTTGCGTGAGAATGGTTCTTTTAATCGCAAGAAACTTAACTAAACGCTTGGTTTTGTTTCATTATTTTTATATTTGTCAGACTAGTTACGACCCCAGGTCATTCTCATATCTTCTTGAGAATGACCAATGGTCGAAACTAGTCGGAGAAGTATAAAAATAGTGAAACAAAACCAAGTGTTTAATTAATCTTCTAATTAACGTAGAAATATTTCAACACGGGTTAAGTAAGAATTTAATTCATCGTAACTTTCTGGTAGGCTTAACTTTAGTAATGAAAATGTTTCACCAAAGTGTTTTATATTTTGTACAAGATATTTTTATTAGAATATTTCGAATGTTTGTTTTTTATTTAAAAAAATGTGTCTTCATTTGTGAGGCACTTTTCTTTAGTTTAAAGAGATTATAAACTATGTAGTGTAGACTATTCTTTTATACTTCATCTCTCGAAAAAAGAAGATGTATGTGGTGAGCGAGATTAAGACAAAAAAATATATATCTTTACTTTTCTAAAAAATATTTTTTAATCATGTATTTTATCTTTTATTTAGTATTAAAACATTGATAATGGTCACTTTGTGTCCGAAATATATATCTGTTAATTTAAATAAAATTGTGAAGAAAGGTTTTTAGTGCTTTTTAATTAATCAAGTTTACCTTCACGTAACTCACAAAAATCAAAATTATCTTTTATTGTTTTGTATATAAATAAACTAAAACACAAAAAAATGCAACTTTAATTTAAAAATGCGAAACATTTCGTAAATCTATAACATTGTTACTTCCCTTGAGTAACTTCCTTAAGTTACAAAACTAATCTTACAGTTTATTAGTTTATTTTTTTACATTAAAATTAGTTATTATATATAAATGATTTTAAACATACAAAAAATATTAAGATGATCAATTACTTCGATTGAGTCTTATTTTGAGTTATTCTTAAGTTACAAAAAAAAAATCTTACAGTTTATCATTTTATTTTTTTTATATTAAAATTAGTTGTTACATATAATTGATTTTAAACATACAAAAAATCTTAAGTTGATCAATTACTTCGATAGAGTCTTATTTTGAGTTACTTTTTAAATTACAAAACAAATTTTACAGTTTATAATGATTTTACATATACAAAAAATATTTTTTTATCGTCGACCAATTACTTCTATTTGAAAATTTACTTATATGCTTTAAATTTCGATTTCAGTTCTTAGAAAAAGTATTAGAATACTACTTGGAAATTAATAATATAAAAAAGAAAACTTGATTGAAAAAATTATTTTTGATTTGTTGCTTAAGAATAAACTAACTAAAAAAATGAAAAAAACTAGATTATCATTATACAGTCAGTTATTTCTATTAAAATTATACTTATATAATTTTAAATTTTCGTTTTTCGTTTCTTCTTCTTCGAATTACAGTTGCAAAAGAAAGCAAGTTAATCCAAGGCGAAACTTAATTTAAATCGTTTTTTTTTTATAAAATAAACTAATTTAAAATTCGGAAGAAAACACTAGATTATTTATATTAATTCAGTTATATCTTATGTATATAAATGCATAAATTTTATTTTTAGTTCTTTAAATACTATATATAAAAGCAAATTATCAAAGAGGAAACTTGATTTTGATGTAACGCTTATAGTATAAACTATAAAAAAAAACTGGATGTTGTGCATTCATTATAAAAAATTTACTTTTAACATCTTACTAAACTCCTAGCAATAATACATGAAGAAAAAATTATATTCAATTTAATATTTCAAGTATTTTCTTGGATCTTAACGGCGTTCACTTGGTGGTACATTTCAATATTAAGAATAAAGAAAACACTTTTACTTTTTTATACTAAGTTTGATAATGTGGTATAAAAAAGTAAAAGTGTTTTCTTTATTCAAGTATTTTTATCATCAATTTATTTACGTAGAGTTTATGGGGTTCCAAGAAAGAAATAATATCATATGTCTACTGTGGATAAGTTAATTTTAAAAATAAATATATTTGTGTTAAGATTTATCTCATCAATTAACATATTTTAAATCTAAACAAAAAATTATAGTTTTTTAATGAATGAAATATTGAAAATAAAATAAATTTTGAATAGAAGAAGTACGGCCGGAGTTCACAATTACCAATTATGTTCTTTCACTCAAACCTTCCACTCAAACCATGATGTTGAAAAGGCAGGCTTTTGATCAAGAAGAAATAAGGAAACTAAAATATGTAATCATTCTAGGAGTAAGAATTTAAACGTAAACAACTTCTTTTTTATCATGATTACTTTTAAAGAAAGATCTTTTTAGCTTACCTTTTTCTTAAGTTTATTTGGCTTACGTTATGCTTTAAGTAAACACAAAATAATTTATCTATCAGTTGATAATTTGAAAATACATTTCCTAAATCTACAACAACGAATGGAATAGATCTGTTGTGTGAGAATGGTTCTTTTAGTCGCAACAAATTTGCTAGTAAACTTAACTTTAGTAATGAAAAGCAGATATCCTCTCTTCATTTTGTCCGAATTAACAATATTGTAAACCTTTTTCTGTTTGAAAACCATAACTTTTAAACCCACCTCGAATCTTTCAATTATTTTTATTTAATTAAACATAATAATTGAGTCGCCCAACTTTTTTGACTTTTGCAGGTATCCTCATCCACATCTAAAACTTTTATATTTTCTTTAATAACCTCCTTTTTTAGGAGAAACTTTTTAGCAATTTATGATAACTTCTAACAAATGCGCACGAGTTTGGGTCAGCATTTTTTTAATATAAAATATAAACAGGATTTAAAGTGAAATATAAATATAAATATATAATATATACAACAACTTTATTACAGACACATTTGTTTAACAATATTACATCTTAAATGTATACAATAGCAGAAGAGGTTAGTATGTACCTGTCGGGCTATCGATCTTAGGTCTGTCTGTCTTATATAATATATTTTAATATAAATATATAAATGTTTTATTATTGGTAATAAGAAGAAAACAGTAAACGAAATTATATGTTCCTGCTTGTTTCATTTCTTCAAGAATTAATGCGAACGCCAACGAACCATTTTTATTGCGGCGCCTCCACCATAATTTGCACTAAATTTCAAAGTTTCCTAAAATCTGTTTAAGCATTGCTGATAAATACTTTAATAAATTAAATGAAAAAGTTATTAAATTTGCCAAACTAGCTACTGGAAAAGTACAGCATCGTTCATCCGAGTTTGTATGGCATATTATATTAACGGAGAGATTTTTTTAAAATTAACTAGAGTATTTACATTCACACAAATGACACGTTGCAAAAGCCACGTAGTCGACAGTAAAATATTACTAATAATTAATTTGTTGTAGGCTTAAACAAGCCTAAAGAAGAGTGTACAAGAAAGCCCACTTAGATAATCTTTTTTTGGTAAATGGAATAATAATTCTATAAACGACTAAACCAATTAATGGCCACTTACACCAGCTGTTGTTAAATTTTTCGATTAACTAATCGCGATTAACTTTAACCAGAATATTTCGCTTGCACCGTCGGCTGATTAAGAACCACCGATCACAGAGTCATAACATAGGGAGCACACGTTTTTATAGAGTTTTCATTTTTATTTTTGGTATTTTTATGCCGTACAATTGAGAACAGTCTGAATACTTGACCTATATATAAAAAATGTCTGACAAATGTACATAAATAACTTCACGATTATAAACGTCCTGAAGTTAGTCGCTACGTACTTGTCACGTTAACCGGCCAAAATCGGCTGGTTAAATATTTGAAGTTTTTGGGGGACTTTAACCCGGGCAAAGTTGCGGTGCAAACCGATTTTTCGTTAACCAATGATTAACTTTTAATCAATGGTTAAGTAGCTGAGGTGCAAATGGGCAAATAAATTATAAACTGTTATAGATAAACAATGCAATAAAATAGTTAATCTAGATTAAATTAAGACAGTTATTAAAGTAACAAGCTCGTTTATTTTATTTTCATAACATGGCGGAAGGACCACGTGGTCGATAGCCAAATACGACTACTACTACTTAAAACACTTGTTGCCACCAGAATGTTTGTTTGAGAAACATCTTTATTGAAGATAATTATAAGAATAACAATACTTATTATGATTCTTCGCCATCTTCTTCTTCATGGTTATCGACCGTAGGTCTTTCAGTCTTTTTTAATTTTGATTGTTTTTTGATCGCAAAATTTATTCATGAAATAAAATTCATCAAAGATTTTCTAAAATTATTATTACCATCCAGTAAACTAAGGTTTTTTTCGGCCAATTTATTATTATTTTTGGTAAAACTTAATTAAACCCAAATACGTTTATATTTATTTTTATTTTCTTAAATGTCACACCTTTCTCCAGTTTGATACTTAATAATCTTCAATTAGCATCATATAAGCACAAATATACATATGCTTAATGCTTGAAGCCATCACTTTGTGATACATCTTGAATCAGGAACTTTAAATGAAAATACACTTCGTTAATATCACACACAAATATACATGTTTCCGAATGCTGATTTAAAATCATTCCATTATCAAATATGCTTATAATAAGTGTACATGAATAATTCCATTTTTTTTCTTCTTCAAATTGATTCGTAATAACTTTGGAATTGGAAAATACCACGGCGGGCGGTGGTAATCCTTTTTGGAAATATTTACACCGTTGTAAATCCATTATTTTTGCACGTCTTCCCTCGGCACGCACAAAAGGGCCAACCTGTAAACGATCAGGCTACCTTGCAGGTACTTTATGGGGGTGCACTTGTGCCCGAACGTGACTTCGCCTCACTTTCCAGGATTACGGATATTGTCACCTGTTTACGGGCGACGGTCTCGCAAACCAATAAAAACCTCACACAAAACGCCGAATGGATGACGGATACCTCAATTGAATCCACAATGAGCGTACATCCGTTAGTTCCGATGGTACTCCGACTCTGGCGAATGCCTTTTCACGGCGATGAAAGACTGCGTTCGGTTAGTTCCGAGATGGTCCTTTGACTTTCTTGACAATGAAAGATGATTCTAGTAAATAGATGCTACGGATTCAGACTTATTGATATTACAATTATAATCGGGTTTTTGTATTCAATAGTCTATCAGTACAAAATTTAAATATAAATGTTGTATAAGAAGTAGAATAACTTTTGTTACCACCAATGAAATATGGTCTCACGTTTATTAGCTTGATGCTCAAGAAGCGACTTTTATTATTATATAATAGCTGATTTTATATGAGTATTTATTAGAAAGAATTATAATTTTGACAAAAAACTAGTAGTGATCACAACATCCTTCCTTAAAGAACATTTCTTCAAGGAAGATAATTAATAATTGTTCTGCTACTCTCTTGATGAAAACAAATTTTCAAATTGGAAGAAGTATAAAGTTTGTTATGTTCAATTTCTCTATTTTCAGGTAACTAACACGTGTTTCGGTCTTTACGGATCATTATCAAAGTTAAAGGTTGTAATGATCCGTAAGGATCGAAACACGTGACACTTACCTGAAAATAAAGAAATGGAATATAACAAGAGTTTTACTTCTCACAATTATTAATTTATTTAATGTTGTTACTTGTAGTCATTGTTGCGAGACTAAGAAAAAATAGGTTTTTTGAATTGGTTGCTTGAGTTACGTGAAGATCAAATTAATTTGAAAAATAAAGCACTAATAACCTTTATTCACAATTTTATTTGATTTACCAAATGTACAGAAAGGTTATTAGGTTTTTGAAAATTATAATAGTGTTTTTACTTTAAGATGAAGATTGGATTTTGTAATTTATTAAGGATTGTGTGAAATTTTTAAAGTTTTTAATTTTGATTTCCTTTTGGTTTTCAGGTTGTTGGATAGTATGAAAGCGTCGACTGGCGCCCATCAAAGACAACCGGCCAGTTTTGCTATCAGTGATATTCTGGAGTTGAACGATCGGGCTCAGCAGGGTTTGGAGTCACCTTCTGAGCCGCTTTACCCGCCGAACCCCCAGGACTTGTCATCGGGCCAGACTCTGTTACCACCTCCGACGGCACGACACTGGGCCCTACCCACCGAATTAAGTGAGTACAAATTATATTTTCTAAATGTTCTCATTATTGCTCATAGAAATCAAAGATGTTTAGGTCAATAAAACTCAAAAAACTAAACATTTTAATCTGCAAAACTTTTCTATACCTAAATAAATAAAAGTATTTTCGAAAACGTATTTGATACTTATTGCGAATAAAACTGCTGAAGAAATACGTGTTATGTTCCATAAGAATATGGAATATTTTTTGGCGGCAGTAGTGAAATTTAAACGTATAGATAACGTTAGTTTTAATGAAGAGGGGTAAAATTTGAGGGTTTCTGAAGACGATCAATTCGTTTGTTCCAAGTTTAGAAGGAAATTGTAGCTGTTTATGGAAGCATGAAAATAGTTCCTAAAATTTAAATTTTCTGGCAGTTATGGTAGTTTAATTTAAAGTCTAGTTAATGTTAGTTTTAATGGATAGAGATAAAATTTACTTGGGCGTTTCTGAGGAAGATCAATTGTCTTTTGTGAAATGACCTCAAGTCTTAAGCCTCTACCCCTTGTGTTAGTGATCCTTGATAGTTCGTTTTACTTACGTGTCCTGATTTTTAAATTAAGTTAAAGTAATTAGGTCGTTTTCATCATTTTGAATTGAATACAATAACTTAACTATTAAAATTATCGTGTTTCAATTCCAAATGCTTCAAGAGCCATCATGATATTTATTTATTTAATTAACCAATGTGTTTTCAAAAACTTTTAAATATTTCAATAAATGTATACAAAAATTTAGAATCCACATGGAAAAGATTAAGTTCACGTTCATACAATCTTCCACTATGTCTACTTTGTTGACTCTGCTGGCAGAAAAAGGCATTTTTGATGATTTTCCATCAGATTACTTGCCATTTTATTTGTTATTATTTTTTATTTGTTTCAAGAATGAAACCTTTATTTTAAAATATATTACATCACATTGATATTTCGTTTTACTATATACTAAATTATTAAGTAATTACTTCTTACATATGTATTTAAGATACTATCATTCGATTAACTAATAAGAAGAAGTAATCATAACTGCAAATTGTTTAATGCATTATATAATAATCATATTGTTTCCAAACTATGGAGTAAAAATTGCATTATGATGGCAAATTAAAAGCGATTTATCTGACGGCGTGAACGAACACGGGGATGGTGTCATAATTGAAAAGAACGCCGGTGGAACAGGGGACGGAGGGCGTCCCCTCGCACCTCGCTTTAAACTGTGGAATAATAAAGGTTATAAACGAGAATTAAATCACCGTCGCGAATGGTGACACATTTAGTGTACAAAGAGGGGTGTGATTCTATTAGCTGAAAAAGGGGATGTATTTAACCGCAGCCGATTGGCGGAGGGTTCACGCCTCAAGACAGCTGTTATTAGACGTCAGCTGCCGTTCGGTTGGCAGCGATGAAATACTGTCAACCGCCATTGCTCGTCATCTTTATATCTTTCAGCCATTGTTCGCGCCCCGACAATGCACCGTTATACAACACCTCGACCCCCCGAGTTAAAATAATACTATTTATAAAAATATGATGATGTAGATATAACCAAAAAATATATAGTATAAAGTAAAGCCACATTTTCACTTCATAATATACTGACGTAGTATATGGTTTTAAAAACGTTTTTATTATTCTACAACATTTTCAATCATACAACGAATAAAAATAAAACAATTGATATAAATTAAACACAAGGTTTTAAATTTACAATGTTTTATTAAAAAGAACTTAATAAAAAAGGGTAACCCTTTTTAAAATTAACTACCACGTAGTAACAGTCGCTAACATCGTTTTCAAGAACTTAATAGGTAGTTATAATTAATATTTAAATCACCAATAATAATGGAAAATTTATCCTTTCCCAAGGTACTACAGTCATTTAATAAACTAGAACAAATATTTTTTTTAAATTTGTGTTCAACAATTATTCAATGAACCAGAATAAATAATAGACATTTCTTATTAGTTTAGTTCTTTGTTTTCTTGGAATGGTACACTACTAGTTAGTTTCCAGTTTTCTGAATTTGTAAAAAATTGATATTTCATTATAAATACTGCTATTGGATAATAAAACGTAAGTGTCAATTTATTCTTTCTCAAGGTATAATAGCTATTTAATGAACCAGGATTAATTAATTGATTAATCTTTTATTAGTGTCGTGAATGAGTATTTCTTAGGGTAGTACGCTATTGGTCCTTTACTTTACCTAGTTTTGTTAATTTGTAATTATTTAATAAATTTAATGATGGATGCAACTATTGGATACTCAAACGATAGTAAATTTTCCCCATGATACTATACTTATTAAATATACTAGGAGAAAGAAGCAATTTTGTAACTTGCCTTTAAATTTCTTCCTCTCTTTCCCAAATTATAACAGTTATGTAATAAACCAGGACATTATTACATTTGTGTTGTTCAATTCAATGCATCCAATTTTCTAGATTTGTAGTTTTGAGATAACTTTAATCTCCTTAAGTAAATTACTTCAATTCTCTGTGTAAAAAAATGTTATTTGATTGGGACAAGAGTTTTTTTTTTATTAACATTAAGACACGTAAGCACAATTTAGATATAGATAATATTAGTAATAAAATATTTGATTTCGTGTCATGTATAGATTAAATAAAAAAATATTGAAAGCATATTTTATTGTCCCGATCAAAGGGATGAATGGAGGCCATTAATCTTTTGGCAAAACGACGGTTAATTTCCTTTTTTAGCGTGCCGAATCAATCGATAAATCACCCTCCCCTAATGACTTGAGGGATGGATCAATTTGTCTACCTGTCCAAATTAGGACACGTTCATTCGATGAACTGATAACGAGAAGGCTTTTCCCCCCGAATAATCGAATGATCGACATCGCAAAAGAAACATTAACATTAATACAAAAAAAAGTTATTGGCGGCTATTTTTTTATATAATTGATTACAAATTGTAATTAATTTTCATATTATCTTATTGTTTCAGCTATATCACAACATAATCAGCAACTGAGTCCCGACAGTACGAGTCCGTCGATATCGGAAAGATCTAACACCGCCCCGGAGACGCCCGGCGCCGGTACGCAGAGCGATCCCGGTACTCACACCGGTGATGAGGAGATTGAGGATGAGGATGACAGGGGTCAGCAGCAGGGTAGTACCGGGCATAAGAAGCGCAAGCGGCGCGTGCTCTTCTCCAAAGCGCAGACTTACGAGCTGGAAAGGCGGTTTCGGCAGCAACGGTACCTCTCCGCTCCAGAACGCGAACACCTCGCCTCGATCATCAGGCTTACGCCTACGCAGGTCAAAATCTGGTTCCAAAATCATAGGTATGTCCAAAAACGAATAAATTTTTATCGTATTTTATTTAACTTATTATTTCCCTTACAGATACAAGACTAAAAGGGCTCAGCACGAAAAGGGACTGCACGAGCAACAGAACAGCAGTCACATGCCGTCGCCGAGAAGGGTGGCAGTACCGGTGCTGGTGCGCGACGGTAAACCATGCCTAGGCGGCGGACCCAAACCTGGTGAACATAACCTACAAATCCCCGGCGGCCACATGGTGATGCCCTCGTATACACACCCTCTGATGCACGGTCAACCGCCGAGGGGCTGGTGGTAACCGATTCAATACCTGCCCAAAACAGTACTAAAGTGTAAATATTGATTAGAGAGAGAACGTGAGTGAGATAGAATATATATAAATACATATACGTATATAAGAGAGATTTTATATAGTGCAACTTGTGATTTTTTAAAATGTTGTTATTTAGTTTTTAATTTGTTTCTTTTATTAAGCGTGTATGTGTGCGTGTGTGTGTGTTATGTGGTTACGGCAACGATTTGCGCCAAAATAATAAATAATATTATCAAAATACAAAACTATTTCGATATTCACATAATTAGTATTAAATTATTCAAACAAACCTAAAAAAAATAAGTAAAACTTAATTCTTAACTTGACCAACTTGAATTTAATGGCGTAAATCGTTGCTGTTTATTTAAGTCACAGTTTACGTTAACATTACCATTTACCAACATTAATATCATTTAAGATTCGTTCTCTTTGAGCCAAAACTTAGTTACAATTTAAATTGCTTTTTCAAATTTCACTGCTCTTTTACATTCGTGCTCTATCACGTGAACTTGCTATCACACAATTTATCTTTTTGTGATATAACCTTATCACGCGCCGCACACACACACATACACATACACGGGCATTCAATAATTTTTCCCCGAGTCGAACTGTAAATATTTGAAATAATTGTAAATGTGTAAATAATGTCCCCTTTTTTTTTCCTTTTGAAAAACGATGTCAGAGTCAGTATTCTAACCTTAAAAGAGTACCATCCCCATGTTCCTCATACGTGTAGATATGTAAAATCCGATGATGGAGAATTATGTAAGCAGCACCGAAACGTTGTCATTCCTTAATATATTGTGTACAGTTAATTTATTCGAGAGAGATATCCCAAAAAATTAATAAAGACAAATATAAACAAAGAAAATTGTTGTTTTATTTCATACTGTTAAAAACCTAAAATTGTTTACCATCGTTAATTTACTTGTTTTGGATGAGGTAGGTACAGCTTATCAGTATTTGATATCTTCCGCCTGGAGGTATCTAAAAGACAATGTGCTATTATTCCAATGATAATGATACTATACAGAGAAGCCAAACAAATTATAATCATTTGTTTGATTTTCGAATAACATAGAAACGACATCTTCGAATGTACATAGATTTGTAGCTACTTCATTTAGAATTATAGTTAAATACATATATTTGAATAGGGCTTCTATATTCCGTAATATAAAACAGTAAGTTTTTTTTTAATTTAGGGTTGTCTTTGAAGGCCATAGCCTCGTAGATAAAATAAAGTGGTTGCAACACTATAAAGGTAAGTATGGCGGTCCGATTTTCATATATTCTTCGGAAAGAACTATTTTTTTTTTAATGTAATTAATGACATTTACAAAAAAATATTAATTTGAATAACTCATTAAAAAAT
The DNA here is from genome assembly GCA_963969525.1 of Ontholestes murinus. NCBI lineage: Eukaryota > Metazoa > Arthropoda > Insecta > Coleoptera > Staphylinidae > Ontholestes > Ontholestes murinus. The sequence goes on from OZ018395.1 coordinate 47,782,837, forward strand.
CTTGAAAAATTCAATGTAGTTGGGCAGTTTCACGATATTAATATAATTAATCTCATCTACATCGAAATACGGCGCCCGAGTTTACTGATTATAATATTTCTTATAAATTAGCTGAAAATAAATTCTGATCTAGTTAGAAGTATTGAAAACATATTATTCAAAATTGATCAAAAACTTTCAAAACCTACCCGACTTGGAATGTATATTCCCACCAGTCCAAATTGAAAGCGCCGTTTAAAATACGCTCTTCTAATAAATCGATAATTATTTCTGCAATCCAAAACCAAACAAAACAGTAAACTTTAGAGTTGTATATTATACAGTATCCTTCGGAGAAAAATACACTAGGATGAAAATGGTCTAAATGTAAATTAAATTGAGTATTAATTTACCGATGCAGTATTGTTGGAAATGAAAATTTTAATGAGAAAAATAAATTTCTCCGATCATTACTGCACCGTTATCTTACAAAAATTATGCAAGATTAAACAGCTAATAATTAAAACAACTACTCGTACTAACGCACCGCCAGGCATTGAATGACATAACTATTAGCTGCCTTACCTAAATCGCATTAAGTGCAAAGTAACGTATTTTGTGCTGTTATCTTTTTTTTAGACAATCACACGAAATTATTATGTAAGGCAATCTCCACACACGTGTTTCGCTGTATCACAGCTCGTCAGTGAAGCTATGCCTTTATTACGTGGGTACTTCCAAGTGGAAGGCCCGCACGAGAATGAATCGATTTTAAAATAAAATCGATGCATTGCATTGCATTCCTTCCATTTGTAAGGACCCACGCCGGGTTGCTTCAGGATGGTGATACACTACATATATTTAGATTTCTTCATTATTTGATTTAGTTTTTTCTTCCCTTTAAAAATATATTTTTTGTTGTTCTTTATGATTAAGAATTCGAAAGAAAATTCTCTATTATAAATACTAAAAAATACTTCTTTATTCATTTTAATGGTGCAATTATTAAAAATCATTGCAGTATTGTACCAATGACTGACACTGTGACTTTTGACATTTGGAATAGGCTCTGTATATTGTTTACTATGGGTACTTCCTCAAATTCTCGACTTTGGTTTGATGAATGGATAAAATCGTTTACAATTTTATATTCAGAAAATACAGTGCAATTTGAAAAAAAGGTGATTGTCTTTTGTCAAAAACTGGATGCAAGAAAAAATATCAGTTCAGTTCATATTAAAGTCTTTTAAAAATTCAAAAGTTTATTTAAAAGTGTATTATTGGTTACATAACTTGGAAAATATTATATCGCCCAAATCCACGGCTACCTCCACCTCCTGAGTTGATGCATAATTCCGCTCGTTTTACTGCATTTCGAATTGTTCCTTGCAAAACATCTGGCTCCAAATTGGCGATTTCTTCTTCAATGTTAGCTTTCAAGTCTTCAAAGGTTCTTGGTTTGTTGTGGTAAATGCGAGATTTTAAAAAGCCCCGAAAGAAGAAGTCTGTTGCAGTTAGATTTGGTGATCTGGACGGCCAGTTCAAATCTCCAAAACGGGATACCACCAATCACTTTTTCACTGCAAATGCAGTCACTTTGAGGGGAAGCAATGGATCTTCTTGCATTACATGTGGATTCTATGTGCCCCAGAAACGCAAATTTTGTTTGTTAACATAACCACTTAAGTGGAAATGGGCTTCATCGTTCATTATGATTTTCGATACGAAGTTATTATGTGTATCGCTCCATGGATTGTTGACAACTAATTCACTATATATCTACATAATAAATATCAAAGCACACTGACATTTGGCGCCATTTGCTTCTGTATTGTTTTATCTTTGTTTAGTAACAGCTTATTGCTACTAAACCATTGTTTGCATTTATCATTTGATGAATAGCTTAGACGAACTGCCTCTTCCGCAGTACTAGCTATGTCAACAATGGTGGTGTCATCGGCATATATAACTTTAAAACTTTGATCGCAGTATGTTAAGAAATCGTTAGTATAAATAATAAAAAGCAGAGGAAACAGAATGGAGCCTTGAGGAATACCACAATCAACCGGCAGCATGACGAGTACCATCATAGTTAACACATTGGGTCCTATTGGAAAGATATGAATCTATTCGTTTTCAGCTAGCTTCATCAAAACCATAGCACTTTAATTTTGCAATTAGTATATAATGATTCGCACAATGAAATGCTCTGCTTAGGTCCATAAAAGGAGTCATGCAAATTTTTCCACTTTCAAACCCAGATAGAATCATATTTAAAAGTGATATTATGGCATCAGTTGTGGATATTCCACTACGAAAACCAAATTGAGTCTTATTGAATAGTTCATATTTTTCGAAGTAATCTGTAATTTAAATTAGCAAAACTTTTTCTACTACTTCAGAAATAACAGGTGGTATAGATATTGCGCGATAATTTTGTGTGTTATTTTTGTCGCCCTTTTTGTGGATAGGTACGACAGAGCTAATTTTCATAGCATCCGGCACCGTTGAAGTGTCAATATATTTATTAATTATAGAGGTAAGTACTAATAAGATTGGCCCTTTGCACCATTGTTAATCCGTATATATATATTTGCTTTTACTAAATTTTATAATGTAGATAACATCCCTCACAGTAAAGCTAGGTACCGTTTTAAAGGAGAAATTTAGATTTGGAAATGTAGGCATAGCTATTATAGGGTTAAAACTAGGATCCTGAATAGAATTAATAATATGTTTTATATGGAACGTAAACTCTTGGTTGAATTGTTCAGCATTAATATCACAAGGTTTAAAATTTGCCACATGGACTTGGCTTTGTTGTTGGAATTTAGAATAAAATGATCATGGACCTTAATTTTAGCCAATTTTATTGCCTGGTTATATATTTTTTGCGATACGATTTTAAGATAATGACAATATTAAAATCGGAACTGTTTTGTGTCGTTTCATGCATTAAGTTTAAATTTTCTCGCAAAATACGCAAATCTTCAATAAACCAGTATACTTTGTTAATTTTAGTTGATATATTTTTTACTTCAAATTCTGGAAATGCTAATTGATACGCGGATATAAATGCCTTATGAGACAAATTATATTTTCTACAGCAGTCAGTCTCAGCAACAACTACACTCCAGTCAGTAGACTCTAATATATTGAAAAAGGATAGTTTTCCCGATTGAGTTATTGGTCTAATTAACTTACGAGTCATAGTAATTCGAGGAACCTCATCGTTGAATTGGAGCTGAATACCTTTATGATCTGACAACATCAGAAGTGGAAAAATTTTAAATTCCTCTGGTATATGGTTTACAAATATATTATCAAGCGTGTGAATGCCTCTAGTTAGAAAATCAACAGTTTGCGTGAGACCGTAGGATCTAAAAATATCACATATATCTTTTACTCTTTGGGTTTCGCTATTAAAATGTACATTAAAATCTCCTCTAATCAGAACATGTTGATTGACTATGTCTAACATATCTAAAACAGAGAGCATAATGTCTAAGAATATTTTAAAATCCCCGTTAGGAGGACGATAAACTACAATAAAATTTTTATTTTCAGTAGTTAAATGTATTGCGCTTAATTCGCACTGGGATTTGATGGATAAATTATTTATGTGTTCTAGCACTTCAAACTTTGTGTTGCGTTTGATTAATATCAGGACACCTTCGCGGCTTGAGTCATTCCTCCAGAATTGTGATGCGGTTTCCATATTGTTTATATAATAATTTTCAAACTCATTTTGTTTAAGTGTTCGTGAGGCACACCATATTAAACTGTTGACATTCGATAACACTATCAAGTTCATTATATTTATTTCGCACTGATTGCACGTTCGCGAAAAGCGCTTTGAATAAGGATTGTTGTGGCTTAGCAGTGTTGTTAAAAGTGGCTGCGTGTACGGTGTATTCCTCAAGTCGATCCTGGATTTTTAGAAGCCTTCTTCCTCTCCTATTGGCCAAACCTCACAGCTTCTGGGCGATTGCTTTCTTTAGACGGTCCAGTTATTGACATTATAGTTCCGAGTTAAGAGTTTTGCCATAAGAAAGCAGTTTATAGTAATTCCCTGTCAATCCCACCAAACACACAGTAAAACCGTTCTAGCCATCAATTCTGTCCATTTTTATTAACGAATATATTTACTCTGCAAGTAATTGTGTATAGAATTGGAAAGTATCAACGTTTCTGTATATACAGGGTGTCCCGTTAATGTGGGGCAATGGCTGGGTCATAGATTCCTGGGGTCAAAATATGATGATTTATACAAACATACCTATATCCAAAAGTTGACGGTTGAGCCGGAATTTGATCTTCAAAATGTACAATTGTTATAAACGAAATCAATAATCATTTTTGGAACATTTTGGAAAACTAATTCTGGCTTAGCCGTAAACTTTTGGATATAGATGTGCTTTGTTAAATCATCATAAAATTTGGGCCAAAAAATCTGCTAGTCTAGCCTTTTCCCCACATTAACGGGACGCCCTGTATTGAGAAACTCTTACAGCATCTATCTAACAGGGTTCCAAAAATAGAGTACAGAAATACTTTAATAGTATGAAGTAAACTTTCACATACGAGATAAATACGATGGCATATGCAATATTGAATTAAAATGATAAATTGCATATTCTAATCATTCTAAATATAACAATCCCTAATAATATACTCTATTTTTTATATTGCAATTATATTTATTTTAATATAAATTTTTCAATATTTTAAATTAATTACTAGATTTATTTACTTGTTTAGTTGTTGAAGTAAAACACTTAAATTTTCAAAACACTTTATTATTGCTTTTTTGAAAACGCAACAATTGTTTCGCCACACTGTGGCTTCTTCAGGCGAAGAAATGGTAACAATAAAAGTTTGTGACAGGTTTATATAGTAATTGCTGTGGGGGGTAAGGGGGTTGGGGTATTATTCTTTAAGAGATTGAAGTTAAGTAGTGGTGACCGATTGATGTCCGTTTAATCGTTTAGCAGAAGGCCCGTGTTTTTTCTTTTATTAATTTCTAGTTTCTCTAGTAAGTTTAGTTTCTTGCTTTTTCTTTCTTTGTGTAAACTTTTGAATTCTTCATTGAAAGAATGTCATTCGTCCAGCAGGTGGTTGGCATATGTGGATGTCCTTTTATTGTTGATATATGCGGCGCGATGTTCTTTAATTCTGTCAATGAAAGCTCGTCCTGTTTGACCGACATAAGTTTTTGGGCAAGTCAACATATATACTCCACTACGTTTTTTTTTGATATTAGAATCTTTATTGTTTTTTATAAAATTGCCTAAATTGTTGTTTGTTTTAAATGATGTCTGTATATATTTCTTTTTTAAGCAGTTAACTATTTTTAGTGATGCTGATCCTAAATATGTTATAGAAGTAAAATTATTTTGTTTTTCTTTAATCATGGGGTATATTGAATTTAATGTTTGATGCTTTTTCTTTTTATTTAAAATATTGTCAATTATTTTTTTAGAAAATCCATTAGAATATGCAATTTGATGAATAATATTTAATTCTTTGTCATAATTATGTTTATTCATCGGGACGTTGATTAAGCTATGTACCATACTATTATATGCAGCCATTTTATGGGGTGTTGGGTGAAAGGAGTTATTATGTATAGTTGTGTCTGTATGGGTTGGTTTTCTAAAAATTGCAAAATAGTGTTTATTATTTATTCTTGTTATTGTTAAATCGAGAAAGTTTATTGAATTATTTTTTTAACAGCCTCATCAGTTAATATATAGATTTATTTAGTTATTCGTTCAATACTTTATCATAATATATTATAATTTTAGTTTTTACCACTTTATTCTGATTATTAAATTTATATATACAGGGTCCTGCAATAGTGCGTCGGGCTTTCCTAGCGCCTTTCTCGTAAGAGATAGAAAAAAATGTTTCGTATAAAAAATTATTGAATTAAAAATCTCTATGCCGTAAAATTATATTCAAATATACAGGGTGTCCCAATTTTGCGGTATAACAAAAGCAAACATTTTTTTAATAGAACACCCTGTATATTTTTTCATTTTATAATTTGGATAATATTTTATAACTTGAACATTTTTTTGGTTTTTAATTTCGATATGGCATTTCCGAGTTATTGACGTTTTTCTGAAAAATATGTAAAAAACGGAGGTTCACAAAAAAATTATTCTGATGTTCTATTTAAAAATTTAAGAAATTTTCTTTTTCCAGTGGTTGGTCATAAGTACCATTTTCACTTTTGAGGAACTCTTTTTTTTAAATGGAATTATATATTTTTTTAAATTTCATATTATTCTGCATCTAATTTCCTACAAAAAATATTAAGCATACCCTATACCTAAAAGTGATATTTTTCAAGATATAAAAAAAAAATATTTCAAACGGTCCTTGAATACGAATTTGTTTTTCAATAGATAGCCATGACTGAAAAAAATGCATCTGTCAATTAAACAATAAGTTTGGTGTGTATGGTTGCATTGTATGTTACGATTATAACAATGCAATTTTTAAAAAGAATTAATTGATGTGATATATGCTACTGGAGAAAGTGGAATTAATTGTTTGCAAGCCTAAAGAATTGATTCTCAGCGCTACCCAAATAGGCGAAAACAATTATTTTTCTTATTATTCGATTAGATTAGAAAATAATAATTTGTCTAAACCCCATAGTTGTTGAGATATTTAATAGTTTTCACAAGAATAACCATTTAATTATACATACTTCTATGTACGGAGTTGATCATTCTGAGGCAAAATAACTAACAAAATGTAATTAAGTATCAATATTAGATAAATAGAAACAGATAATACGATTCATTATTTTATTTCAAAGCCGTGAAAGATAACAAAATTATTAATACAAAAGAGAGACGATACTGCAGTAAATGTTCAAAATGTCTTTCATTTAGGCACAAATTAATTCGCCGCTGCAAAGACCTTTCCACAATTCGTTGGTGCATATTCATTTGTGCTGTTGGTGATTCCTTATAAAAAATCTCTTTTGAGTATCTCCACAAGAAAACGTCAGGTTTTGTTAGATCCGGAGATCTAGCAGGCCATTTGGTGGGTCCATTCCTACCAATCCACTGGGCAGGTGCTCTGTCTTGTTAAAACCACACCCTGTTTCTTGTTAGTTAGAGTATATTAGCTAACGTTCCGGATAATTCAATTTGCAAGAAGTGCAAATACATAGGCCTATTGAGATGACCCTCGAAAAAATGTGGACCTACTACATGGTTTCCAAAAATTCCGCCCTAGACATTCGATACCGTCGATACTGATGATCAACTTGTCTCATAAAATGCGGATTATCAGTTGAATAATAGTGAAAATTGTGCCTATTGACAGATCCGTTGTAATGGGATGTCGCCTCATCCGTGAATAAAATATATTGGAAAAACGCAAGATTCTCCTGTATTTTTTGTCTTCCCCAGATCAGTATTACTCAGTTCTTGATGTAGCTGAATATGATATGCATGATATCGATTTTTCTTCAGAATGCTTTGTACTGACCTCTCGCTTATGCCAGTTCCTTCACCAATGTCTTTTTGGTTCACGTTGGGATGCTCAGTTGCTGTTAATAGCACTGAAATTTGGTTTTTCTCGTTGATGATAAGCTTTTTTCTTTCTTGTTTTTTTTGTAATTCACACTTTCCATGTCAATAAATCTATTGAGTAAGTTCCTAAAACATTTCTCCTCCGGATGTCTTCTGCCGGGATAACGTGTGGTGTAATTTCTAGCCACCAATAAACAATTTCCAGCAGCCTCCCTTAATACAAAAATCGTATCGACTAGTTCGTCCTTTTCAAAATCCATGATGATAATTTGCTGTCTCTTTTACCGCGAAACGGAGAGAATAACTTTGCAGCAAATATCAGAGAGATTTACATGTCAAACTAATTGTTTAATTGCCCGATGCATTTTTTCAGTCATGGCTATCTATTCAAAAACAAATTCGTATTCAAGGACCGTTTGAAATATAATGTTTTTTATATCTTGAAAAATATCACTTTTAGGTATAGGGTATGCTTAATATTTTTTGTAGGAAATTAGATGCAGAATAATATGAAATTTAAAAAAATATATGATTCCATTTAAAAAAAAATAGTTACGACAATTTGAAATTTTAGAAAATGGCGTGTCTGATACAAAGGCAGGGTTCCTCAAAAGTGAACATGTTTAACTTAACACTGGTACATAAACAGTACTTATGACCAACCATTGGAAAAAGAAAATTTCTTAAATTTTTAAATAGAACATCAGAATAATTTTTTTTGTGAATCTCCGCTTTTTACATTTTTTTCAGAAAAACGCCATTAACTCGGAAATGCCATATCGAAATTAAAAACCAAAAAAAGGTTCAAGTTACAAAATATTATCCAAATAAGAAAATGAAAAAATATACAGGGTGTTCCATTAAAAATAATGTTTGCTTTTGTTATACCGCAAAATAGGGACACCCTGTATATTTGAAAATAATTTTACGGCATAGAGATTTTTAATTCAATAAATTTTTATACGAAACATTTTTTTCTATCTCTTACGAGAAGGGCGCTAGGAAAGCCCGACGCACTCTTGCAGGACCCTGTAGATTAAGTTATTACCTTATTTTTTTAACTTCGATTAGAGAGATAAAAGCCCGAATTCAAGTAGTAGATCAATGTATTGTATCGTGTCATGTGGATAAGTGTGATGTTTCATATAATACAGAAATTTTACGAATTTCCTTTGAACTCGCTCCAACATAATAATAATATACTCGTGTAACAGGGATGCCAGACACACAAAATAGTTCAATCTACTAAGTACTAATGAATGATATAATATGATTATAAATGTGAGAACCAAATGTAAGATTTTTATCAAAAAATAACTATGTTATTCTGTAAAATGGTGCAATCACTAACATTATAAATAATTCGAAAAATCTGAATGTCATCCGCATACATTGAGTAGTCATAGTCATAGTCATAGTCATAGTCATAGTACTAATAAATAATGAGAATAGCGCAGGACCAAAATTAGAGAATTGAGGAACCCTACTAGAAGCTGTGTATACATTTGAAATATAGCCCATGTATGTTACATAGAGTTTACGATAACCGGTCAAAAGCTTTGGTAAGATCCGTAAATATCACATCCACTTGTTTACCAGCATTCAAGCTCTTGGAAATGAACTCGGTAACATTTATTAAATTAGTTTGGGTCGACTTTCTTTTCCTAAATTCATGCTGATGTACTGATAGGGATTTATCCACCTTGGAGAAAATTTCATCGACTAATATGCTTTCAGAAACCTTTGAAAATATCTAGATAAGAGAAATAGGACGATGGTTCTCAATGTTACTAAGATTTCCCTTTTTAAATATTGGACACACATTAGTAATTTTCCAACACTTAGGGAAACTTCCAGTTTTCAAAATTAAATTAAAAATATAGTCTAAGGGCTTGGCAAGGTAATCTCTGCAATCCTTGACCAAGAATGATGGAATTTGGTTAGCTCCCATTGTCAATTTAGGTTTAAGTTTGCGAAGTTCGGCGTTTACCATGTCGTCACTAATTCGATAAATCACCAATATTATCTTCAACATAACTCGAATCCGAATTTAGACCATTTTTAACATATACTTCACTAAATTAATCGGCGAAACTGTTCACAATTGACAACGGCGACTCAAGAACATTTTCGCCAGGATGCATGCGTTCAGGTAAAGAGCTTTTAATGAAAAGTTCGTTAATTAAAGGTCGTCTTTGAATGCTTCCATTGTTTTTTTTTTTCTGGATATGAAACTACTTTATTTATTTGAATGTCTATATTGATTTTTGAAATGGGTAAATTTTCTCTAAATGAAATATTAAAATTACGTTTTTTGTCTATGGTTTTTACTATACAATAAATGCGCTTTCACAGCTTTTAGGAAATATCATCGCAGTTTTCCTAATAAATCATCAGGTCTTTACTTTACTTTTGATGATCAGGGAAAAATATAAGAAGTTTGAATTTGTTGAATTTGGACAGTCCAACTATAAATATCTCCGAATTTCTACGCAGTTAAAAATTTCACAAAGTTTTGTTTCACGAATTTGCATAGAGAACCATTATATCATTACTATTAAATTACAAAACCTACATTATAATTTAACAATTACACTTTTACTATTATTAAGCAAATTTTACCACGGACGGGATTTTAATCAGTAGAAACCGGTACCATTATTTATTAGAAAAATTTCATGTTAGACATAATAAAAGGTTCTGACAATTAGTATTTTCTCAGTGGATGAAACGGAATGTGAAGGCGATAATAGCCTGAATGTTACTCTGAAAGTTACTTTGTGATATATCTTAAAAATCAAGAACTTTGAAGAAACTATAGTCATTAATTAAGTTCCTTAGCTTATGATTTTTTTAAATATTAGCTACATGATTTTTATGACAATAAACAAGTGATTTATCCTAGGATTAATAATACATTAATCGGTTCAGTTACGGCAATTATTTATATAATAAAACATAATTGAATGATATTTATCTAACGGGTGTCCAACAATTATTGCAGTCCCGGGTGGCGTTGGAATCAAAAACGTAGGTCAATTCTTTCATGTGCCAGATAAATGAACTGACATTTTAATTGTCAAACTTAACTTAAATGTGCATTAAAAATGTCAGTTCATATATTTGCAACATGTAAGAATCGACCTACGTTTTTTATTCCAACGCCACCCGGGACTGCAATAATTGTTGGACACCCGTTATATTAAGTTTATGTTTAGTTTACAAAATATTTTTTTATTTATAATAATTTAAAAATACGAAAACATTTCGTAATTCTAAAACAAATCAAATTACTTATTGAAACTACTCCTCTGGCTACTACCTCGAGATATATTTATTATGTCAAATAAACTAAAAATAATAATTAAATGTAAGTTAAACAGCTTGTGATTAAATATGGATAGTAACATTATGAACAAGAAATGAATTTAAGCTGATTTATATTATATTTATCTATGATTGTGATTCTTAAGGCTAATGAAATTTATTTCTGTTAGATTAACAAAGAAACAAATAAATTAATATTAAGCTGGTATAAAACACTATTTTGGCCAACGTTTGAAGTTATTTATAAATATAAAGAGAAAATCCGAATGCATTTTAGAGTGAGTGTTCGCGTCCTCTCAAGCCGTTAAATGCACTCGAAAGAATACTCAGGATGAAGTGCGTTATTATTATTTATGACACTTGAATAATCACAAAACGACAGCCGCTTCCTGTTAAACTCCAAATCCCACTCAAATAGAGAATTACCCAAACAGCAATTATCTTTCCGGTTGCATACTTAATGCAAATATCCCTAGTTAATGCACCCGGTTTGATAACAAATTATCGCGGAATCGTGGGCGATTTTTTAAACCCACCCTCGTAAAACTCGCTTATCTAAGTTTACATAACGATCATATTTTAACGTACCTAAAATTATATTGATTAATATGAAGCAAATATCCTATGCTTTTTAAATGATTTGAAATAGGGCAACAATGATATTATAAATGTTAATATACGTAAGAAGAATAAAATTTTCTTAAAATTATAGATATTTTCACTAGTTTGTTAAAATTAAAATTACTTTATAAATGAGTGCAGTATTGCAGCCCTAAATTTAATAGTAACATTTATGTTAACGCTTAAAGAAATATTCTCTTTATATAATGTTTTTTTTTCCTGATCGCAATACAATTTTTTCTTATCTTTGGACTCTGTTTAATTAATTTATCAACCTGACGGTATACATTTTTATCACAATGATCGTATCTATGTAAAAGGTACACAGTTTTGTGCAAACACTGATTTGATCGATTGATTGATTGCTCGTAACTGGAAAGTTTTTCTCATATTATCGCTTTGATCGAGTAAAGGTCGCTTTTTCTTTTACCAGTCCGTATTTAATATTACGTGTAATTTTACTAATATTTGATTGGGCATGTTAGGATAATAACAATTATTATTATTTCAGTTGATGAATTCTCAGGATCTTAAGGAGTCTATGAAGTTATAATTTTTAAGCAGATTTTATTTTTATTTAAGCATTAATAATAAAGATTATCATTCTTCAACATTGTTGTTTGAATCAATCCTCGTTTTGAAATAATTGAAATATATTTTTTAATAAATAATTAAATATTTTATAATAATAAATCAATATTTACCATTATAAAATACGAATTATCCACCTAATGGAAGTAGAAAAGATCCCTTTTATGTGGGTTTTCAATCAGTGGTCATAGAAAAGTAGTGTTTGATACTAAAAGGTATAAAAGTTTAGTAGCATAATAAGGTTTTCCCGACTTAAAATAATTTTAGCTTGAGGAAGAAAATGTACAGAACATAATCCCTATAAACACTGGTCCAAAATCTTCGAAGATTGATTAGAAAATTTTACGTAGTTTCCAAAGAAGTTGCTAGAAGGAATATTGTTTTCTAAATGGAAGGGTTTATGATACTGCTTTAGTTTTAGTTAAACTTGCATTAGTAGATGGTATCTGAAATAATTGTATTCCTTTCATGAATTTTAAAAGTAAGAATATGAACGAAGTCATATCTGTCGAATAAGAAGATACTTTTAAATATCTTAGGGTTTAAAAATCCATGGAAATTTAATATTATAGATTAAAATGTTTGAAAGTTAAGTTGAATTTTTATGTAATTGTACATAAAAAAGATTATTTCTAGCTTATAAACATTATTAATTCAACAAGGACTTGAATATCCAGAAATTTACCTACGGTTTTTAAAAGTGGTAAATAACAAAATGTGATATAATGGCAAAAAAGTAGTAGGAATAAATATTGAACCAAAAACTACGCAACTTAGGTAGAATATAATAGATAACATCTCTAAACACAGTTATTTCAAACAAACTATTAGAAACTGAATTATATTTCATGTCTTTGTTGTTGCTAATTGAGAGTTGACGTTTAATAGCCAAATGTTGTTGTCGCGTTTGCGATGGAAGCTTCTATTTTGCAACAGAGAAAAAATTGTGTTAAAATATTTTTTAAATAAAATAAATAAGGTTTATTTACGGATATCCTTTTTACAAAATGAATACAATATTTTTTATGCGTAAAACCTAAACCTACGTTATAATACATTGAATAATAAATAATACTAAATTTTTATCTAATACACATAAATGATGTCCTTAACTTTGGATATAAAAATATATTGTAAAATTTTACAAATATCTAGTTCATTATGGACTATTTATTGCATAATTTGTTTTATGAAATTCAACATTAAGCAAAGGCGCAAATCTTGTAAACCGCAATGGGATGTAAAAGTTACATACAACATATTAAGAATAACATAACTATGCATGACATGTTAACATTGGTAATTTTAAAAATGACAAGATTTCAGGGTAATTATTGCTAGCAAAAGTAATATTATTCTTAAGGCACAAATATTTAATAAATTTCCTCTGAATTGATTTTAATCGGTCTATATATTTTATGCACATGGGTGACCAGATGATCCATATTGGATCATCTAGTCACCCATAATCCAGTAATGGATATGGATCTGACATAAGAAGAATATAGAAGAATAATTTAATGATTGTTTTGAAATTGAACAGTGTTTCTTTTAATAAATCTAAGAATTCTCAAGGCTTTAGCAATAATGGTATCGATGTACTGGGAAAAGATAGTTTGTGATCCATTAACACTCCTAAGTCATTGATTTTATAAACCGTTTCCAAACATTAAGTGCTTATCCGGTAAGGTGATGTGGATATATCTTATAGAAGTAAATATCATTGCTTTGCATTTTCCTATACTCAATTACATGGAATTTTTATGATACCATTCTGTGAGCTCATCTAGATCCTTTTGAAGCAGCATTGCATCTTGTGGGGAAGTTATCGGGGTATATATTTTGAGGTGATCTGCAAATAACAAATATTTTGTCTTGAAAGCTATTTTTAGTATTTTTTAATACAAATGAATATACTGAATACAGAGAATTATGTTACTATCTAAGGTAACAGTTATATAATACTCAAAGTGGGAAAAAAATTCTTGTAGGTTTAGGTATTAAATCTCAAGAGTGTTTTTTTTCATTTTAAAGACACCTTATGCAAATATATTATAATTAAAAAAGAAAATTTATATCGTTGTAGTCAAAGATTACATCATTTTTGTAAAATGGGTCTATTCATTTCGCTACATATTTAGATTAGACACAAAAAGGAGGTAAAGGCATCAAGAGAATGGAGACTAGCCAAATCAGGAATGATAGTTGGAATAGCAGGACTGTCAATTTTTTACAACTGACATGATATATTGCACCGTTTTGCTGAAACTACATGCAAAGAGTAATATTTTTCTAATAAATAGAAAAACACGAAAATATTTTCGTTAAATCTATAAAAAATGAGTCTTATTAAGACTACAAGAACAAATCACTTTTGAAAGAACTACTTCTCTAGCTAATACTTCGACAGACATTGAATAATACAAAAGTAATTTGCGTGTTACAAAATAGCAAGACTATCAAAGCAACACTAGTTTGAACGTATTTCTTTCTGTTTTTTTTCTTAATAAGACTCATTTGTGGTAGATTTTACGAAAATATTTTCGTGTTTTTTCTATTTATTAGTGAATTTTCTACAACGTAAAGGACTTATATATTTTATTATTAATATGTTTCTTTCCAGATCCGTAAAGAAAATGGTCTAATTATTCCTTTAGGATACAAAGTATACCAAATAATGATGTTGCCTATTGATAAGTCTTAATTGAGAAATTTGTTTTTCTTATTATTAAAGGATTTCATCCTGGTATTTTACTAGAAGTAGAAGCAGAATATTTTGTGAAAATATGCTAAGGAGTGGTTAGTGTAAAGTCAATTTTCTATGTACGATGTGAGACCTCTGTAAACTTTTATAATAAATTATATGAAAATCTTTCTTCTAGAATAACATTTTTGATGACATACGTAGAAAGTCTTGTAATATTTTAAGTTGGTCTTATAATAATAATAATAATAATAATAATAATAATAATAATAATAATAATAATAATAATAATAATAATAATAATAATAATAATAATAATAATAATAATAATAATAATAATAATAAACTTTATTGTCCGACAGGAAGAACCTAAATGGGACATCATCAAATACAGTAAACTTAAATAGATTAACTTAAATTAAATTAACATGGTTAATACTTACAGTTAAAACAGTAAGAAACTAATAAATTGTATAAACATAAGGAGAAAAACAATTTAAAAAAAAAAACACTACATAAGTATACAATTAAGCGCCTATAAATATATCTTTATAATATGCATTGGCGTTACGGCTCATGTGCACAATAGGGGCCTTCAGCAAAATGTTAGTAGATGCAGTTGGTATAAAAAAAGTAAGGGGTTGACGTGATGCTATACGGGGAACATTAAAATTAACCAAAGACAATAACTGGGGTGAATCTATAACATTGGTTATTAATTTAAATATAAATAGCCTGCTACTCCTATCTCTTCTCTCTGACAAGGAGGTACAATTGTGTGTTAACAATAAACTATTATAGTTCACAGTCTGATCAGGGTAGACACTGTTCATTTTAAAGCTTAGAAATTTAAGAAACCGCTTTTGTACTCGTTCGACGGCCCAGGAATTGCTGGCATAAAACGGATACCATATAAGTGAAGCATACTCTAAACGACTGCGAACCAATGCAAAATATAAAACCCTTATCAGGTTAGTATCATTGAAATACTTAGAGGTACGCATTAAAAAGCCAAGCATCCTTAAAGCAGAAGAACTTATGTTATTAATGTGATCTAAGAATGTGAGGCGCGAGTCAAACAAAACTCCCAGATCTTTCATCCGTATGTCACGTCGAAGCACTACGCTATCGATCATATAATCATAAGTAGCTGGGTGTAGCTTGCGTGTATAGGTGACAGCAACACATTTATTAATATTTAAAGAGAGCTTATTAGTGCTGCACCAGGTTACAATTTTAGTTAAATTTTGTTGCAAATCGATGCAGTCTAATGAACTATTTATGTTTTTATATAATTTAAGGTCATCAGCGTATGCTAATACCGGGCATGATATGGATGTAATTAGGTTATCTATAAATAGATTAAAAAGCAATGGACCCAAATTGGATCCCTGTGGTACACCTGAAGATGATACAAACTTGTGGGATTTAAATCCGTTAAAGTACACATAATTGGTCCGATTGTCCAGATACGATGCTAAAAATGTTACAAAATTCTCTGTCAGTCCAAATGCAGAAAGTTTAGCTAGCAATATTCTATGATCAATAGTATCAAAGGCACGGGAGAAGTCTGTGTATGTAACGTCTACTTGACTGCGATTGTCAAGAGCTTCACTAATATCCTGAGATATTATTGCCAGGTTCGTTGTCGTTGACCGGCTTGCAAAGAACCCATGTTGTTGCTGTGCAATATAATTCTTAGTGTGCTTATAGATTATATGATAAATAAGATGTTCAAAATTTTTTGCGAAATTGGAGAGGATAGCAATGGGTCTATAATTTTCAATGTTACTAGGGTTTAAAAATTGGACTAATTACGGCCAGCTTCCAAACATCAGGAAAAGTCATTGTGTTTACAGACAGATTATATATAATCGACAATGGTTTCGCGAGTACGAATCTACAGTCTTTTATAACAAACATCGGGATTCGATCATCTCCACATATGTTTGAGGATTTTATGCGATTGATGCTTTTGATGACATCCGACTCCTGAATGGTTGGCATAACTAGGGATTCCCGATTCGAGAAAATCTCATGAGGTTTCAAAAAATCCTTTTGAGTATATACACGAGAAAAAACATTAGCAAACGCATTAACGTTATCTTGTGGTGATGAATAAGAAGCATTTTCATCATGCAGCTGCCCAGGGATTCTAGATGTACCATTCCTCTGATGGATGTACTTCCACAAGTCTCTAGGATTCGTTTTGAGGTTAGTTTCGAGCCCTTGAATGTAAAATTTGTACGCATCAGCGATTTGAATTTTTGTTAATCGTCTAAGTCGTTTAAATTCGTTATGAAAAAAAATTGAACCTGTACGCTTCCATTTATGATGAAAGTGATTTTTTAACTTAATGTTACGTTTGATTTCAACGGAGAACCAAGGAGGATACTGTGAGCTATTAGAGTGTTTTGCTAATGGCACGGATTTATTAAAAATGTTATATAGTTTATCATAAAATGCATGACAAACCGCATTAATGTCGGCAAGTGTTTCAAGAAATGACCAATCTGTTTGAATTAAATCATCATATAGATTAAGGTAGTTGGCTTTCCTGAAATTATACCGTACATTATTGTTGACAGGAAAAGGGCTAGGTTTATTCAGATCTAAACCGAGGCTTAAAGACATAGAGAGTGCGGGATGATGAGCGTCTTCAGGTACAAGTGGAGAGCTATCTCTTTCAATGTTAACATCAATATCAAAGTTACAAAAAACCAAGTCAAGTAACCTATCATTGGAATTTTTTACATTGTTGTGTTGCTTTAATTTTAAAATATTAACAAAGTTGGATAAGGCCGTCGCTTTTGGATTTCTAGGTTTAGATAACAAATCATGGCTAAATAATGGTATATTAAAATCCCCAACTAATAATATTGGTTTATCAAGAATAACAATTTCTAAGGTTTCAAAAAAAATATCCAGCGCCTCCGAAGAAATATCAGGTGGTATGTAAATAACTATTGCATGAAAACAGAATGAATTAATTTGACATTTGCACAAAATAATATCAATTAATGGTACCAAATTATTTATATGCGACACATCAATATATTCAAATGTAACGTTACTATTAAATGCTATTAAAACACCTCCGCCAGTAGCTCTGTTAACAGTAGAAAAATCTCTGTCTCTGCGTACTACACTATACTCTGAACTAAACAGCTCAGAGGTAATGACAGAATCATGCAGCCAGATTTCGGTTAGAAATATAATGTCAAACGAACAACTGCAGATGCTAGTAAAGAATAAATGAGTTTTTGAACATAGTCCACGGGTGTTTTGATAGTAAAAGCTAGATAAATGGTTTCTTCCTGATGAAATTAGTTTTCCGAACTGTCGGATATAATTGTTGGAATTCCACGAACATGCTTGATCCGAAGATTGGACACGCCTGTAGATGTACGTCGCACAAGTTCACGTTTTGTCTCCCTGTATAACTCGGACTGCATAGCAGTTTGATCTTTAGATAAATTCAAATGTTTGAATTTTTCGTTTTTCTTTAGATTTCTTATGTTACGGAATGCCACATTTATACTTGATTCCCGGGCGAGTTTTAAGCGTAGAGGGCGTTTGTTATTATTATTGGAAGGATCATATTTTCCCAATCTAATTGGGTTTATTACCTCTTGGTTTATCTGAAGAATCGAGAGAATCTCTTTCACTTCATGCAGTTAAAAACTAATTAAATTCACACTCGCACTTCCACGTGCACTCGCTCGCATTAAGTCTTATGAATTAATAAGCCACCGTAGACCGCTCTGTGATGAGGCTTCGCTTTGAGGAGAACGTCACATGTACGATCTGGTCCTTAAATATCAGCGATAATTTTGCCTGACAAAAAATGTATAGTCTTGAACAAATTCCACAAGCGATTTCAGCGGAATGGTTCGATGAATTTGTTTATACATTTGAGCATTTTTTTTGAATTAAAAATTTGAAATATTATTATTAATTAAATTTTAATACAAATACAAAAAATAGCTTACTGAATACAGTACCTTATGGCTAGGCAGTTCGAACGTTGTTCCTTTTACCATGATAGAAATAGTTATTGAGAAATTGTTATAGGTATAAATCTCAAATTTTCTCAACAGAGGATATTGCATAGGATTACCATTATAACAACTTACCAGGAATGTATGCTTTGAATATTAGTCCTATACTTAAACATACTTGTAAAAGTTCTAGTTGTTTTAAAAAATTGTTATTTCTGAATATTTGTAGGTGAAAATTCCTACTTTTGAATAGTTATTAGTTGGTGTTACAATCCATCAAGAATTATTTGCTTAATACTTTACCTTTTATAAGTCAATTCGTCCTGGTGCTTAAAAAGTAATTTATGGATAAAACTGTTAACCTGGAGACCTCTACTTCGTTATACATCATAATTCAATTTTTAACTTTGTTTCGACAATTTCAACTTGTCATTTTCTAAAAGTTGAAATTATCGAAATTAGAAGTAGTTTGAAAATGGCAAGTTGAAATTATCGAAACTATAGTCACTAAATGTCCCAGTTATTCAAACAAGTTAAAAGTGTTTCATTTGCAATTTTTAGGTAGTCCAGTGGACTGTTTTTAGCTAGGTTCAATGTTTCAAGACCTTTTAAAGTTAATAAGTGTTGAGTTGCATAAATTAAACCACGGCAAATGGCCTAAATTATTTGCAGAATTCAGTAAACGGTCAAAAACATTGTTGAAAGCAAGGTTGGTCCGATGTAATAGTACCATAAACATAGGTCTATTTCTAGTTATCACCATAATATCTGGCACATAAAACATGATACTTCTCAGTAAGTTACTACAGTTAATAGTACTATTTATAATCCTATGTAAAAATACCAGGTCATTTATAGTTCTGCGTTTATCTAATATACATAAGTTATAATCATGCATGATTATATCATATTTACCCCTAATATGTCGTGTTCCATTTTAAATTAAGCACCTCTTAAAAACTTCTGCTGGATTTGTTTAATTTGTTTCATGTCTCCTGTCAAATAATGAGACCAAATAGGTAACGCATATTCTAGAGTTGGGCGAAATAAAAAACAGTAACAATTTTTAGTGTCAATGTTCCAAGAGATAAACGCCATATGTAACCCCATAATTTGCGACTTTTGCTATATATATATATATATATATATATAGTTGATATGATTTTTAAAATTTAATTTTGAGTCAAAAATCACTCCTAAATCCTTTATGCAATTCAGTGTTATTAATTGGATATTTATTGTTTATTACTAATGTTGAAATGAATGAAAGAGTGTATTATTGTTACACCACTCCAATAAACCATTGATATCGCATTGAATTTCTTGATAGTCATGCATGTTCTTTATTACTCTATACAATTTCAAATCATCAGCAAATAGTAACAAGTTGCAGTATTTCATGTGTCTCTATATGTCGTTGATGAATAGTAGAAATAATATTGCTCCACAATGTGATCCCTGTGGAACTTCCAATAGTACATAAGTTTCTTTTGACAAAAAGTTATTTAAAATGATAAGAACCACTGAATTATGTCGTTATCTAATCCTAGTCGAGATAATTTGGATATTAATATCTTATGATTTACCCGATCAAACGCCTTGGAAAAATCAGTGTTTATACTATCGACTTGATCATAATTCTCCAAGGCATTTGACAAGAATGTTTGGTACTCCATTAAATTGTTTAGAGTAGACCGTTCTGGCATAAATCCGTGCTGCCTCACAGAAATTATATTATGACCAGCAACAATATCATCTAACATCTTAGGTATGAGGGACTGAATGTAGACGCCTCTGTAGTTTTATCAATAAACAAATACACTTGCTTAAAACTATACTTAGTATACCATCAGAACCTACAGAACATGAGTGGAGCAATCCTAATAGTCTTTTTTAAAGTGATATACAAATCAAAAATTTGAATTACAGCAATGCTATCCAAATAAACTTCTTCTGGCTTCTAAAGGTCAACATCTGCATCTTCGATGAACACGGATGAAAACTATTCAGCAAACATATCAACTATTTGGTTGAGTTAGAATTTCTGTCATTGTAATTCATATCATTGGGAAGACCTATTTCTTTCTGAGTTTCCTTTACATATTTCCAGAAAACTTTGGGGCTTTTTGATAGAGTTCTCAGTTTTACTTAAATATAGGTCATATAAATTTTTACTTAAAGTTTTACATTCCATGCGTAAAATACTGAATGTTATAGTAGTATAATTTTCGTATTTGAGTGGCAATTTAAACTTTTTATGAGCAACTTTCCTCTTCCGAATACGACTGATTAAATCAGCATTAAACCAAGAAGGATACTTAGAATTTTGGCTTTTTATTATTTTAAAAGGTACATATAATTCCATTCCTAGTGATAGTGACAAGTGAAAATCCTGAATGTTCACGCAAAAGATATTGTTTAGAAAGTCTATTGTTTTAATTCACGGAAAATCTTTGAGGTGTATCTCTTATTATTTTAGCTTAAAATTGAGAGTCAATTTAAAATATACGTAATGTTGGTTAATTAAAATTAATTTTTTTATTATAATTATTATACGGGCCAATAACAGTAAGAACGGTAAGGGTTGAAGATATTGTGCTAGACATGATAGAGGAAGATCCAGGCACTTCAACTCAAAAATTTGCAAATAATTTTCCTCTACGCATTCCATTCTATCAATGGATTTTCTACACATTGGTACAAATTCTTTAACTACTGACGCTGATTCTTTTTACAGATCAAAATCTCAAAAATCAAAATTTGGGCTGAAAACATCCAAATGAGATGAAGATTATTTGCAGAATCTGTTCTCGTTGGAATTATAAATGACTCGTTAATTGGACCAGTATTTCTAACAGGAAGACTTACTGGCGAGGTGTATCGCAACTTTTTCAAACAAACGCTACCTCAGTTTCTAGAAGATATATTATTGGCAACAAGAAATGCGATGTGGTTTATGCACAATGGTGCACCAGCGCATTTTAGTGTGATTGCTCGTGCGTTTTTAACAGTAACATACGAGATTGATCGGTTGGTCGAGATGGATCTCACTCATGACCTATTATTGGATTATTATTTTCCATGGGGCTATCTAAAGGCATTAGTTTATGGTGTAAAACGTGGAAGACTTGCGAAATTGGATAATTGCTGAAGAATATAAGAAACTACCCTAGTGTTTTTGAAAGAGGTAGGTAGGGGACGAGGAGAACATTGGATTATTATATTCTAGCTGGAGGTAATTTTTTAGTTGTAGATTAGGAATCTTATAATTTTTGGCAATAAAACGTTGTTACTTTAGAAAATTTTTGTTCGCCCTATATCTTCGAAACGTAGCGTGTTTTTAAAAATCATCAAAGGACAAAATATTCTTAGAATAGTCCAAGGAATAACACTTTAAATTATTGACGTGTATTTAATAAATACCCTGTATAAAGGAGCTATTATAATGTATGTACTGATGAGATCTATAAGAACAAAATAAATTTCTGCAGATAATTTTGATGTTGGTCTTTACATTATTTAAATTTTGTAATTTTTATTATAATATAATTTTCATATATTTTTATATAAAATTCAATCAAAAACTTTAGAACGTAAATTAAAATTCTTGAAAAATACTAACTAGTGTTGTTTTAATAATTTTGCTATTTGAGACGCACATTATTTATATATAATTAAATATCTGAGGTAAAATCAGACAGGGTAAAATCAATAAGTGATTAGTTTTGTAGGTTTAACATTCTAAATCATTTGTTATTATCTTTAACTACAAGAACTTTAAATATTTTATTAAAAAAAACATTATTCTTGCAAATTTAGTGCTTTTGTCGTTTTAGCTATTAAACATGTTTTCATATACATAGAGATACATGTAGAAATCCCTTTCATCCGTCATTATTGGTACCAAATATTAGCTAGTATTGCTATTCTATCTTTAAATATTTGCGAAAAATCTTTCCTTAAGCTAAACATAGTAATTGATGGAGTCGCAGTTGAAACACTTTACAGAAAATATTAGCCAATATTCCTATTGTTAAAATTCAGTAGATTTTTTTTCTTGAAATATTGATTCTGCATTATTTAAGGTATACGTATCAAAATTTAAACATTTCCTTGCTAAATTTAGTTTTGCTTAGTAGATTTACTAAAAATCCGCCCTCAATGTA
This sequence comes from Ontholestes murinus, assembly GCA_963969525.1. Lineage (NCBI taxonomy): Eukaryota > Metazoa > Arthropoda > Insecta > Coleoptera > Staphylinidae > Ontholestes > Ontholestes murinus. The sequence goes on from OZ018395.1 coordinate 47,805,782, forward strand.
AAAACCTATGCTATCTGGGTAGGTACAAGTAGAAGTCACATTTTTTTTACTGTACTTGTTTCAGATCGGTTTCAAAATGCATATGACAACTTCATGCATAAAAAAAGGCCAAAAAATGAAATAAAATATTAAATATTTATAACATATTAACGTGCTCATAATATTTTTATTGAAATATGGGTGTTCAATATGAATATTAAATATAGCATGAATAGTCGACATTATCTCTGACATAAAAACTCACAAAATTTGTCCTCAAAACATAAAACTGTCGCCCACCTAGTACAGGAAGTGTAGTAAATATCGCAGCGGGGTTTCATCGGGTGTTTCCGAAATATGGAGAGAAAAGCTCGGTGTGTGGCTTCGAAAAGCTAATTGTCCTCCAGGTGTTTCATTCACACTCACCACGAGCGCATCTTTCTTTGAAACGCCTCAATTATATAAGTGGAAAAGTGTGACCACAACATCTGCTCCATTTAACATTGAAATAAATTGATTTACGGTTAACAAATTAATACTATTTTCCTATAGCTTTCAATTAGTTGATGCATTTATTTCATGATTGTTTTAAGTAATTTTAATAAAATTATGGCCACCACATTCTTTTAGAAGTAAATAATATAACTAGGATTAAGTTAAGTGAAACCTTTCATTTATAATTCGAATTAGAATAAAAACCTTTTTATCTTTAATTTAGACCTTTTATCTTTACCAGAAATATAGATATTTGTAATAAATAAACAATGCTTTTGTTATATCATCATTTTCTTTCCAAAATTAAATTATTAACGCATCAAAAATTGGAGTGACGTGATTTTTTAATTAAACAGGTAATTTATATCTGTTTCGATAAAGATTTTCTAATCGTACCATATTTCATGCTGCATTTACGTAAGCACCATTGGCCATAGGAAAAAACACATCAATTCATCACGTATGAAAAGCATGCGAGAGACAAACACACTCACACATACTCACACACACACACACACATAAAGTCATTCGTATCAATCATATGACGCTAATGACTTCGTGTCCATATTGGCGTCCGTGTGTGGTCACTCTATTCATCCCAAAACCATTGAAAACCATTAACACGAACCCTTTCACGCCACTGACACTTTACGTATATCCTCCTATTATACCGCTGAAATTATTTGTACAAAAGACGCTTTATACAAAACAGAAATTACGGACCATCATCACCATACGGGCGAAGGAAGGAGAGTCTTAAATATGACATTAATTATACCTTGTTTGCGACCGTTAGTTCCCATACATTAATGGTAAAAGGTTAATCAGAGTGTGCATGTGTGTGTATATGTATGTGTGTGTGTGTGGAAATGGGTGGAGGTCGGTGGTGTATTAATTGCGTGCTCTGAAAGATCGATTCCAGGGATTTCGCCGGGAATTAAGCTTTCAGCCGCAAACGCGACCGAGCTTTACACTGTTGGTAACCGCAAATTAACACAGTTTAACTGCTAGAAACCATCCACTATTTTTTAGGTTAGTGCGTTATTTTCGTTTTTTTTAAATTTTATTACATATAATCAATTATAAAGAGATATTGTTCATGTAAGATGCGTCAAATTGATAAGACTATATTTATGCATCGGAAAAGCTGCCGCTCTTGTGAAAAAATAACAAAATTAAAATTAAACCTTTAATCTATATAAACTAAATCAGTTACTAATATTACTTTTATAATTATGTTAGTATTATATGGATCTTAATACAAAATATAACATCCTTGACATCATTCTTTATTATACCCAACGTCATTTTAACTTACGTTCTATAATTTTATCTGTCAAAAATACCTGACAGGTTCATAATTCGGCTATATTACATTTTATGATTTAGCTATATTTATTATTCGAGTTATTAAAAAGATATTTTTATACTATAATATATAATTTACTTTTAACATAATTTGATTCTGTCAGTAACATTAACTCTATCAAATTCTTACTAATTTAATATTTTAGAATTTTTTCTATAAAGGGTGATATAAATTGGACATTAGGATTTGTTCTTTGAATACAACATAAGATGTTTGAAATTGGCAATTATGTAAGAAGCATTATCTCATTCAAATGCTATCCACGACTCTGAAGACATATAAAAGGAATGGTTTTCCGTAACATGTTTCAATAAATGCGGTTCGATTTCAGCAATTGCACTTCCTTTTATTCTGGAATCGTAACAGGTTTGTTGATAGAATTTCCTTTAAATGGCCTCAGAGGAAAAAGTCATGTGAGGTTAAATCACAAGACCTCGTTAGCCAATTGATGTCCATTTGAGAGATAACAAGACCAGGAAATTCTATTTGAAGTAAAGTGCGACATGTGGTTCCATTTTGTTGAAACCACATGCCAATCAAGTTCAAATCATTGGTTTCATTGAAGAAAAAATAACGGCGCTACCGGCTTTGTCCCCAAAAAAAGTACGGACCAATGATTTTTTCTGTCCATAATGAACAAAGACAATGCACTTTTTCTTAAATAGCATGCGAATTGAACTATCCTAGATGCAACAATTTTGGCGATTTACATACCCATTCAAATGAACATCGCCCCATTTTTCTTATAAAAATCAGGATCCACTTTTTTATTTTGTGAAACCCAATTCGCAAATGTACGGCATTTCTGATTGTCCACTGGGTTTAGTTCAGTCAGTTGAATTACATATGCTTTTAATTGCATGTCTTCTTTTAATTATTGTGAACGATAAACCCCTTGGTTCTTCCTACACAATATCACTTACACGAGCAATATTTCATCGGAACAATCTCTGCGTTTATAGTCAACTCTTTATGAATTTTCATACTAAGCATACCACTTATATCAATTTGGAACATTATTGCGTCCAACCAGTGGCCGAAGATTTCTTCGCAGAATCGTAACTGATCGCCTGTTTTCATAATAAACTTGTACAATATTTACGGGTTGCTTCACTATATATGGTACAGTGATGAATTTGCCATGTGGTTAGATACAACTATTCAGGTACAAACTTCCCACATTCATAGAATAAATATGGCGCACAATTTAAAGTCTTGTTTTTAATTCATATTTAAATTACATGTGTAATAATAATAATAAATATTTTATTATTATCTAATGATAATCTATTCATTTAGATTTAGATTTGATACAGTACTGCGACATGATTCGATCTTTTGTTCTAGTATCCTACTACTAGTATTTTCATAGGAATTCAAGATCTTTGGCAAGGTTAAATATCTTTCTAGGAGGCCACGCCCTGATCCGTTATCATTATCGCCATTTCTCCGGTTAGGGCTAGTCTAGTGGTAGCCAGTGTAACACATACGCATAGGATATGATCGGCCGTTTTCTCTGGTAATTCACATAGTCTATAAGTGGTGTTATCCACTTTACCTATCTTGTGAAGATAGTACTAGTCCAGGAGACCCGTGATTAGTTTTATCTTGATTTTAACGGGCTGTTAACCTCCTCGATGAGGTTAATAAAGGACACCGTCAGATTAAGAAACACTTCTATGTGTTCAGAATCTCCTGTTTCCAAGCAAAAAACTCAACTTTATCAAAGGAGTAAGGTTGATAGAGAGGTAGTACTTCTATCATCGGAGATAAAAATAAGGCCCAACTAGGGGCTAGTACTGTGACCGTGTGGCCCTCGATTTTACGCGTAATCGGAAGTTAATAAACATTTTTTTGCCTTAATCTGGTGTATATATCCTTTTAGTGCCCTGTTTTGTACCTTTTTAGTCCACTCATGGACTCATTGGTCCGATCGTGGTAATCGCAGCTCCTTCCCTGACAAGTTCGGCATGTCCATTGCCATTTATATTAGGCCTTATATGATGTATGCCCTTGTAGCCCTTTTTATACAAACCTAAGCACATCTTTCCAAGGCTATTGCTTTAGTTTATAAGACTGATGGGCCTTATCCGAGAGGAACTAATTCTCTGCTGTTAGGCCCGTATGTATATTCTAGTTATTTTATTCAATTCAGGCTATCTTGGCTAACATTTCAAAACGGGATACTAAATCAAATTTGATTGGTATTACGTCCAACGTTGTTTGTCAGAACTCTGGTATACTTAATAAAACACTGACAGTGTAAGGTTTCAAAAAATTTGTTTGTAATATTCTACAAGAATTTTTTGGCCACACAGTTCATATGGTAGATGACAAATATAGTTGCACAGTTTACAGTTATTGCTTATATTCCAAAACTAGACGAACAAGATATGGGACGGAGTTAGTAGAATTGTAAACAAATTAGAACTCTGGTTTATTCAGGTTAAAAATTTCTGAGTGCCTGAATCTACTCCCTGTAGGATACCAGTCCAATCGCAACGCACTCATTAGACCTTCTTACCTAATTGATCGTGCAGGGGAACTAGGTCTAGTAAAGCTTCCTTTGTATTGTTGCTTAGTCTTAACCACCATACTAGTGAGCCATATGAAATAATAGGCCTTACCATCATAATATACAGACAGTTTATCATTTTGTGTTTCAGTTCCCATGATCTGCCAAGGAGCCTGCGGCATATCCATAACGTCGCTGTAGCTTTGAAGATTGTTCCTTCTATGTACGAGTTTAATTTAAGTTTCCTATCCAGTGTTAAACATAGGTACTTTACCTGATCGGACGGCGCAATTTTTTGCCCTTTTATTTTGGGAGTTATTTAGCTTCCTACGGTTAGTGAAAGGTACCACCACAGTTTTGTTCAGTATTACTCGAGGAATAGTATTGCAGGTTAGATTACTGATTACCTAAATCGTACCAGATCTTTCATTTAAAAAAATGAAAATGTAAAGACATTAACTTTTAGTTAAGTCAATAATGTAAGAAGAAAGAGTTAGTCGCAAACAAATGTTTTCTTGAGAATGACAGAAGCAAACAGAAATGAGGTAAGTCTGATGTTAGGTTTAAATAACTTAAATTGGCTTTACAGAGAGTTTAATAGAGATCTACAGTTTCTCGTATAGTTTTATATATATATATATATATATATATATATATATATATATAAATTTAACTATCTAATTATTGTTAGTGAGTTAGTCTGATAAATGACTATCAACCAGCGGATTTATCAGTCACAGTGTGTCTCGTCAGTCTCTTTCTGTTCAATGTGATAAATTTAATTAAAATGTTGTAAAAATGTTTTGAATTTTAGGTTTTGGTTAGTACAGAGAGATGATATATCGGTTGAAGAAGAGGGTGGCAAATTATTTTATTAGCCCTAGATGTGGTTTTTATTTTGTTCAAAACTGTGTGGTATTTAAAATTCAGTTTTTCATCTATGGTCATGCCCAGTTATTTTATGGATGTAGAAGGACAAATAGTTGTTTGGGATATGAAAATATTATATGAAGAATTATTGTTCCGGCGGTAGGGAATGAGAAGCTGGGATTTTTGAGAATTTATTTTAATTCGCCATTTTGCAAACCAGTGTTGCATGAAGTTCAAAGCTGCTGAAGGGACTATAGAGCTTTAGGTACGACGTGTACAATGGAAATTAGGGCCGTATAATCTGCAAATTGTAGGAGGTATTTGGAGGGATTGAAGTAAGAGGAGAAACAGTTTTTAAGGGTTGTTTATAGAAAGGCACTTGGTTGGTTTCACAATTGTTTACGATTTATTCCGACTAGTTTTGATGTTTAAAAATATAAAACGATACTACAGATGGTTTTCTGAAGCAGTATAAATGGTATATCATCATGGGTTTGAGTGGATGATCCTTCGATGAAGAGAACTCCGCCCGTCCTCCTTTTGAGTAAAATTTTAAGTACTTTATTTTAATATGTTATACCATAAATTTTATGTTATTTTGTTAAAAAAGAGTACAAAATGCTTATAAATAAATAAATAAATTATCTACACCATTCCTAGATAATGATGTAAACATCGAAACTAGTCGGAATAAATCGTAAAAAATCGTGAAACCAACTTTCTATAAACAAGCCTTAATATTAAAAAATGTTTCACCATGTGATAAACGAGAATCAAATTCAACAAGGAGTAACAATTGTTGATTTTTACTTTTAGGGATTTGTATATAAGGAATTGTTTAATGATGAAAATTGTATGTGAAATAATTTTAAGGAGATTGCATTTGTACAACAAACCTTGATGTCAGGCAGAATCGAAGGCTTTTTGAATGTCAAGCAATAGAATGGCTAATGACTTTCTTTCAAAGTATGTTGTTTGGGTGTTTGAGGTTTGGATCGTAAGTGGGAGTGAAGTGGGCCATTTTGGAAGGAAGCCGACTTAGTACCAGCCAGAGATATAATTTTTGGTTATGTTATATTATTTATTTTTATTATTTTTAATTTTGTTAAGTTTATAAATAATTTGGAGTACGTTTCTAAATTATAGACTACGATTTCCTAAAACGTACTAGTATGATTTAAGGTACTGTTGTCAAATTTGATCGCGAGAATAAATAATTTACAATATTTCAATTTTTTAGCAAAGAAAATCAAAAATATTGCGAATGCACAGAAAAATAAATAGAATTAGCAATATAGACTGATAGAAATAAAAAATTAACGAATGTTCTCGGCCAATAGCAACGTAAAAACCTACTTCTGTATTAAAAAATGTTTAAGACAAGAAGTCTGGGACTACATTCCCTTTACTTTTACGATGCAAACGAAAATTAAACGAAATGCTTCAGCACAGTCAGGAGTCCAATAGAATTTGTTATTTCTCTTCGTGAGGTTTGTCAATAGAGTCGCGATAGTCGCAAAATCCTTCACAAAACGGCAATACCACGACGCCATGACTATAAAATAAATATGTCTGGACCTTTAAAATTGGCTCAAACTGAATCTACAGGCAGGCCATTTCTATCAACAGCATACCCTAAATATTTAAGTTCAAGTCGAGAAAAGTGACAGTTTTCACAGCTTCAAATGGGTCTCGAAGTCGGGAGATATAATTATGATGTCATCGAGATATACAAAAACATAGGGTTGTAAGTCTGTACCCAATACAGTATCCTGAAAGGTAGCAGGAGCTTTAGTAAGATCGAACGGCATTTTCTTAAAGTGAAGCAGACCTTTGCCAGGTATTGTAAATTAATTCTTTAGATGACTTTTTCACTGGTACCTGCCAATACGGCGAGCGTATATCGTATATTTCGCGTCACTTAAACTCTCTAAAATAGTTAAAATATACGGAATGGAGTAACCTTTTTAGTGACTGCATTTAGCTGTCGATAATAAAAGAAGAAATGTTGAGTGTTGTCCTTTTTGGAATAAGAAGAACCGGTGAGGACCACGCACATTTAGAAGGCTCAATAATATCATGCTCGACCAGATTCGTAAAACCCAAATTATTTACCATTAATCCAACGTTTTCGTCAATTAAAGTTCTTAACTGATTACGTTGATCGAACATCGAATCAAATCACGCAAACATGACACCGAACCCATAACAGGTTCCTTTACAAAATGCCAAATATTTCTTCCTAAATCTGGAACGACGTGAATTGTGATCCAGAAATCTACTCCAAAAATAATTATCTGCGGTAGTTGAGGTACTATTAAAACATCTAATAGTTTTGTCTTACCCATGAGAGTAATAGGAAAACTGACTGCACCTAAAATACCACATTGGCCACCATAGAAAATTTACTTGATACTTTAGAAATTGGTAACCCAAAACTCTTTATCAAAGTCCAAACCTGCCCTCCAATAACAATGTGCGTAGCACCAGAATCTAATAATGCACACAATTTTAAATTCATAATCGTGATATCTTGATAGTGTCGTTGTTCTCCTTCCGCATCCGAGATGATGTAGTTTAACAGAACTTTATTGTTTTTATATTTTCTCTCCTGGTGGAGACGATAATTTTTTAAGAAGGTGAGCGAATAGTGACACACTTGTGAAGTGATCCCCAACACTTTGGACAACTACGCGCCGTTAAATCAGGGTGTCCACAACGAAAACAATAAACCTTGCGGGCAACACGACACTGTACGACACGATGACGAACTGAATTACAATTACAATATTTCAATGTCGATTGTCGCGATAGCTGAGTTGTACCCCTTTTCAACTCCTGACACGATACTGGATCATCACTTAAACTCACATAAGCTAAATCACGCTCTAAGGATTAAGTGCGCTTAGGCGGATGCACATAATCTTGCGAGGAAGCACTGTTAACTACTAAACGTTGACTACAATAACCCATCGAGTGAAACAACTTCTATCGACCATAATGCGTCTTTATAAAAAGGGGTTTAAATTTATTCGATTAATTTTTAACTACGTATCTACCGAGATAGCAACAGATAAATGTGAAAACAAAATTTTCATAACGGAAACATGAAGAGCAATTTTTTCACGAGGATCCTGGGTCCGATGCTGAATTTCGAAAAATAGTTTTTGATCATAATGCTCGTCTTGAAACTGAGCACTCCATGAACTAATTTTTCCCAATTTTTAAATGATTGATGATTACCACGGTACCAAATTAAGCCACTACCAGTAAAACAATTAAGAGCTGACCTAAAAAACAACATTTTTGACACATTTCTCGCAACTCTCAACTCTTGAACTCTCTCTAAAATGAGACCAAATCCGTGTAAAATATCCCTATTAATCGTTAAGTTCCAATGACGAACTTCAACAGGTTTTACAGTCAACTTTCTAGAATCACTCGAGTCGGAAGTCATCGCAACCGAAGATTCATCGGAGAATGAATCTGAACTATTGCTTATTCGAGACGAATGCGCATCAGCTCATATGGATGAATTATTCACGTTGGTTCGTGCGAGTGAAGTACCATTTGCTTTAGTCTGAACCCGAAGTTTAGTTGAGTGCGACAGAATGTTTACTAAAATTGTAGAACGTTTGCTAATCTCGTCTGCTGTCAATGGTACACAGCGATGAGCCTTACCATGAATGTGTACTAACATTGCAAACAACAGAAGAAGAAGAAGGAAAACATCAAACATAAAATGTCAGTAGAACACACACAGGCCAAGAGCACACCAAACTCAGAATCCAAACGTAATAACCAATGAACAGTCTACCACATGTAAATATTTCAAACAAACGCAGAAGCAAGAAAAGTACTCAAAAGCAAGGAGCAAAACCCTAAAGCATAAATAGCTAGGCCTACACAACAAGGTTAAACAGACCCGCGTTGGGCGCCAAATTGTGAGCCCACTTCTTACTTACCAGTCCTATTTATTGTTATTTGGGTAATCGCCATCCAACAAACTCAGTGAAGTGGGATTGGGTATGAATTTATTTGATTAGGATGCCAAGTGATATTTTACGACAACTTCCACGGGAGTTAATTCAAAAATCACGAAAAATGTCGAGGATCAATCACCAATTGCATTAGGATCAGAATAAAACTCTTGGTAAATTAACCCCAAACGAAAGCTTTAATTTATTCAATATAAGAATGAAGGAATCTCGACGTACAATGAAACGATTTCCATATTAGAATCAACGGTTCTTATAATTCACAATCTTAATAACATTTTTGATAGACTTATTGCTCCTCCGGCTTAACCATAAGCCGTGAAAAATGTCACTTTGGCCGACCTTAACGCAAATATTTAGGGTATGTTGTTGATAGAAATAATCTGCATGTAGATTCAGAGAAGGCTGAGCCAATTTGAAAGGTCCAGACACATAAGACAAAATAACAAATTCAGTTGGACTCCTGACTGTGCTGAAGCATTTCGTTTATTTAAGGAGAGTTTAGTGTCTTCTCCGATTTTGAACTGTCCCGATTTTGGAAAATCTTTTGTTGTACAAACTGAGGCATCTGCGGATGGGCTTGATTGCGTGTTTACTTAACCTTTGGATGGTGGAGAAAAAGTAATTGCGTATCTGTCTCGGTTCTTGACCAGACAGGAGCAAAAATATTCTACAACCGAACGAGAACCATGATTTGGGCAGTAGAAAAACTGCCTTATGTAAAATATTCTTCAAAATAAATGTGTATAGAGGTGTCGAATCCAGAAATTTTCAACGAGATCACTTTTCAAAGAATTCCAGAATCGATTGTCCTATCGCAGTGTTAGATATCTACACCTATACTAATATACTTCCGATCTTAAAGAAGTACCCAGAAATCAACGTTGAGGTAAAATGGACAATAAAAAAATGGAGAGAAGGATTATGTTTATGTATTAATTCCATAATAACTTCTGGTATTCAAAAATATAAAGAAACGCTTTAGATATATATCACCTTACTGGTGAGTACATTTACGTAAAATCTTTAATCTAACTGTATTAAATGATCAATACAAATTTATCACTACAAAACATAATTTCTTTGTTCTAAGTTCGAAAAAACATAAGACTTGTCCGAAAGTTGACGCACGGTAAAATGGCATTACATTTTCGATCCTAATACGATCGATGCGTATTTATATATAATTTTTTTATTTTCTTGGAAAACTTTGGTAATTTCCCGTGCTCCGGGTAATTGAATACGCCGCGTATGGATGGCATGCACTTTCCGGATTATATCCATTCTTTCCCATACATACGATACGAAAACAAAACCATATTTTACATTAAGGATCGGTAAGGAGATCTCCTGGAAATATTGAACAAACAGTTTTCGCTTCGGAAAAGACATCACGAACATGTAAATAGTCGTGGGAACAACTAAATCGCCCGCAACTGACTAATATATATCCCATATGTACCTTAAAATGAGTCAAACTTAATATATCTAATTATACGCTGTTATAAATTATTAGGGATTATTTCATTATTGTTTTATATATCTATTATTATTATTGGTAGTATTAGATTAAACACCAAGAAATCTGCAGATGTATTATTTACTTATATGTATTTTTTAGTTTTTTTTTGAATTTGTATTATCTATTAATAGTAATAGTGGTGTTTAGCTATCGACCACGTGGTCCTTTCGCCGTGCATTTGTGTATGTGAAGTATTTTCTAATAATATTAATATAATATCATCTAATATTAAACTAAATACGTATTACCAACGATTGTTTATTATTATAAAACTGTAATAAACATTAAAATTCACCCTAGTCTAATTACATACATTATTAGTTGAATGAAAAATTGATTTTAACTTTAGGATTGCATGTTTACATCTACCTGTTTTTTTCACGTTTTTAATGTGGAATATCAGTTAACTCTATAAGTCACGTGTGTCGATCAATTGTTCTTTTTACGGTTTGTGAGGATGTTTGATGGTGTGTGCTGGTCACGTGTCCATTAGGAGTACATAACATGCATTACATAAAGTAGTCATCATTCATAATGGTCGGTCGGTCACGTGTCAGATATCGGACGCACATATCACCTAATAGCCTTCACATCATAACTGGATCGATGATGACTAGTTATTATCTGTCTATATCAGGATGAATTTCGAACATTTTATTAAAAAGAAATTACACAATTTTTTGAAGCTGAAAAATTGATAGCATACATTAGACTCGGAATCTTACCAGCCGTGTAAGATTTAAGAGGTCGAGCTTATCAAATATTTTTTGACAAGTTAAACTGAATTGAAAAGAGTTTTGATTACCATTTAGTAACGGTCACAACGATGCTCTTCACCTTAAGGGATGCTAATTTTACTTTCAAATGTAATTTAAAATAGCAAAACAGGTAAAGGAGATCTTCATTTGCTCAAGTTGTTTATTATTTGTAAGATTACTGATCGGAAATGATTGTCTTTATTATTTTTCTTGTAAAAAAAATATTTAGCTCTAATCTATATTATACTTTTGTCTTGAGTTAAGCAATTGCCTTTTTTATGTAGCATTTCCTGGATTTACATCATTAAGTTAGAAAAAAGTTCTCAGTAACTTCTCTAACGACAGATCACATTATGTAAATGGGACAAGCAATATTAAAAATTGAATTATTTTGCCATATTTTATTATACTATTTGAATTTTTAATTTTATAATTACTCTCAGTCATTATTTATTTACACTTTATAAGCTCATCAAAACTAATTCATGAAGTTGTTTATTATTTGTAATATTCCTGATCGCAAATGATTTTTGTAATTGATTTACATGAGTTTATCTTCTTGACAAAAGAAAATTATTTAATACCTGCTAATTCTTATCTAAATATTAATATGTCTCTCGAGTTTCCTACGTAGTAACGGTCACAACCATTTTCCTCATTTTGTTAAGTTGTTCGTTATTTGCAAGATTCCGGTCCGAAATAGATTTTCTTTATTGATTCTCATGAGTTTTTTTTGTTATTAAAGAAAATTATTAAACACCTGTTAATTCTAATCTAATCATTAATTTTTTTTTCCCAATTTTGAAAATGTTTTTTAGTGTAACACTCCCCTGACCTAGATTATAAGAAAATTATTTGATATAGAAAACTAAACTGTAAACTGACCTGGCAAAATCCTGACCTACCTTACATAGTTATGCATACAGCGAACTTATGACCTACTGCAACAAACAGTTTATTGGAAAGGATCAAGGCTACACTAGGTCAATATATAATTTTTTGAGGTAGGTCAAGATTACCCTGTAATATTTACTGTAAGAAGTTTAGTAGTACGCTGATTAAAGCAATATTTTATCCAAATATAAATTGATGTAAAGGGTGGTTTCTTGTTAAATCATAGGTTATTTTGACACTGACAGCTTTTTCCCGCTCGAAATCTTGACAGAAAGTCAGTGTCATACCTCCACGGCACGAAATGAGATCCAAAGTTCGTGAGACTGGCATGCCAGTGGACAACACTCATGGTCTTCATCTTTGTACGGTACGCACAGATGAGAATGTGGCTGCTGTAGTCGAGAGTGTGAGACTCAATCAACGAACATCAACTCGCCGTCGATCTCATCAGCTCAACATTTTGCGCACTAGCCTGAGGAGAATTCTTCACAAAGATCTTGGATTATTCGCTTACAAGGTTACAATTGACTCAGCAATTGAAGGCACACGACCATCCACTTCGTTATCGCTTCGCAGTTTGCGCCTTAGAGCAGCTTGAATTGGAGAACGATTTTGGACGAAAAATCATCTTTTCTGACGAGGCGCACTTTCATCTTGGCGTTAACGAAAAAAATTGCCGCATCTGGGGCTCGGAAAACCCGAACCATTTTCGGTCAACGGTAAGCGTTACAGAACCATTTTATCCGACTTTCTTTTACTGAAATTAAAGACATGGATTTGGACGACCTCTGGTTCATACAGGATGGCGCGCCATGCCACACAGCCCATGCCACAATCGATCTTTTGTGCACCAAATTCCCAAATCGTGTTATCAGCAGTCTTGGCGATGTCAATTGTCAATTGACCGCCTCGGAGCTGCGATTTGACCCCTTTGGATTTTTTTTTTGTGGGGAACCGTGAAGGACCGATGTTATGCCAACAATCCAGAAACGAACCAAGCACTTCAGGCCAATATCATCCAAGCAATCCGTGAGCTACAGCCCGAAATCATCAGCAAGGTGTTGGAAAATTGCAGTGACAGAATGCGCTTCGGCGAAGCCAGCCGAGACAGCCACTTGCACGAAGTTGTGTTCCATAATGAATGGAAATGTTTGCTCTTACTAACAAAGTGCTAATACATAGAAAAAATTAATTTTGTTCATTTTAATGCATTTTTTAAAATAAACTTGTATCTGGCCCACCCTTTAGTAATTGTGAAAATCAATTACCATTTGACACAATTAAAAAAATAGGGGCTGAGTGAACCGGAAAATATGATCAGTGGTGGAAGTCATTATTTTGTGATACATCTTAAAATCTGGACCTTTAAAAGAAACTGAATTTCTTGGCCTTGTAGAGGTTAAAACTATACTCACAAAAAAATCCTATGTATGATATCAACAAATTCTTTTATAATTCTTGAATCGAATAAATTTATCAACTACAAATAAATTAGAGAAAATTATAGTAAATTTTATTATTTTTCCGAAGGTTTCCAATCCGATTGAAAACTATATGTACCAACAAGACATCACATCACTCTCCAAGAAGAGTGTCTTGCCGCAGCCATTTCAGGATAAGAAAGTCAATTAAAGGTTGTGTCGAAATTATTCTGGCCGGCAATTTTCAATTTCTAGCTGGTCAGCAGTACAAGAAGTTCCAGCAGCCTCCACTTGGTTAAATATAATTGTATAAAATGACCGATCAATGGGAAGTGTTTAAATCTTGCCGGTTTGGACCATTTCCACGTTTCACAAAAAGATTCATGGGCCTAATAATCTACCAAGATAAATTCAGTAATAGACCGGATCATCCCGATTTGGAGTGAACACAAAAAAATCATTTAAGGTTTTGGAAACCAAATCAACAAACAATAAAACAGAATTTAAAAACAAAATAGTTAAAAATTAATCTCTAATTCAGTCGCACGGCTCACAAAATAACCCAGGAGAAAGGATTAATAAAGCCATCTGAATAATTCTGGCAGAAATATGCAGGAAATCAATGGTTACATGACTAACTCTGTTTTATTATGAAAGAGAATTAAATCCAAAAAACTCTCTAGACGTTTCAAAGAATAAGCGAGCACTAAAAAGAACCAAAAGAGATTCTGGAGCTAGTAACAATAAATTTTCATCAAGCCTTTCTCAAACAATACTCTAACTATAACTTAAGGAGAACTTACCGTCTAAAAATCGGTTATTTTATCTACATGCAACACATTTATCTGGCTTCAAAATTCACTGGAACTTATAAAATTCATAAGACTATTCCACTCCTATTGTATGTAGCCAATGAAAATGAGGCATGTGATATTTTTTAGCCAATCACGTCAATTTTTAAGTGAATAAACACCAAGTTGCTGTTTATTCACCTGAATAACCTGAAGTTAGCTATTTCCCGACAAATGAATTGAATTAGCCTTGATAAAAAAGCGAAAAACGTTGTTTCTACGTATGTCAGTTGCAAGTAGGTTATAAAATCAAAAGGTTTGGTAACACTTAATCATCCATAATAAATGCAACGGTGACAAGTTCTGCACCAAAAAATCAAACTTAAACGAGATCGTGTGTTTGGAAACGATTTGAAGAAATCTGCGCCGATAAAAACTACCAGTTGTTAGCAAAACTTTAATGGAAACTCTTGCCGCGATTATGATGACTGGGCGTATAATATAAAGAAGGTAAATGCAAATGATTATAAGGGAGGTGTTATTTAATCAATGTCGAATTTTTCGACCAAAATACTGCAGGAGATATATCATAAAAAATTTTAATATAAACATTGAACCATTCACCGATATTCGTTTCAAGTCGTGGAATAGTCTTTCCAAATACCATTCGTGATGACAATTAAATCGGAATAAATTTTGTTTTTAGCGCATTCAAGTTTGTTGCTTAATCGCGATTTTTATTCGAGCAACTGATAGAAAAAATCACTCGCCTGGCGGCTCGTGATTTTTTCGTGACAGTCGCTAAGCAACAAACTTTCATGCAAAAACAAAATTTATTCGATAAATTGCCATCACTTATGGTATTACTTGTGATTATCTTACAGTAGAACATATAATTAGTTAACATAAGACACCTGCTCATTGGGAGGTCATATGCTTAATACACAGACTTTAATAAGAGGGACATAAAATCATATAAATTACAATCCATTAACTAATATTATTTTTAGTAATTAGTCACTATTATTAGCGATTGATCATGTGGAAAAAGCCGTCCTGAGCACACCGCCACTAGGCACTTTTGACATCCTGTAGTCTGATACTTCACCACCAAATAAAAAGACTCTCCACTGGATCTGAATCTTTATTGAGTTTTCCAAGGGTGATCAAATCATTGACCAGAGCACCTAGGCCTCACTAGGCCCATAGTGCCCCAGGCTAGGACATCCCTCCGTTGTTCCATTACTCATTTAGCCACCCAAGGTGATGAGCAAATGACAGCACAACACTTGGAGGAGTTTCCCTAATATTGGCCATGTTCGGTCAGAGCTTTTCTAGCATGGACTCTCTAAGGTAGGCGAGAGTCGGACAGGTGGTTAACACATGCTCCACTGTCTCGTCCTCTTCTTCACATGCTCTAAATATGGATGTTTCCACCAGAACCATAGTAAATAAGTGTTTCCTTAGCTTATAGTGACCCGTAAGAATACCTGTGATAAGACGCAGATTCCCCCGGGACAGTCGCTGCTAGTATTCAGCTGTTTTCAGATTGAGTGAGCGCATTGCTTCCTTGGCCTGTCTGCAGCCTGAGGTGATGTCCCAACGTCGTTTTAGCCCGTTCGTGTTATCACTGAGAGCCGAACCAACCCGCGCCAGCTCGTCTGCCTTGCTGTTGCCTTCTTCATTATTGTTTTTTTTTTTGATCCAGCGCAGCTCAATACTGTTTGATTGTGCTGCTTGTTTCAGGGTGTTGTGACATTCTTTAACTAGTCTTAAGGTGATCTTGTGACCACTCACTGCTAGAGTAGTTGTGTGGTTGTCTAAGGGTAGAGCTCGTGATAGGTCCATTTGTTGCGAGTAAATACCCGCCCCGGACCCTCTTTTGGTTTTAGAACCATCGGTGTAAATTCGGAGGGATTTCCCACCCTCTGATCTCTCGGTTCCTTTTTTTGTCGAAACATTGTAGAGTCTATTGAACACATAGCAGGGTAGCAGACAGCCTCCTCTAAGAGGTGAAAGTGTTTACCAGCCCTGAGCCACCAGACCAGTCCTCAATAGATTAGGATTGGCCTTACTACAGCCAAAGTGCTATCTTAGGAGATAGTCCCCATGTGTGCCCCACAGCCCTCCGGCATTGCCAGAGGGAGACACATGCTTTTTTACATTTCATTTTGAGATGTCGTTCCCACGTTAACTGGCCATCGAGGATCACTCCCAGGTATTTGACTTCCGACGACAATGTCAACCGGGTGTTGTGGAGCTTAGGAAGGTTTAGTTTACCTAGTTTCCTTTTCCTTGTGAAGAGAACTATTTCAGTCTTTGACGGGTTTATGGTCAGAGATTGGTCATTACGCCAGTGTACAATTATTTTGAGGGCTTCCTGCATCAAGCTGCATATCACCGTCTCAAATCTACCTGTTAGCAGAATGGTTATGTCATCTGCATATTCTATGGTGTGGAAGCCATTGTCGTTAAGTCGCCGCAGTACGCTGTCAACAACTATGTTCCACAAGAGTGGTCCACCCTGTGGGCAGCCTTTAGCAACGATCTTTCTAACAGTGGTATTTCCTACATTTACTAGCATGCTTTTGATCCATCCACTAACTGTGAGATTTACACCATGCGAGGAGAGAGCAGTTTCCATTTCCTCTCCACATACGAGAGTTGAATTCAAGAACCTCTAAAGCTAGGCTACAATACCAGAGCAAAGTAAGTCGTCTTGCTTGATTCTACGGAGCATCCCAATTTCTAACTCCGCCTGTTGATCGAACTAATAGAACAAACACCTTGATTTTGCATAATTACGTCTAAGAAATAATATCAAAATGGGAATAAGTCCTCTATATAAGGTAAATTTGACCAAGTAACAGCCTCGTCAATTCAATATTTATAAATCCTCCAGTTGGAAAATAAAATAGTAGTTTAGCGATCTCGTATGGGGAAAATCCTTTAAAGATTAATTCTTGCAAATAAATCTAATTCAGGAGTATTAATATAAAACAAATTATTTATTATTACTGTTTTTACCTTGATTAGGTCAGGGTTCTATTTTTTGGAATTTAAAGTTTTAAATTTTAGTTGTTAAAATAATATCATATCATATCATATCATATTTATTTCACGTAGCCACCATTTACATATAGAACATATACATATATATATACATATGAAGTGGATGTGAGCGTCAACAATTATATAAAAATTAACATATAAAAGCAATATCTACATTATAATTAAAATACAGTTAAATAATAATATAACAAATAAATAATTTAATAATAAACAAATAATTACTACATTAATGAGGCTGTTACTTGTTGTTACTCCATATCACTTAATAAAATACTGACACAGTTTGGTTTCAAAACCGTTTTTATTATTCTAAAACAATGTTTGACACACAGTAGCTTCGTCAGGTAGATAAAAAATAATTATTACAATTTACAGTTATGACTTATATACTAGGTAAAAAATAATTATAATATAAACAAAAAAATATTTTTTCCGGTGGTTTCAGCTGCTTGCCTGGATTGTATGGAGCATACTTTAAATGTAATTAACAAACTTTGTAGAAAACAAAGCTTGCGCACAACTTGAACAAAAAATGTTAAAGCCACTCTTAGCAAAATTGCTTATACTTACCTGAGATCCTGTCCAGAACAACAATGTAGAATTCAATTAATGGATATGAGACGCAAAACAGGAAGAATATACATCGGTGCAGTTACAGACGGTGTCAGAGAACAGAGAATATCTTCAAAAATCCGAATTAGGGGGAAATGTCGGATTTACAACCTCTTGGGGGTATATCTTCATTCCCAAAGGATTCTAGATGAGCTACACCTCATCAGTATATGGTTTTCTAGGTCTGGCTACTTGATTTGTGTGGAGTTTGGTGGTGTAGTTTGCTCTCATCCAGCCCTTGGTACGATTTGCTTCTCTATTGGTTGTATATCAACGAGTTCGTGAAGTCTTTTGCTAGGATGCAGACAGAAGAGTCGAAAGCATTCTTAGTATTCTCCTGGTTGGTGAACTTTTTGACGAGTTGTGGCCGAGCGGTGATATCTTGCGCTATATAATATAAGGTAATACACTGGAGCTCAAAAGTAATGCAACACCCAGAAAGAAAAATGTTTTAAATGTTTTTATGTTCAGTTTTCGTGTCAGAACAAACAATTACAAATTGGTGCAGGTTGAACAAAAAATTCTGATAAAAATTCAATAATGTGTTGGCTCGCCGCGGTTGTTGTGGCACTTTCTAACTCGGCGAGGCATAGACCGAATCAAGTGGTCGATGTCTTCTTGTGGTAAGCGGTCCCAGGCCTGTTCAACACTGATGCACAATTGATCCAAAGTCCTTGGTGGCTGTGGCAATCGTTGAAGTGTTTGATTGATTGATTTATTTATTTCTACGACATTTATCAACATTTTATAATAATAATAACTATATTACTACATATTTTACAAAATACATAAATGTGTCTGTTACTGGAACTGCTAATTTATTTGGGACTTACAGGAGAACATAGAATCACTTAAACTCAAGTCCAACATTATCCTTCAATTCATTAAGTAGAGTTAGTTGTACACACCATTTTCTTCGGAATATTGTCATCGATAATTTTGTAAATTAAGTTGTAGAACATATTAAAATTATCTTCAATAGATGAATTAACAAAGAGACGTTTCCAATCCGTATTTGCCAAAATGTTGTTAATTAATAGAGAGTCTGCTTGGTCGAATAAATATTAAATAAAAATTAAATATACATAGAATATAATTTGAGAGAGTAATTACAGGCATATAATAATCAAAATTAAGATTTAAACTACAACTAAAGTTAAACTATATGAAAATTATAATACATTTATCTAAATAAATCAAATTAATTATTAATTTTCAATTACATTTTTCTATTCAATGATCTTTTAAAAGAAGAATATGATTCCCTAAACATATCAAACGACGGGTTATTACAATAGGTAATATATAATTTATAATCAGGCGGGTGACTGAGTTATGAGTGTTAGCAGCAGTCTGGTAGGTATTTAGGTGATACATCTTATTCGTGTGCGTTAACCTCTGTGGGATGTGAAATGATAATTGCCCCAGGAGATATGGCGAATCCAACGTTCCATTCGATAGACGATGAAGAATACACAAATCAGCATTAATCCTACGCTCTTCCAACGTTTTTAAGTTGAGTTTGATCCTTATGGCTGAATATTCACCCTGAATATGATTCAGCCCATCTTTATACTCAATGCAGCGTAAGAATTTCTTCTGAACCGCTTCTAGGCGAGAGATGTTGACGAGTGAATGTGGAGTCCATACAGTTGAGGCATATTCGAGGTGACAACGAACTAAAGAACAATATAGTGTTTTTAGACATCCATTATTAAAAAATTTTCCGATCTGCCAAATATATCCCCATATTTGCAAGGCCTTCTTACAAATATTTACAATATGAGTCGTAAACGAGAGTGTACAAACGTAATACCTAGATCTTTTATAGTTCCAACTTTAACTAATGTTGAGGAATTGATGGAGTAAGTAAAATCAATACTATTTTGACATCTCTTTATCGACATAGAATAGCATTTATCAACATTAAGATATAACCTGTTTTTAATGCACCACTGGTTTAAGTTGGAAATATCTTCCTGGATAGATAAACAATCATTATACGTCTTAACTATTTTAAAAATTTTAAGATCGTCTGCATATAATAAATAGTTACAGTGCTTAATGGTATCTTGTAGGTCATTTATGAAAAGAATAAATAGAATAGGCCCACAATGGGACCCTTGTGGCACACCTGAGGATACAGTAATGGGGTCTGATATAAAGTTGTCTATACGGACATGCATACGACCTATAAGAAATGAAGACAACCATCTTAGAGTGCTAAGGCAGATGCCATATGAACGCAATTTGTCAAGTAAGAGACCAAAGTCAACCCTATCGAACGCCTTGGAAAAGTCCGTATAAACTGTGTCTATTTGAGACCGGGAGTCCAAGATATTCGATAAATTTTGCTTATGCTCTAACAAATTAGAGGTAGTGGAGCGGTTGGTTACGAAACCATGTTGATTATCGCACACTATTTGTTTAGAGAACCATGCTAGCTGGTCAGCCACTAATTTATCTAGTAGTTTTGGTATAACGGACTGTTTTACTATACCTCTATAATTTTGGACTAGATGTCTAGGGCCAGATTTATGTATCGGAGTGACGAAGCTGGTTTTCCATTTAGTCGGCATAATTCCAAGTAGTAAGGATTTACAGAATAAGTTGTGAATTGGACGACATAGTGCATACATACAATTTTGAAGGAAGTAGCTGGAAACTTGATCAGGCCCATGGGCATGCGATGGCTTTAGACTAATGATTGCATTAAATACCTCTTCTAATGAAACTGTTAGATGGCTATCTAGTCTAATATTTGAGCTAGAATGTAACTCAGGTATAGCTGTTGATGTGGTATATACAGAAGAAAAAAAGTTAGAGAATAGGTTGACAATATCTGGTCCATTGTTAGCAATCATATTATCATAGCTCATCTGGCTTGGATAACCATTTTCTTTCTTAAGTTGTTTAGCATACTGCCAGAAGAATTTTGGATCTGATTTAAGTGAAGACTCTACCTTAGATAAATGATTATCGTAACATATTTTGCTTAGTTTTTTGCACTTATCACGAAAATATGCAAATTAACAATAGTCACTATATAGACTTTAGGTGAATTAAATTAATTAACTCTTTAGACATCCACTGGGGAAAAGATGATTTATTGTGAAAAATATATTTGAAAGGAACGAATCGATCAATAGCCCCATGGATGATATCGTAAAATTTATCAAGAACAGCTTCTATATTTGAGGATAGGTCAGTAAAATCCCAGTTTTGGGCATTTATTAATTCAAAGTTGGCAAGCTTAAACATATATTTTTTCTCTGTAGTGACCATATTAACTACACAATCAAAGGGAACCTCCATGATGTAAGCATAGTGATTTAAACTTGTTGGGAGGAGATTTTCATCAGCAAGAGATACAGTAACGTTATATGTACCAGAGAAGCAAAGATCTAAGTATACACCACGCGAGTTAGGTATGTTATTTATTTGAGAACCATTCAAAAAATTTAAACAGTTTAATAATGTATTTATAGCTGGATTAAGTTGAGTACATGCTGCATTATCTGGTTTAAATTGTGGGAGGTTATAATCTCCAAAAATAATAAAATTGTTACATTTAGTATGTTCAATGATCTGTTCAATACTATTGCAGTGACTCGCATACTTATCAATAGACGAACTTGGTTTTATATAAACTCCACCAATAATGTAAGTTATGTCTTTTGTTTTTAATAAAATAAATAATTGTTCTATTGAATTATCACTGCATATAAAGGACGATATTAAATGTTATTTTACGGCGATCAAAATTCCACCGCCTCTAACATCTCCATCAATAGAGCGGTCTGATCTATAAATAACATAGTTCAATAACTGAAGTTGACTATTACAAATATTTTCATATAACCAGGTCTCAGTTATAATAATTATATCGTTGTTGTTCCGATTTACACTAAGTAGGAGATATGCACTCACAAGTATTAAGTATCCGGTATGATGTCGAGAATTTGAACATAGGAGGTCATTTGCAGGTTCCACTAAACTAGTTAATTTTGTTGTTAATCCGCCAGCATTATGGGAGTAAATATTAATTGTTTTTAACAAAAAACGATTTGTCGGAATCTTTACTCTTCGTGATACATGGATGATTATTTTTAAATCTTACGACAATATTTGTTTCGCCATTATCTTTACGTGAATTAGACTTTTCATATGTTTTTTTTTAATAATGTTGTTGTAGTTCCAATGCTATCCCATACATGTTCTATTCGCGATAAATCAGAGGATCTTGCAGGCCAGTCTAAAAGCTCTACGTCAGAATTTTGTATATAGTCCATGGTTTGACGGGCCGTATGCGGCCTGGCATTTCTTACGTTCTTGCTCAAAAATGGCGTTTGGGATAGTCTCAATGTATGGTATTGCAACGCGACTATCCCTAATAAACACCAGGGGGGGGGGGGGTACTTTCAATACATTTAGCACCCCATACCATGATGGCAGGGGTATTAGCTGTGTTCTAAGGCAAACTCTACATTTTGCCTTTCACCGCGAAATCGACGGACACAAATACGTTCATCATGGGCCTCTAGGCAGAATCTGGACTCATCACTAAAGCAAATGAAGTTCCACTCTACATCCCAGTTGAATCTGGCTTGATACCATTCCAAGCAACGAGCTTTATGCAGTGGAGTCATCAATAGCATCCAAAACGGACGGAACTATTAAAGGCCTATGGCAAGAACTGAACTCAGACCATTTTCTCCATACTCGCATTACAGTTCAGGGTGTAATTTTAAGTTTTCGGATTATTTCTCTTCTTGAAAATCACTTAATAGATGAAATCAACGAAGTGCACGCATTCTAGGCATTTTAGAAAGGTATTTTAACATACTGAGGAGCTCAGAAAGGATCAGAGTAGAACAGGTGACTGGTTATAAACATTATTAAATTTGCTTTATTTTTCGGATAAGTGTAAAAATCGTATGCAAAAAATTGAGATAAAGCAGTAACGACGTATCATGCGCGTACTATTGTCTGGATTTTCTTCAGCCTGGAGAATGGTGTAGAAAAATTTACAACATAAATTTTGAAGAGATTGCTTGTTTAGTAAACGCCCTGGAGCTGGCGTTTATACAGGAACTTGTGCATTTCTGGTTATCGAAAAAGCTGAAGATGATTTGTTGTAATTACAATGGAAATTAGAGTATCGGAGCCTGTTATGCCAAACTACATCGAACGCCTTCTGGAAGTTCAGGAATGCGCTGTAACATACACTGACGTTGTTGATGGCGTAAAAAGCATAATACAATAGATGGTACTGGGCGATAAACTGCAGTGGGCGTTGATCCGGCTAAGAATAATTATTTTGAACAGAAAGGTATGAGTTGACGTCGTCAGGTGGTTTTCAGCGTTTAGAACCGTGATTACCTTCGCCAATTTGCATTGAAGTGAAAAATAGTTACGCATTGAGCATGCCAACGATAAATATTGCTGCAGAAGTATGGAGTTGTGCGAGTATGGTATATATGTATCCGGCTTTTACTGATCAGATAATGCTTTTGATCATAGCTAACGTTATAGAAAACTAGAAAAAATATTCTACAACTTTATTTAATTTTCCAACTTTTTTTATTTTATTCTATTCTAGCTCTAAAATACTCATATTAAATATCTGGTCTAATTGATAATACCGAAGCGTTTCCCCAATGGAAAATTCTAATTGTAAGATCTATCAGGATGTATTCCTTCAAATCTAAAAGACAGGTATTTCAGAAAACGTCTTTGCAACTTTTTAATAGTTAAAGATAATTAGTGTACCAAATGATCGAAGTATACTCTAGCTTTTTTATTCCTCACGAAGTGTTTTACTCCTTTTGAATTCCTGTATCTTCTAAGAAGTCCTGGGATATTCCTTAGCTGTTCTACAGGAAGCATGGGCTTCCCGAGTTTCGCCTTGCGTTCTTGTTTGTATGCTTCGCAAATGCAGAGTAGGTGTTGGGGAGTTTCCTCTTCTTCCAGACCCCCACGGCATAGGGAGCTTTTCTCAATGCCCATCCTATGCTTGTTCAGGTCACAATGCCCAGTGACTGTGTCCTGTGATTTTTCTTAGTTTCAATCTGCTCAGTCTAGACAGCTTCAGCATGCTGTCAGGTACCGAACCATCTAGGAAGAGTCTCGTATGCCTCATTCCATTTTGGTTTTGCCATGCCTTTTTGCGCTCCTCTGCTAACTTGCGTCGGATTATTTCCTTTCCGGTTTCATGGGGTATACCGAAAGCGGGATCAGGTCCTATGAATTCACCTGCTGTTCCTTGTTTAGCCAGCAGGTCGGCTCCCAAGTGTCCAATAATTTTTTGGTCCTTGGGTATCCATACTAGCTGTGTTTCTCTTGTTGTCGCCAGTGCATCCAGTCTGTTTATGCAAGTCATGACCAGCCTGGACTGCACTATCGGTGAGGCTAGCGCTTTTATGGCTGCCTGGCTATCTGTCATAATGGTAATTGGTCCTTTGTTAAGTCCCGACTCCATTACGTAATGAGCACACCAGTAAATGGCGGCTATTTCGGCCTGGAAGATAAAGGCATGCTTCGCCAGAGCAATCGCGAATTGTTTGCTCCGGTTGCAGCCTCCATAGATACCAGCCCCGGTTCCTTTAGTATTTTTGGCCCCGTCTGTGTACCAGATGGTTCCTTTACTCGTTCCCGGGTATGTTCCATTTGTTTATTCACTCCGCTGTGGTATGATCGTTTTAAATCTGCGGGATAGGTGTACGATTTTGGTGAAATCGGACCTCATTTTTAGTGTCTCTTCTTCTTGTAGTACTTTAAAAGTTGCCGGTCTTGATGGCCCCATATTTAAAGTGTGTCCATTTATGTGCATCCTATAGGCTGCCTGTCTAGCGTCCATCATTACAAATAGATGTAGTGGTGGTAGCGATAATATGTGTTCCATGGCTGCCGTGGGCATTGTTCTCATTGCCCCAGTGATCAGCAGACAGGCCTGTCTTTGCACTCTTTCGAGTTTTACTGCTGCACTTTTGGTTTCGGTCTTTTCTCCCCAAACGAGCGCCGCGTATGTCACTAAAGGTCCGATGACCATAGTGTATAGCCATTTGGTCATACTGGGTCTCAGTCCCCATGTGCGTCTTATCATTTTTTGGGTCGCAAAAAGTGTCATGGCCTTTTTGCTGATGCTCTCTAGGTGGAAGTTGAAGTTCAATCTGGTATCAAGTATGACCCCTAAATATTTTACTTAATTTTTCATTGGAACTTCCATTTCATACATACGTAGTGATTTTATGTCATTGGTTTTTCGTCGTCTAGTAAAAGGGACTGTCTTTAGAGTAGCAGCCGAAGGTCGTCCATGACGAGGCACCATAGGAGCGGCGAGAGAACACCTCCCTGCGGGCACCCGCCAGCGACTAACGCTTCTGCTGTTTTTCCATATAGGGTAGTTGTCACAGTCCGACTGAGCGTCTTGTTTACCCATTGTCGGACTTGCGGGTTAATTCCTCTTTTCTCCATTGCTGTTGCTATGGAGTTGAAGGTTGTGTTCTCAGACGCCCCTTCAATATCCAGAAAGGCCCCTAACGCAACGTCTTTGCATTGTAGGGTCCTTTCGCATCTGCTTACTAGCTGGTGGATTGCTAGCTCGCATGACTTTCCCGCTTGGTAGGCATATTGTTGACGGTGTAGTGGTGAGTCCTTTAAAACTCCTTCCCGTATGTGCTAGTCTACTAGTTTTTCTAGTAGTTTTAAAATAAATGATAACAAGCTAATCGGTCTGTAAGATTTAGCCTGGGCATAAGAATCACGCCCTGGCTTAATACTCTAGCTTGCTATTACTTGAATTAAAATACAAACGCTGGTATATACTGACGTTTCGAGAGAGTTTAATACCCTTGCTCATAAATGCATTTATTAGGTCTTATTTATTATTCTATATTATTGATAATATTATATTATGTATTTATGAACATGATTACACATAATAGTATATATGACAAATTTCCCCAACCCAACAGATTTTATATCTATCGGTTCGGCATTATTAAATGCAATTGCATAAGGTACAAGGATCAGTAAATATGGGTTGTTAATATAGTAGTAGTAGTAGTAGTGTTTGGCTATCGACCACGTGGTCCATCCGCCGTGTTATTTGTGTATTTGTGTGTATGTAAATGAACTTGTTACTTTAAAGGATCGTTCCCCGTCACTCTAAAGCACCATTAATTGTATCCCAATGGTGAATGGTTCAGGTCACCCATTCAACTGCTGGCCCGAACCAACGTTGCTGCACGTTATTTTGGGGCTGCAACCGAATGCGCTACCACCGGCGTGTTTGTTAATAAATATGACAAATTCCGAAATAAATGATTTTTTTGAGCAATAAGAGAAATTCTGCGAAGTGTTTTAAAAGTTGTAGGTCACCTTTTGCATTATAATAAATCTTTCAATCTAGGAAGAGTAAATTTTCAAAACTCCAACAACACATTTAACTCGGTGTTGAATAAATTAGGGATTTTATTTTATTCGTGCTGAAACAACATCAGATTAAACTTTAGAATAATTATTATTTTGTTCTTTAAAAAGTGAAAGAATTAATAATTTATGAGTAATAACAAAAATTAAACTAACTAATTAGGGATAACGCGAATTTACTTATGAGATGGACTTACGGGAACATGTAAAATGGGTTTAAGGAAAGGCAAAAATGTATATTGTGGTATGCGTGTCTAAGATCGATTTTAATGTATAGGGTGGAAGTATGGAAAACAAGTATATATGAGTATATACATGAAGCAGATCTGGTTTCTGGATCGATTTATAGGAGTGGATAGTTGACCTCTAAAAGCATATTGTTGTGGGAAACAGAGTGATTCTGAAGAGTCAGACTGTGAAGAGAGTGGGAAGTTATAAAATAAAAGTATGTGTATTAAAAGAGGAGATTCTGGTGAAATATACGTAAAAGAAAATGTTTAAAAAGTATAAAGTAAATGAATATTTAAAACCTCAAGTAATTTTATCAGTTACCGTCGGCTCAAAAATTGAATAAAGAAAATATATTAACAAACATAAAAATAAATATGAAATAAGCCAAGGAGAAATAACTGTACGTTTTCCCACACAATAATAATTGATCAGTGGGTGGAGGTGTTACAATATAGAAGCTTATAAGTATAAATTCGTGAAAGACAAAAATATATATATATATATATATATATATATATATATATATATATAATATGTTTAAGAGGTAGTAGGTGCACGAAAAAGTGCATATCACTTTAAGTACTATTAAATTGCTTAACTTCCTCAATAATAAATGTTTCTACGACTAGTTTTCTATAGTATTAGCTAATTAAATTAAGAAAATAGCCACTGTAAGCATATAATAAAAATAACATTGTATTAATTCTTAAAATTATTTCTCATGAGAAAACTCTCTACTTATAAAAATATGTGAATCAAATTAAACATTATCGATTTAGTGTTTACCTGAAATTGCTAAAAAGAAAAAGAAACGTGTGGTCCCTCCCAATTGCGGATAAAGCAGACGTGTTTTATTGTCGTGTCGGACCTTCGGGGTTTATTTCCTGTCCCTTCTTTCAGCAATTGTGGCAGTAATCAATTGTTGGCGACTGCTGGCGACAGACTGTCTGCTCCGTAGATTCCTCGTCTCCAAAATAGGATTAGAAACTTTTCTAATCCCATTTAGACGTAACCGTGTCGCAAATCTTAAACGGTTTTTCATCCTCCCTCTTTTTCACAAATTGATACATCAATTCATTCCATTCAATGATACGCTTAACACACAATTGTAACAATTCTATTATTATCCAGCTCTAATTTATATATTATATAAATACATACGCAAGCGTGAACAATAGTCATAACCATGAACTTATTTTCGTTTTAGAAAAATTACGCGTGTAAACGCTCCCGGCTGATTCACCAAGTATTTATTTTTCGCGTTGTATTAAAGCTCGACAGTGATTTGTATCTGAAACGTTGGAAAGTTTCGAATGAATGAAAAATAAATGATTCGTGGGACTCGTCGCGCAATCAATTATCTATTAAGGGTTGCAGATCCGTAATCTGTAATCCGTAATCTGTAATCTGGAAACCGGAAGTGAGACTCGGAAGCGAGTCGATGGCCCGACGTACCCCCACTGTCAATGGCAATTGACATTCACATACATAAATATAAATCCACCCTCTCAAAACAGGATGATATATATTACGGAGGACATATGCGGACCAGAGGGGGTTGAATTAATGAAAGATAATTTCACATTGTGTATTTATTGTATTGTAGACTAATTTCTTACGAATTGTTTTATATTAATATTAATTAATGAGAAATTGAAATGTAGATTATTCTAATAATTTAGGGTAAATTAATTAATATGTCTATACAGACATTTCCATTTTGTTATAGTTTTTAAAACTTATTTCTTAAAAAAAAATACTCCCTATAGTTATTTATATATAACATTGATAATTCATTGTAGTGCAATATCCTAATATATCCTTTAAAATACTTTTAAACTAAAGTTACTTACTTACATATACCTTAATCAAATGTTTAAGTTTTTTTTAACACTTGTTAATACAGATTTGAGACCATAAACTCAAATTTTTAAATATATTTCTCCAAAATACAATAAAATGTAGATTCTAATGCCACAATGAATGATTAAATATGAATTAAATAAATTCCATTATCATAAAAAAATAATGTAGTTTTATTTTACACAACATATCCTACATAATTTATATTACAATCAGATTGCTTCATTCCTAGATCAGATTTCTTGAAAGGTCTTGTAGTATAGCTTCTTCTTGGTAAGATTGCGGATGTGAAGCCATGGTATACTTCAATTATTGTATGGGGTGATGATTGACACAAGCTGCAGGCTTTCGTATAGTACAGTTGTATTGTTTTGGTGCTAGTTTGACAATGCTCATCTTTACAGGGAGATGACTTTTAACTAACACTAAGTTTCTTTTTTTATAATTTTCATAGTAGTTGCAATTCTGACTCGATGCATGGTGTCTATTGATTGGTAAAGCTTAGGGTAGGCTCTGTTAGGATGTTATAATTGAACAATCGACGTTGCTTTGATTATGGATTACGTTCCGCTATTAAAGATAATATTTTTTGGTATTACAAGTGTTTTAAGATAAGGTGTTGGCACATTTTTTTGGGGTTATTTTCAGTATAAATATTTTTAATGATTAAAATTTGGGTATATTTAAGCGACGATTTAAATAATGGTAAAGATAAATATGTGATGATAGTTTTGAATTATTATCTGTAGTTTGTAGGAGACCAGAAGGTTTTATTTTTTAGTGGCTTTATATTGGATCTTGAAGTTGTTCTTTATACTTTTTTTGCAAGGTGGTATGTACCCCGGAATGACTGTTGGAAGGTCATAACACGCGATTTAGAAAAATTTTACCATGGTATGACTAGTGTATCATTTGGTTTTGTTTTATTGTCCAATAAATCGTATCTTTCATAAGTCTTAAAGGAAGTGATGATTTTCTTTTACTCAGTATGTCTATATAAAAATATTTTTACTAAGATTCTTGACAACACATTTAGTCAACTTGATTACTTTAATTGACGTAGCAGCCTGTAAATGTAAAACCGGTTGTTTTAGTTTCTATGTGATTGTCTTATGTCTTATATATACCATCAGATTTATCATATGAATCCTTAGATATTTTCTTAGAAGCTTTGGAGTTACTTCTAATTGATAAACAAGTATTAATATTGGGTAATTTTAACATATCACAATAAACAGACCATACCCAGTCGTCGAATACTTATTCAAAAGTCAATATTTTGCAAAATTTTATTGAGACTTGTACACCACAAAAGGAAAACTCATTCATCTTGTGTTCTCTAATAACAACATAAAATTCACTTTAGAACGTGATATACCGCCACTCATAACTAAGGATTTGCAACATCCTGCTTTCTCTGCATATATGGGTGTTGTAGTATATAGGAAGACAACGACATTTCCTAGTAATAATAACAGCAACTATCCAATTCTATATAATGATCTTGCATGCCTTTAATTGAGAATATTTGTGATGTTAATAAGGCTGTTTGAGCATTTCACAACGTCTGTACATCATTTCCATCGTGGTTTTCTAGTCGTATCAAGAAATGGATTAAAGTTAAGGAGCAGTATCGACGTAAATGGAAAGCAACTAATTCTGCACTTTATCATTTAGAATTTAATAGTCTACCTGCCCTTATAAAGCATAAATTTTCTGATACGTATAAGAACTTTGTGACAGATATGGAACGGAAAATCTTTTCTGATCCCAAGGAAATTTGGAAATGTATGCCCAGCAAATCTGGTGATACTAGGATCTCAACTTCACGATACCTATATTATGTATAATGTGCCACAACATATTGTTTCAACATTTGCTAAGTTTTCTCTACGGATTCCCAACCTCCACGTGTTGAAGATGTAAGAGTTATTCCAGCCAATGATGTTTCCTACAAAACTTTTGTGATTAGTCAAGAAGACGTCTTGAAAAGTATTAATAAACTAAAAAATACTGGTAGTTATGATGATGATCAAGTGCCTAGTTTTTTAGTAAAAGTTTGTAAATTTATATTTGTAAAACCATTGTTAATTATTTTTAAATTAGCAGTACTTACAAACCTACTTTCAAACATCTCGAAACGTGCACGAATTACACTTCAAAAAATAGGTAAAAAAAAGTAAAATAAATAATTACCGTCCTATCTCTATACTCAATAATTTTGAACAGATTTACAGTCAACTTAGGCATATGATATCAGAACATCAGCATGGTTTTATGCAGGTATATTCAACAGTTACTAACTTAGCAGTGATTGTGATGAAATTGTGCTTTCCATAAATATGTTTGTATTGCTTATGTGGCTAAGTAATTCAGGTTCACCTTTGAGGTTTTAATTAAAATGAAATCTAAACGACAGCAAATATTTCTTCTCGGTTTTGAATAATGCATTCTACGAGTTTCAGAAATCTGCTTCGCGAGTTCTATTTAGTGCAGAACTAGCTGTGAGAGCAAGAAATGTGTAAATATGTATCTAGAATACATTAACCTACTAAATGCTATAACCTTTAGTAGTGCCTTTGTTGGTCCAGCTACTTCGACAAAATTGCCAATGAATCCTTGATACCATGTACAAGTTTGGATGAAACTAAGTATTTCATTTTTCTTTGTAGATTTTTCTACTTAATATTGAATGTCACCTTGTTTGTATCAAATTTGATTTTCTTGGATGACTTGGAAGGGTTGTTAAATCGGTGTATCTTTTATATTTTTAAAATTTGGAAAACTTTTCCTTAAAACTTTAATACAATCCAAATAGACAAAAACGTATCGTTCCTGATATCCATCATTCGATGATATGTAAATGAAACTTTTTCTAGAGCAGCAATAAACGCCGCTTTTTTCTTCTATAATTTTTGCAAACAGAAATTTAGAAATAACATAGGCCAATAAATTTTGACTTTTAAAAAATTGATTTGGATCGATCTGACATCTGATTTTGTATAATTTTGATCTTCAAATCCGAGTATCATATTGCCCTATTAGGTAAGGTTTTTTATCAATGTTGAAAGACAATTAATAAAATATAAACGCTACTTTTATTGATACAGAGACAAAAACAAATTACAAATAGTAAACTAAATTGAAAAAAGTCTTAAACAATCTTTAATTTCTTTTTTTCCAGAAGATCTTTGTTGTCTCTCGCCAAATCATTGGTATTCCAAATGGTAGGGATTTCCTTATTTTGTTACTCCAATGCCTTAAAGATACAACATGTGGTACCCAATGTTTGTTTTAATCACCAATCTTTACATTAAAATACAATTTTACAAAAAGCAAAAAGTATCTCGCTTATTTTGACAAAGTCTTGACATTTTAAACACGATTTTTTAACTGCAAAAGTGAACTCACTAAATAACTGACTCCAAATAAGGGAATCCCAGCAATTAAATTATAATCAGACCTTAAGTTTAAGTTTATCAATTAATTTCCTCAGGTGATATGTAGTAAACTTAATTTCTCTTAGATTAATTCGAACTAGACATTTCCATTTATAGCATAGACGATTCTCTAAATATTTTTGGTTTCGGCATCTCTTCTCTCGTAGGTATTGTGAATTTAATTATAGGATTTCCTAAGTTGTTCTTAGCGATGGTGTTGAATAATTTTCATATTATTTGGGTTAATTTAATCTGAAAATTAGGTAATTTTAAATTAGAACACTTGTTATATTTCATATTATTATAATCATTTTCCTGGCATATGTTTCGAATGTGAAACATGAATATAATAATATGAAACATAAAAAGTGTTCTAATTTTAAACTACCTAATATTATAATTTCGTTTCATCAAGAGTGCAGCGAACAAAGTATCTATCGTAAATTAATCTGAATTTCGAATTGTCTAAGGAAATCAATGCAGATAGTTTCTGCTGTCTGTCTGTGCGGAACTCACTCTTTCTTAATGCTTTTTCATTTATAAGTTAATTTTTAAAGCTTTGGTTGGCATTTTTTAGGTTCAGAAAATAGCATCAGTTTATACTTATATCTCGATTTATCCTTGAACTCATTTTTATAAGCGACATACATTTTTTTAGATAAGAAATTGCGATCCGGTGTTCAAGTTTGTAATTCCTACTAAATTCTGTATATAGATACTTATTCTAATTTGAGCCAACAAAATGCCTTTCTATGTACAACCCTTAAAACTTATTCTTATTGTAAGTTTTATTCGTAATAATGCTCAATCTCATAGTTTTACATTTTTAGCATTGGTTTCTTACAAAAAAAAGGGGTGTTGCAGACGGAAATATCTACAGCTATTATTGTTTTGTTGATATAGAGGTGTTTTCACTATCCTATAGTGTGGTTTGACCTACGACAAAATGTGCATCGAAACATTTTTTGCATTTTCCGAAATCTTTTTCCTTTTTAAAACTTACTTCTATTTCTCACGAAAAATTTAATAAATTTCTCGAATTTATAATCCCAGAGCATGCAAGTGTTTTCTATTTTGTTGTGCACATAGCCCATGGCATATTGGTTTATTTCTTCTGTAAATTATTAAAGATCTCCAAAAAATATTTTTTAAGTAGGATTTTACTGTTTCTTCTATCCTTAAGGGCTTCTGCTTTATTTGCTTCTTCTTCCAGGATGGTGAGTAAAATATTTTCTCACTGTTTATTTATGATATTTACTCCGTTACTTATTTGCATATACTTTAATCACATTTTTAGATTTTATAATTACTAATTGTAAAGTTTTTCACTTCATGAATCATTTTGATAATTCAAAATAAACCAAATAACTTTTTTTGGTATCACTTCTTTAATAATACTTATTCCTATAAGCGTTGATTGAAATATACAATATGTCAATCAATGCTATACGTTTAACAACCTCAGCTCAAATTTTTAAATATCTTTCTCTCCAAAATACAATAAAAATTAGTTTTTAATGCTACAGTGAATGATGATGGGGTGATGCTTTGGTTGATACTTCGAAGCTAATAGATGTAATATAGTATTGTTGCCAGTTTGGCAATGATTAACTTTTTCTTTTTACTAAAGAGATGACTTTTAACCAACATTAAGTCTGTATTTTTATAATATTTATAGGTGTTGCAGTTTTCTGACTTGATGCATGGTGTCTATTAATTAAGCAGGAGTTTGTCCCATAGACTGAATGGCTGTGGTGTCCAAAACAAATTGATAATTAAGATTTAGACTACTTAGAAGTCACGCCAATGCTTTATTAGGAGTCTAAGCTTGGTTTCATATCCCGGTTTCTTCTCTTAACAGGATTTTCCACTGAGTGACATGATGCCTTTGTAAATAAAGACATTGAAGAGCACTCTGTGTCACTTTGCTGATGATCTACGTTCCATTGTTAAAGTTGATTTTTTTTGTTTTTAGAAGAATTCTCAAGGTAAGTTGTAGGCCCATTTTTCAGCTATGGTTCCTTTGAGTATAAATAGTTTGAAATTAGTATCTGTACTTAGTACGTGTCCAGCGGGTTTCAATTTTTAGTGGCTTTATATTGGATTTTGAAGTTGCTATTAATCTTTTTTTGCAAGATGAAATGTACCCCGAAATGAAAAGAGGTTAGAAGATCTTAAAATGTGATATCGAAATATGGTACGACATATTACATTTCGGAATCCTTCGGGTTTGTGTGATAAAGAATACCTTCAATTCAATAAGGTATGTTTAATTGATCCAATAAATCTTATCTTTCATAAGTCTAAAGGCAGGTGATGATTTTCTTGAACTCATTATGTCTCTTGATTAGTTCGCTACTGAATAATTGGATGTACAGAACCTCTGGCGGCAGATAAAACCGGGATAGGGCAATTGTGATGAAATTTTGCTTTCCAGAAATGTTGGTGATCCATATATTGTTAAGAAATTATTTGAGGTATCTTTTAAATTAAAATCTAAACGACTTCAAATATTTTCCCTCGGTTGTTGAATAATGCATTCTGTTTGTAAGTGTTAGAAATCTGCTTTGTGAATTCTATTAGGTAGCTGTCCGTCACTTCTTTTTAGCTTAAATGGCTTCGTTGACGTAATAGATTACATTGGTCTTGGAGACAAACAATATATTCTTTCTTTTTGATTGATTTTGGTTCAGTTTTACTATTTTTTTCTTTCGACAGTTGTCATTGTGTATATACATATAATTGTATATCTATCTCCTTGAAAATGACGGTCGAAACTAGTCGGACAGAAAATAAAAAATAGGGAAATAAAACCAAGTGTTTTAATCAATCAAGGCACGATGATCATGGTTTTTGGAGGAGAACCAGATGGTCGCGGCAGTTAGACCATTCATTAGTCCTTTGTGCCCCCTCCTGAGTCTTACTTCTTAAGCTAACCTACATTCACACAGGATGTGTCTTAGGGTCTCCTCTTCTTGCTCCCATAGAGGATCTTTTGCCACCCCTATGTTTTAGAGGTGCTTATTTAGTTTGCAGTGCCCTGTAAGTGTGCCAATTTGCAACCGCAAACTGTTTCTTGGTAGTTCAATTTTCAAGATTTTTTTGCAACCACATACTTGTCAGTTTGTGTAGTTATTCCTTTTTGTGTTCCTCAAGACAGTTTCCTTTCAGTATTTGGGAGATAGTAAGTGCTACCAGTGGCAAACTTTGCCCCTATCCTCTCCATAGCAACTCTTCTGGTGAGCCTGTCGGCCCAGTGGTTCCCTTTATTATTGAAATGTCCCTTAATATAGAATTTTGTAACTTTGTTGGTTCCGGTAAGTTTTTCTAAAGCTTGCCTGCACTTCAGTATTATGCTGCTGGTCACCCTTGGTCTCGACATCGTAGCTATGCTTGATTTGCTATCATTTAGAAACAAATTGGATTTGTTGACACGTTAATCATTGTAGATGGTTTAGCTTCTTCCTGGATACCGATTGGTTTATTCTTGGCCACCAGGTTAACTGCTGGACTGACGATTGCAGTGTAAAGCATCGGGGCCACCTTTGCTGTGAAACCCCAGATTTATCTGGGCGTACCTCTGGACTGCAAGAAGATAAGAACATCACAATAGCTTTTATAAGCTTGTTCTAAGTGGTTCCCCCAGTTGAAATTTGGAGTACAGGTTGGTTTGCCAAACATAACTGATTGCTAAAGAGTTTGGGAAGTCTACCTATGTTGATATTCCTTTTTCTTGTAAAGAATACTAATTCTGTCTTCTTGGAGTCAACCAAGAGCGACGATTTTTGCACCATTCCATTGTGATTTTGAGAGCGCTCTTCTTTATGCTAGACAGAACGCTCTCGTGTTTTTTTTTACGGACAGTTTTTCTATTGTACATCCAGTTATACAATAAATGCAAGAAATGTTGGAGTATTTTTTCTTCTAAATACTATAATCTTCAATAGAGAGGTTATTGGCCAAACTGTTTAATAAAGATTGCTAATGTATCGTTGATATCATGTAAAAGTTTGATTGAAACTTAGTATTTTACTTTTCTTTGCAGTTTTCTCTACTTAGTAATGACATAATGACGTAATGTCACCTTATGTGAATTAAATTTAATTTTCTTGTATGTAATCATGTGGCAGATAAAGGCTTTACAAATGTTGGTTTTAAACTTGGTTGATCTAGATTTTTATATTTCCAAAATTTGGAAAAATTATAAGCTTAAAACTTTCATTTTTTTTAATAAAGAAAACACAACATGTTTTGTACCTCTTATATTTTAGTTTTCTGTGACTAGTTTCAATTAAAGGTAATCATTTTTAAACAGTTAGAAATATAAGTGGCATAAAAAAGTTAAGTGTTTTAGATGCAATGTATCTGCAGCTTTTCATCGATTCATGCAGCACAAACGGTTCTTCTCCACGACATCAATAGACGCCGTTTCCTGTCTACAATTTCCCTAAACATGAATTTTCCCATATTCAATAACATTAAGTCTAAGGTTATCCATTAATTTCCTCCAGTAATATGCAGTAAACTTTATTTATTTCTATGCGTTTGTCCATTTATTTTTGTAAACATTGATTCTCTCTCGGATTAACTTGAACTAGACATTACTGTTTATAGCATGAATATTTTTTGTTCCGGTATCACTACTTAATTAGAGAATATTTGTGCATAGTGATAGTCTTGTGTAGTTTTCATATTATTTGGGCCAACTTAATCTAAATTTAGAATTTTCTAAGGAAATTCATCCAGAGAGTTTTTGCTGCCTGTGTATCTGGAGTTCGCCCCTTCTTAATGCTTTTACATTTGCAAGTTAATTTTTCTAACTATGGTTATTATATAGGTTCGGAAAATACCGTCAGTTAATGTATCAATTTATTATTTAACACATTTTTATAAGCTTGCGGCATTTATTCTTTGAGACAGGAATTTACAATCCTGTGTTTAAGATTGCAATTTCTGTTACATTCTAAATATAAATACGTATTCTTATTGCAAGTCTTATATATACTTTATTTGCTTCTTCTTGTAAGCTGGAGAGCAAAATATGTTCTTACTCTTCTTTGGTGATATTTTCTCCTTTTTTTTGTAAAGAGTGATTCATTTTATTAAACTCTCCAGTAATTGTGGTTCCTTCATGTCGTAATGAGGGTTCTGTCGTGATGTTTGGGAAGATCTTTACCAAAATGAAATTTCTCCTTGAAACGAATTGACGCTACGTGGCAGAGCTAAAAAGGCCGATGCAAAAGAAAAGAAATCCTCGATCGGAATAGCTAAAAAAGCCACCATTGCTACCGAGAAGTTAGCAAAATCGTAGGCGAAGCCGTCATCCTTACCGAACGCCAAAAACTTGGGACAATGTCACTCATTCATTCATTCTGAAGAATTAAGTCAGTCTGTGATTCCTATGCTCAAGATTAGGTGTATTTTTTACATATGTGTCTATTGATATATTTTGTTAACATGTAATCCCAAGCATCATAATAATATTATTTTGATTTATTTATTGAAATCTGCTTGAAACCTGCAGTATTGTACCAATATTCTTCAACTGGTAAAGCTATAAACCAAATATGATAGTGCACCTGCTCATTTTTGTTAACGACAGAGGCAATTTAGGTTATTTTTTCCATTTTAATGGTAGGAGAAGGAAGCCTGAGTTAAAAAATTTAAGATTTCTTATTTTTAAGATTTTGAAAAAAGTTGCTTTTTTGGTTGCACTATTTAAAACTAATAACAAATATTATCTAACGGTAATTTACTCTAAAAAATAAAAAAATAAACCTATAGCCTCAACTCTCATACATACCTTATAAAGCACCATTTTCCTATTTCTTCTCTTAGCAGGATTTGCTTCTGAGTGACATGATGCCTTACTAAATATCAAAACATTGAAGAGCACCTTAAGTCACTTTGCTGATAAACTCTATTCCGCTATCTAAGAAGATTTTTGTTTAGTATTTCAAGATTTTTAAGGTAAGTTGTTGGTACATTTTTTAACTATGGTTTTTATCAATGCAATATCTTCAATAATTATGATTTGTGTATATTTATCCGGTGATAAAGGTAGAAATAAATCGATGATAAATAGTTTGTACGAGACCAGAATGATTAGTTTTTTAGTGGTTTTATATTGAATTTTGAAGTTGTTTTTTATGGAAGGTGGTATGTACCATGGTATGACTTGTTATATTTTGGTATCCTTAGATTTTGTGTGGTGTAGAGGAATAGCTTATTAAAGTTACCTATTTTATGATCCAATAACTCAGTTGATCTGATCTCAGCTCAGACGAGAAGGTAGACTTAAAGAATAATTGGATTTATAGAACCTCTGGTGTCGAAAATATTTATTTATTTATTTATTAATGATGTTTTGGATTACCTGTTAACAAACAATATGAATAGACACATATATATTAAATAAACTAAATTTTGAGCACAGGAATAATTCAGACTTCATTCTTCATAATGTTTTTCCAATCAAACCTTAATGAAATGTTCCCATTTATTCCAGAATTGTTTGAACTTCTTACTATAACTGATAATGTTTATTTTACTTTATATTTCCTTCATTAAGTCGGGATAGAGCAATTGTAATGAAATTGTGCTTTCCATAAATATGTTTGTAGTGTCCATGTGGCTAAGTAATAGGTTCACCAACTATTCTAGCAGTTAATGACCCATATTGTTAAGGGCAATTCTTAGAGGTACCCTTAAACTTGTTGAAATCTAAACAACAATATTTCTCTTTCGGTTGCTGAATAATGCAATCCGCTTCGAGAATTCTATTGACTATTTGTCTACGGCATCTTCTTGTCATAAGTAGTTCCGATTACATCATTGCTGACGTTCGTAATGGGGATAAACAAAGTGTTCTTTTTTATTTTGTGCAGAACTGGCTGTGAGAGCAGAAAACGTTGAAGTGTCTAGAAAATTGTCTGTCTTGTAAATTCTATAATTTTTAGAAGTGACGTTATTGGTTGAGTTGCTTCGTTAATGTTACTAATGAATCGTTGATACAATGCACAAGTTTGCATAAAACTTAGTATTCCTGTTCCTCTACTAAAGAATTACTGTCGCCTTATTTGGATTAAATTTAATTCTTGGATGTGATCATGTGACAGAGAAAGGGTTTCTATTTTCAATATTTTATATTTTATATTTCCAAAATTTGAAAATAATTGCTTTAAAACTTTCATGTTATCCAAACAGACAAAACATATCTTTTCTAACATCCATCATCACTATACATTTCCACATACCATATAGCATAATTGACAATTCTATAAATATTTCTGGTTCCGGAATATCTCCTCTTCTGGGTATGTGTATTTAATTGTGGGATATCTGAAGTTGTGCTTAGCGACAGTGTTGTGTAATTTTCATATTATCTGGGCCAAGTTAGTCTAAATTTCGAATTTTCTAAGTAAATCCATCCAGTAAGTTTTTGCTGCCTGCGTATCTGGAGCTCGCCCCTTCTTAATGCTTTTTCATTTGCATGTTAATTTTTCTAACTGTGGTTAGAATTTTTTAGGTTCGGAAAATACCGACAGTTAAAGTAATAATTATTAATACTCTTGGAAAACAAATACTAACACTTTATTCACAATTTAGTTTTATTTTGCTAGATGTACATTTCGAGTACTATATACTCATTATCAATAGCTTATAACTTCACGTAACTCAAGAACAAATTTCTAAAGTAATGTATCCCGATTTATTTATACATTTTTATAAGCTTTTTTTAAATAAGTTGTAGGTTTCTTTTAAAAGCTTTTAGAATAAAGACAAATTAAGTATACAGGATCAGTTAAAAAGTCAGGACGAAACAAACTTGCTTTTTCTTTAATGGAACACCCTGTATATTATTCTATATTTTAATTAATCTCCAAATTCTAAACAAAATTCGTATCAAATTTGAAATGAAAATCGAGTTTTTATAAATTATTTTTGAATAATTTGTCATCAAGTTACCTTTCAAAGTTTCCATCTCCATAAAAATGTTACGTCAATCCGCTCGGATTCACTTAAACGTAACATTTTTGCGCGAAAATTATTCAAACCAAATGTACTTTTGTATGTAATGACGCAGCGTTGTTATGGAGATTTCCATTGTGTAGGTTACCTTTGAAAGGTAACTTGATGGCTAACTATTTTTGTATAATTTATAAAAAACGTGATTTTCAAAGTTCGATAACTTTAAAACGGTCAAGTTTAGCTTTATGATGTGCTATACGAATTTTGTTTAGAATTTCGAGATGAATTGAAATATGGAAAAATATACACGGTGTTCCATTAAAGAAAAAGCAACTTTATTTCGTCCTGACTTTTGGCTGATCTTGTATACTTAATTTGTGTTTATTATAATAGTTTTTAAAAATCCCTATAACTTTTGTATCTTAGCATTTTTTGCTAGCTATCTTACTTTAGAAGATATCCGACCGTTTCCATACTTATCAGCGTATATAATAATGCTCAATCTCATAATTTTGCATTTTCAGTATTAGTTTCTTAAAAACCCAGGGAGGTTGCAAATAAAAGCTTTTTAGAGATTTAGAGGTGTTTTCTTTCCTCTTCATGCACTATTCTATAATGTGGTTTGACCTATGACAAAATGTGTGCCGTAACATTTTTCGCATTTTCCGAAATATTTTTACTTTCAAACATTCTTCTATTTCTCAAGAAAAAGTCAATAAATCCCAGAGCATGGAAGTTTTCTTCTATTTCGTTGTGCAGTACGACCCAAATTGGTTTATTTCTTCTTTGAATTATTAAATATCACCAAAAAAGATTTCTTGAGTAGGATTTCACTGTTCTTCTATCCTTAAAGGGCATCGTTTCAAGTTTGAATTCTGGTTTATTTGCTTCTTCTTGCAGGATGGACAGCAAAATATTTTTTGTTGATAATTTCTCCTTCTTTGTAAAGAGTGATGCATTTTAGGAAACTCTCCAGTAATTGTGATGAAAATGAAATTTCTCCTTGAAACGTGTTCTTTTCCTTGGTTGATTAAATTTTCCGTGGTCATACGTTGAAACACCAAGGCAATGCGGATATTTTCTTTGGTTCTTTTTTCTTATTTAATTTTTTGATAATGAGTGGTCGGTTTTTATATAATTCTGCTGATATGTTTTCTTTTTATTGACTTTTGATTTCACACCTTGTAATACTCGCCAAAAATTTGGTTTTCCATTCAGATAGCTTAAGCAGGTAAGCCGAGTACGTATTTATCTTGAAATCGATTAATTGTTTAATGAGTTTAGGAAACATTACTACATGATTATGAAAATTTTAAAAATCCCAAGAAGTCTACAA
This sequence comes from Ontholestes murinus, assembly GCA_963969525.1. Taxonomy (NCBI): domain Eukaryota; kingdom Metazoa; phylum Arthropoda; class Insecta; order Coleoptera; family Staphylinidae; genus Ontholestes; species Ontholestes murinus. The sequence goes on from OZ018395.1 coordinate 47,847,352, forward strand.
CCACAAAGGAGGCAAAATCACATAAGAGTGAAGCAACAAGTGTTGGCCGAAGCGGTGCCAAGCTGGCCGATGTACGAGAAAAGAAATCCTCGGCCGGAAAAAAGGTAGCAAAATCGAAGGAGAAGTCGTCAAAAAAAACAATGCCGCTCATTTATTCATTCGGAAGAATTAAGTCTATGATTCTTGTGCTTTAAATTACGTATTTTTTTACGTAGATATCTATTGATATACTTTGCTAACATGTAATCCAAATTATAATAATAATATATATTTTTTTATTTATAAAAAATGCTTAAAACCTGCTGTATAGTACCAATATTCTTCTACTGGTAGAGCTGTAAACCAGATATGACGGTGTACCTGCTCATGTTTATTAACGTTAGAGGTCATTTAGGTCCCTTTTTAATTTAATGGTAGGAGAAGGAAGATCTTTTTTATCACCTCATTTAAAAGTTCAAGATTTCTTATTTTTTGGCATATTAAAAATGTAGCCTATTGTTGGTTATACTATTCAGAACTAATATCAAATATTATCGAATGATAATTTACATGAAAGAATAAGAAAATCCTATAGACATAACTGCTTGATAAAGTTTCTAACACCTTTAGTTCTTTATTCTTTGTTCAATCAAAGTAGGTGTTCGAGATTACGACACCAGATTGTGATGTAAATCTCTCATCTTTTGCGCATTGAAGTTCGAAGAAATAATCCAATGTATCCTAGACTTTCTAAGAAGGAAACAGAAGTAGACAAGGCCATTAAAGTATGGTGACAGAGGAAACCAATTCACTGGACCAACTCTCCTGATCCACTTTTGGCCATATATTGTCTCCTTGTCGTTTGAGTTTACTCTATCTGTACTGATGCATCTGTATATTTGAGCAAGGTAAATTTAACAAGAAACATGCAAAAGAACTGCCTTGTACATTTCTGCTCCAAAAACAGTGTTAGAATGCAGAGTACTTACTCTGATTTTCCTTATAGATTTACATTTATACAAACATGATAAATTAATTGTAAAACATTATATATTTTATTAGATCGAACTAAACCCACATTTGTTTTGAATACTAATTCTACTATTTATGAAAAAAATATTTATTGGATAACAAATTGGATTAATAAGCACACAATTCATAAGTAGTTTTTTAATTAAAGTATATCAAAAGAACTATAATATGAATGACTGCTCTACTGAGAAAATAGAAGATGTAGATATAAACTTTAAAATTTGGGCAAGAAATGTAAAATAGCTTTATATATCTTGAATGTTGATCAGAATTTACACCCAAAGTTAATTTTATCGGAAGATTCGGTAGTAACAATATTTACACGATTATTTTCATAAAAATGATAAAATATTCATTTACATTTATAAGTAATCGATAATTTTTTTATATGTTATTCAGTTTTCATGCAAGTAATGTAGCATGATACCTTCATTAAATATTGTTGTATCATGCGCAAAGAGGCCAAGGTCTACTTTGGTTAATTCTAAAGTCTTTAATTTAGGTCAAAAAGAAAATAGGACCTAAGACAGTTCCTTGAGGTACCTCATACTATATTGCAATATTCTGTCTATCCATACAGTTCAAATTGCAATTGTCTTTTATATTGATTGCACCTTTAGTTGATATTCCTTGTATAAAATCATATCGGTAGTTGCTTAAAAGGTTATTGTTATTAAACCTTTTAATATATTTATATAATATTTTCGAATATATCTTTATACTTTACATTTTTAACTCTATAATCGAGTTTATTGTGGCTAATGGTTGGGCAATGTATACTTCTATTTGTTTAAGTAAGACCGGACCTATTTTGTATTATGTATTTTTTTCCAAAAGTAATTACAGTAATTCAGTAATGATCAAGGTCTGCATTTACGTGAATCGCTAATTTATTCGACTAGGACGAAATTATTAAGCATTAATTTTAGCAATTAAAAAAATATTTACACCTTTTGTGTTTCAATGCTATCTATAAATTAATAATTGTAAACAGTTATCTTACAAATAGATTAAAAAAAGACATACATTCGTGTTTTATTGTATAAACCATTAACGATATACTGTATCATATTAGTAAAATGATAACAAAGTTCTGCACCAAAATAATTGAAAAATTATTTTGTTTTGTGATGTATGTAAACATTTACAAACAAAATTCGATTTCCAAATAACGTTTTGAAAATGCAGCTGAAAGCGGATAATAGTGCGTATTGTGGGTGGGCGATGAATGAAGTCTGCTTCTTGAATGAAGCACATTTTAAGAATGAAACTCGACGGACAATGCGTTTACCCACGGGCGTGACCGCACTTCACACAAATATGTGACCGCGGCCGTTCTTCAGGATCAAAAATTCCGGAGGGAGGATTCGACGTCAATTTATACCGACAATTATTCAACACGAGCAGAATTGTAAAAACTATTAACGTAAGCCCGAAAGGTTCACGCTTTCAAGTGCGTATCGTCACGCCCTTAAGGGAAACAAACGCCCATTCTGGTTTTATTTGCACAATTTATTAAAGTTCGGTGTATAGAGTGTGCGTGCCAAAATAACGCATGCAGTCATTATGTAGGTTATTTTTCAATTCTTTAGAAAAACCTCAAATAGATTGATTTTTACTTCTAAAGTGAGGTTATTTGAATTTCCTACAACATTTTTCTATCGTTGATCATAATTAGTATACTTTTATTGTAATCTTCAAAATTTAATTTTTTCAATAAATCTTTTTTAATTGAATAGTTGAATTGAAAATTCATGTTCTTTAAAAAACATGTACATATCTATCTTTTTGACATAACGCGATGAGGTGCAAAGTTCCCCTTTTGGAGATATAAAAAGCCATATTTGGAAAATTAAATGATGAAAATCATTAAAGAGAGCTTCAGTGACAACAGTCTCAACGAAACTTAACTGAGCATGAGTGGAAGACCATCTAAGCGTGAATTTAAGCTTTTCTATGTGCGTTCCAAATTGTTCTTATTATTTTTACTGTTATGTTTTATTTAGGAAGGATTATGTAAGCATATTGGATAAATGAATACTACTACTATATTCGCACATAATAATCGACGACGACAATTTCAAGTAATTTTATTGAGGTATTCTTTTCGAATATAAAAATGATCATTAAACATTTGTGTGTAATATTATTTAGTCGTATATAGCAAATTTACGTTAAGCACTAATAAAAAGCCACATAAATATAGGTAAGTGCTAATTTTCAAAATACGTTCAGTGTTCTATTATTTGCGTTTTTGATGGGTGATAAAGGATCTACGTTGGAATTTTAAATAGGCAAAATATCCAAATAATAGAAAGAACTGTAAAAGACAATTTCGAAAGAGTTCAATGGTAAATTATCAATAATTACTTCTGAACACTTGAACATTGTCCAACAATCTAATTCAATTAGTAGAAATGCATCTAGAGAAAGCATAAAATTTCTTAAGAACAATAATAAAATATTGTTGAAGCCACCGTGTGGCGAAACAATTGTTATAGAACAATAAAAAAAAATGTAACCTTACACTCTATCATTGTTTTACTAAGTATTAGAAAAATATGCTGTCCTTTTTGATAGTGGTCATAACAAAGTAGAAGGAAGTATTTTTGTCAAACAAGTCAGAATAAAATTAATATTTATATATTTTCAATAGTAATATTGATAGAAGAACCTTGTTGTGTTATTAATATTGCGAATAGGCGAATAGAACTTTGTACATTTGTGATTTATTTCATACCAAATTAAATAAAAATTCCAACCTTATTATTATTTTCCTTATATAAATTGTTCAAAGTATACTGGACATAAGCAGATAATATCATTTTATACAATATAACCATAGTCTCATCTCTAATTCGTAACCATGCGATCCTTGAATTCAATGTAAGTAGCCTTACAGTATCCAAATTTATTTATGGGACCAAGCTATAAACTAATAAGTTTGTGATTGTAAATTGTCTTAACATCAAGACAGAAAATGTATGGTATATAGTTCCGATAGATTAACATCATTAGAAATATAGGCATGCCAATAGATCAAATCAAAATTCAAATATTAACTGTATGCTTTGAATACAGTATTCAATATACATATATAATATAATATGCATATATAATTGAAGACAAAATCTCTTTATAAAAATGACAAATTTGGTGCCCAACAGATACATGATGTATACACAGTGACATGGAAATCGCAACACAAGAAGAGGTAGGAATTTTTTTAATCAAATTTGGTTGTGTAATCAAACCAACATTAATAAAAAAATGTTTATTTTTGTAATTTTCATTAGAGAGAGACAAACATCTTTATTTATTATTAAATACATTCGTTATGTACAATATAATCGTAATTGATTTTTATTACTGTTATCGACCCATGGTCTTTCTGCCAGTCTTTGTAATTTGATGTTGTTAGTTGTCCGTTGGTGATTATGTTGATGAAGATGTAGATGAATTATGAAAAGATCTTATGAATTCGAAAATAGGTGTGGAAGGATGTTTGTTTTTGGGGGGGTGTAAAGGATTGCGAGGTAAACATAGGTGCTTGAGGATGTCTTGGATATCAGGATTAGTGGCAAATTTTATAGCAAGGTGTTCCAGTCGGTTTTCAATGGGGATTAATTTGGTTTTTTGGTATAGCAGTGTGTTGGGGGGATTGTGTAGAGGGTTATTGGGATGCCTTAGTTTAGTTATGATTCGCAGGGCCGATCGCTCACTCACCTGCAAGTTTCTCAGAACAGGAGGGCGGGGATTTAGGAAAAGGATTGCTGCGTAGTCTAACAGAGGTCGACATATCATTTTGTAAATATTTACTGCAGATTTTGTGGAAATCCCTTGATTTTTGAATGTAAGTTGTCTGAAATGTCGAGCTCTGTTTTTAATTTTCATTTTAAGGGTTTGGGAATGATGTTTGAAGGACAGTTTAGGATCAAAGGTAATTCCAAGATACTTGCAGGTTGCGGATGGTGAAATATATGTATTATTTATGTTAATACCAAATGAAGATGTGGATGCACGATGGAAGGGAATGAAAATATGGGATTTATTGGGATTGATGGTTATTCTCCATTTGGCAAACCAGTGTTGCAGAGTGTCGATCAGTCCATGCAATGTACTGAGGGCTCTAGGAATTGTGTTGCTATGTACAATTATTGCTGTATCATCAGCAAACAGAAGACAATATGCTGTGGGATTGAAGTAATTGAGATTAGGATTCTATATGTCATGGACAAAGATGTTATAGAGGAGTGGGGATAGAGGGGCCCCTTGTGGAACACCTTGTTGTGGTATGAATGGACGGGAGAGGGAACTACCTAATTTGACATTGAGGGATCTGTTGTTAAGGAAATAGTCGATTAGAAGTAGGACATGTAGTGGGATGGACAAGGAGTTACATTTATACAGCAAACCTCTATGCCACACAGAGTCGAAGGCTTTCTGTATGTCGAGGAAAGCTATTGCAGTTTTGCGTCCTTCGAGGTTTGCTGTTTGGCTGTTGGAGGTGATTATTGCTAGGGGAAGATGAGAGGATCTATTTTGCAGGAAACCGAACTGGTAAGGAGGAATGGCATGGGAAATATGGTGAAGTAACTTATTTTTTATTATGGATTCGAATATTTTCCCCAGAACTGGAAGCAGGGTGATAGGTCTGTAGCTGTTGACTTTTAGTGGATCGGCCTCTTGTTTTATTATGCATGTTATTATACCTCGCTTCCATTCCTGGGGAATAATTTGGTTCTGGAATAGGAAATTTAGGATTAGGATTATGTACTTGTGGATATGTTCAGGTAACGCTTTTAGGATGGAACGGGTTATGCTATCATAACCAGGCGCCGTGTTTTTTCCATTATGTAGTATTTCATAGTACTCTTCTTCTTTTATGTCGTCACTTGGGATGTGGGTAGTGTTTCGTCAGTCATGGGATTTTGAATTTTCTGGAGATAGTTATTTTTTTGTATTTGGATAGTTTTTTTATACCTGTCCAGTATTGTCTTCCCTTTTGCGTATGAATGTGTTCGCATACACTAATCCATCTGTCCTGTTTATATTATTTTATAAGCTTATGAATGTTTTTGTTTATGTTGTTAAATTTTTGTTTTATGTGGGGTTCCCCTGCCGTCAAAAAGTCTCTGTATAGTTGTCGTTTGTATTTAATCAGTCGTAGAATATATTTAGGAAGAGGGTATTTATAGGGAGATTTGGTATAGGTAGGAGTATATTTTCTAACGGATTCGGAAAAATGATTTATAAAAAGGGAAATTGTGGAAAGGTCAATATTATGTTGTGTATTAATGAAATCGGTCATGTCCCTTGTCAGTTTGTTCATGTCACAGTCTTGGTATCAGTAGATTGTCTTCGGGGGTGCGGGTATTGGAGGATTCATTTTTAGTGAAAACTGGATAGACAGGTGATCTGAACATAGGTCTGGAATTAACGTTACATTATGGATTAGATGTTGGATGTTGCTGGTACAAAGGAGTATGTAGGGTGTAGTTGAGTGGTTATTTGGCATTATGAATGTAGGGGGGTAGTGATGCGTATAAAGTTCGACATAAAAGAGGCAAGTTGTTTTCGTTTAATGTTATTCATATTTAAGTCGCCGATTATGGTAGCATGATCGTAGAGGGAAGCTTTAGTCAGGATGGTATCTTCAATTTGGGACGTGGGATGTATATAAACTAGGAATATGTGTAGGGAGAATAGTGGTAATTCGATTGTGCAGTGCAAACATTCATTTAAGGGATTGTTAATTCTGGGTGGATTGCATTTTCCCAGTTTATGTTCTGGTCGCACCGCTACAATCGAACCACCAGGTTGGTTTTGATTAGGAGAAGAAGAGGGAATTTGTATGAATGGCTAATTAATAAGAGGAAAGGGTTTATCAGTCTTGGTTTCGACCATTAATTGACCATGAATTGCATCTGGGCGGGAGTTGCGTGGTTGAATGTGCCCCTTCACACTTGGCGCACGATATTTCCTCTTCACAGTGTGCTGTAGTATGATTGAATTTATTGCATTTGTTGCAAGGAATTGGCAAAATAGGTAGTTCCCTCTCCCGTCCATTCATACCACAACAAGGTGTTCCACAAGGGGCCCCTCTATCCCCACTCCTCTATAACATCTTTGTCCATGACATATAGAATCCTAATCTCAATTACTTCAATCCCACAGCATATTGTCTTCTGTTTGATGCTACAGCAATAATTGCACATAGCAACACAATTCCTAGAGCCCTCAGTACATTGCAAGGACTGATCGACACTCTGCAACACTGGTTTGCCAAATGGAGAATAACCATCAATCCCAATAAATCCCATATTTTCATTCCCTTCCATCGTGCATCCACATCTTCATTTGGTATTAACATAAATAATACATATATTTCACCATCCGCAACCTGCAAGTATCTTGGAATTACCTTTGATCCTAAACTGTCCTTCAAACACCATTCCCAAACCCTTAAAATGAAAATTAAAAACAGAGCTCGACATTTCAGACAACTTACATTCAAAAATCAAGGAATTTCCACAAAACCTGCAGTAAATATTTACAAAATGATATGTCGACCTCTGTTAGACTACGCAGCAATCCTTTTCCTAAATCCCCGCCCTCATGTGCGTTTTTTGGTTATTTTCTTTCGCTATTATGGGACGACAATAACGATGTGTTATTCCTATTTTATTGAGATGCGCGCTGATAGTTGCATCTTCAATTTCAATTTCCACGCTTCTAATAATGCAGGAGTAGGATGCGGACGGTGCGTGCGCCGCGCGCGTGTCTGCACCGGCCTCTTGCGGTGTTGGCGATGCCTTGCTGTATGTATGTATGATTTTGTTCTGCTGCAGCGTTTCAAGGTTGTTCTTTATGGTCTTATCATTAGATTTGATAATAAATCCATGTTTCGTTTTGATTATTAGTGTGTCCTGGTTGAATTTGTGCATGTACCATATTTGCACAAAGGCAATTCTGGATGTTTTGGTGGTTGTGGTGAATTTGTAAGTGTATTTGAATGTTTGATTGTTCTGTTGGGATATTTTATGTGTACGAGTGCGTGTATGTGTGCTTGTGCTTGTATTTACCTCTGTGTTCGAGCTCTCGGTTTCGGTGGTTGCGGGGACTCTTTCAGGCCTTCCGCGGCAACGAGGTTTTTTCGGAGTTATGAAGAGAACTTCATCCTCTGCTTCCATGTCGGATTCCGACGTAGGCATCTCTTTAGGAATATCGCTTTAAATTCACAATAAAATTCACTCTGACTATTGCACGTGTGTATCGGTCAACGTCTCGCTAGTGAATGAATTTTCATTATTAATACAAATTATGTTTATTTTTGTTATTTTCTTTCAAATTTTAATCAATTGCTATTGATAACAAAAATAAACATATTTTTTATTACACACTCTTCTACTCTTCGTGGTATCGATTCTAGCAGGTGGTCAATAATCTCTTACACCTCAAGTAATCTGCAATTCGTGCTGAAATGCTTGCATCATCTGTGAAGTGAGTTCTTTATGCTTCACCCCATATTTCCTTAACATGTTCAATGGGCAAAAGATCAGAAGATGGGGTGGTCATGACAGAGAAACTCTTACAATATGGAAAAATGCACTGTCTTGCTGGAGTCTTCCAACTACTGAAACAACGGAAGAATATAGGGTTCTATCACCTAATCAACATATCGCTTTACGTTCATATCGCCTCAGTGAATACAAAGTGAGACCTCTTTCCATAAGTTATAGTATCTGACAGTTGCAAAGGCCTCTCAAACAGAAAATTTCATGTTGTGATACTCCCCACGTCTTTATCCGACCATCATACGACCATCATGTGTCTCAGAATCGGGATTCATTACTAATTACCACCCTATGCCACTCTACGATCCAGCAACCAACACCACTCTAAAAGATTCTGTTGATGTTGAGCCGTTAGTGGTAACAGAATATATGAAACATTACCACTCCCTGGATTCCATCGCCAGTTCTGGGAATAATTATATATAATTATGTTGTAGATTCACGAAAGGTTTTCGTATTTTTAAATTATTAAATAATTATAGCCTTTGGAAAAGCAACCGAAGCGCATGAAGACATAATAATCAGTCTACATGGTTTTGGTCAGTATATTTTGGGATGTGCAAGACATGTTGATTATCTTGGACATGGTAAAATTATCAATATAAAAACATGGCAAAGAAAAGAAATTTCTTCTAACCAATTTAAATTGAAATTCGTGTCCAACTAAATTAATTTTTGGTAGCGTCTGTATGTGTACATATTAGGTCCTAAATTGTATTTAGCAGGAACAATTAGCTTTTTCAAAACATTATCACCTTCGAAATTATCAACTGGAAGATTTAAAAATACATACAATATATTTTTTTCATCACACATTGTCTTCATCAGGCAAAACAGTAATGATGCTGAACAACCTAATTAAATACATGTTTTCAATTTGCTTTAACACAAGCAGATTCAATAAGTATGTTTAAGTAGATATGAAACGATAAAAGATTTTGATTACGGTCACTTTTTTGACATCAGTCATTTTTTTAGATTCTTAAAATACGACGCTATAGCTGTTGAATAACAGAAGAACTAATGTAAATATTCTTACTTATATTGCGACCAGAAGAATAGAATTTCACAATCTTTGGATCATCTTATTTTCCACATTTAGATGGAAAAAACAGTTCTCAATCATTGCCTCACCTATTTTTCTATCCCAGTTTACTTCTAAACTTAAGTGGAAGGTTCAGAAGATATTTACATAAGTGATCATTTCTAATAGTACTTACAGATTATCTTTTACTTAATTAAACATTCATATAAAATCATATCTCAAACTAGACGTATTCTAAAGTAAGCTGGTATTACCTCTAGAAGGTTTTGGTGTAGGTGCCATGACCAATATGCTACATAATCTAATAACCTAAGCATTCGTGTTTTCCTTATGCGAATAAATAATAAAAGTAATTATAAACAAAATAGTACTGCAGTACTGAGGTACTCATGCGATGGCTAACTGATTAAAATAATATATAATTAAAGAACTATGATTATAGAAGGGCCAACAGAAATTTTATAGGCAGAAAACTGAATAAAATAAATTGATTAATGGTTAAGGTGTTAACTTCGTGATACATCTTGATAATTATAAAAACACTTTCTTTGTTGATATCACACTTTATTTTGTGTTTAAGTTTGAAAAGGATCAGATACTAATCAAAACTCAAGTCACTTAAAAATAACTATGACCATAGAATTAGGATAAAAGGTTATATAGCATATATTATATATACAAGGACTTTAATCAGTAAAATGGTAAAATCTTTTCAGAATAGCTAATGAAACAGAGATGAATAATTTATTAATAATATTATAAAAAAGCGAAAGCAAACTTAGAAATACATCTTTTAACAATTTGTGATAAAATGGATCAAATGCAAAAGCAAACTTCGAAATACATCTTTTAACAATTTGTGATAAAATTAATCAAAATTTCGATGATAAGCTCTGTCATTTTTTGCATTATCCAGGAGAATTCAGTAGGATGTAGGAATAATATCATTCGAGTTTATGAAATATCAAAAAAAAGATTAAGTTTACATCGACGAAGATTCAATTTGAAGTGTATCTGTCAGCTTTCAGAAGTTGCACGTATTAATTAACTTGGAATTGAAACCCAGCGATTATGCTTTACTACTATATTTTATAACTTTTACATTATGAGTTAGACAGTATCAAACTAAACTTCTAGTATTTCATTCCAAGATAATTTTGTTCTAGATAATTGTTTTGATCAAGGGTGATATCGTCCAGATTAGGCCAGCACCAATTTTTATCTAGATTTGATGGCTTTAATGGATATTGAACAGACAAATTATATATATAATGTAAATAAAACACTTGGTTTAAAATTTCACAGATGTAATGTCGAAACTATGACATATGGCTTTAATACAGTTTACTTTATGTGGATGACTTAAGTATCTACTTTAATATTATTCTACAAAGTATATCACATCCACATCCGCAACAACAAGATATCAGCTCAATGTAGGGGATTTATATGCCCTTGAATTAAAATAATCTGTGTGAATTTTTAAAGAAAACGATTACACCACCGATTATGCTGATGACGACTAAGTCTACGATTCCTCGTTTAGTTTTATTCTATATCGAACGAAACAAAAACATAATAAAAGGGGGCTGAATGCTTACTTAACACAATATAAGATATAAATAAGAAGGTACTATTGTAGATTTGCTAATATTTGTTATTTGTATACATATGTACTTCTTAATGAGGAACGCGAAGAGTTCTTCATCATTTTTAGTGTTCAAAAAAACTATGATAGTCAGAAAAATTCAATTAATATTTGCATATTTGAGTGCTCGAATATATTATCGATGAGTCTTAGCGTTGACCCGTAAATGTATTAAGAAGAAATGCTATTAAGTGGTTCTTTTGCCACATTTCTTAATTCTAAAAATACCAACAGTTAACGGTCTACCCAATTCGGTGCAAAGTGTGAAAACTTTAAAGATTAATTTGTTTCGCCAATCGTTTGGAATGTGGATGATATGCACTAATAGTTTTGCAGCAAATTAAATACCTTCCAAAAAGCAGATTCAATCTAAACTGATTGCTGCGATCACTAATTATAATGCCAGGAATGCCAAATCGCAAAACTAATGTGTGAAGGAAAGCTTTTGCTACTAACTGTGCGGATATATCATGAGGGGAATTTTTGACCATCTTTTGAAATGGAGTTATAATTTTAGTTTTATGCTACTATTTTTTAACAAGTTCATTAATTCATTGTACTGTGCTTATAACTTACTAAGCTCTTCGAGACGTATAAAATGTATAACTACGATAGTATAACACAGAACACTGCGCCTATTACTTGATTTTCGGAACTATAAACGTGTCGTAAATTAGGTCCTAACTGTATATGTATATGAAATGACGTAATTCTCGAGATTAAAAACGATCAGAACTTTCAAATTGGGCAGCAATGATGGGTTTGTAGAAACATAGACCTTTCGACCTTCAAGATAATAATGCTAAATATTAACAACTCGCGACCAAAGGTAGTATAGTTCTGTTCTATTTTGAAAAATAAGGGTTAAAAGCCTAAAAGCTCTGTCTGAAATATGTTCTTGTAAGCTGGAAATTGCAACCTAATTTGATGCATCAACTATTAAATTTAGCGGGTTGTTGGAATTAGTGAAAGAAAGTAACGTCTATTGCTCAAAGTGGTTTCAAATTAGTTGGTATCTTCTTAAGTTCCAGCTAAATTTTTACAATGATTGTTATGTATACAAAATTTGTGATGCCAATATTGTGGCATAATTGTTAATAAACCGATGATAAATAATTACTATATTTAAGAATATTAAAATGGCTTTTTGGAAATTTCGTTGAGGGTAACTTGAGATTTTCTGAATAGTTTTGGTATAAGAAAGAAGAGATAACATAGCCATTAGGTGTGAATCACTAAAATCACATTTCGTAGAATTGATTTTGATTCCAAAAGAGTCTTATTAAAAAATATATTAAATAGATAATATATTACGATGTATCTAAATATTGAGATATTAAAGATTTTGTCTAAATAGACGAAGGAAAAAGAAAAACGTCACTATGTCCATGAACCTTTGGAATGTTTGCATAACCCATAGTGCATACATATATATCTATAAAAATTAAATGGCGTATATTTATGAAGAAATTTTATTTTTATAAATCAAAGTCAGAAAGTTAGATAGAAATTTAATGAAATGCTTTGACCAAATTGAATTTTGTAAAAATTGCATTGGATTCCAGACTTTGCGAATAATTGTGACATTCGCAAAGTCTTGAATTTGCGGAAGAGGATATCAAACTGGATTGGTTATTCAGTCAAGTACCTCCACGATTTATTTGAGAATCGTGTAGAGCGAAGAGAATCATTTAGTGTTTTATGGTCTAATGATATTTAGTTCTAGAAGAGTAATCGGGTATTTGATTAAAGAATCTAAAGGAAATGGATTGGAAAAATAAGGAAATACTTTCATAAGATTAATGTAGGCATTTTCAGGTGGTTTCAAAGAAGCAGGAAAAATATTTATAATTGGCAGTTGATTAAAGTTGTTTACTTAAAAATTCTAAAACGAAACATAGTAAATTAGCTCTCCGCATGTTTGCAATAAAATTTTTATCAAATAAGAAATCTAGATTTCATTGAACACTAGGTGAGGATCAATGATCTAGTTGCTGCTTACAGATTTAGACTACTGGAAATTGGTTGGTGGCGATTGTCATTAATATCACTTAAAAAGCTCTTTCAGTTCCAGTACCTACCAAAAAATTGTAGTTATCATAGTCATCTATAATAGAACAATACGATCTGGGGAAAGCGTTTTAGAAAGCACGAACATTACTGCTAGTTTATCTTGTTTTATAGCTGCAGGTTGAAAGGCAGTGTTGACCCCTACAGTCAAATTTCTTGTAATACCAGCAAAAAATAATTTGTTGTTGTTTAGCAGCGATTACCTTTTATTATTACCGTTACCAATTTTTATAAAATTTGAGTCACTATTTAAATGATAACTTTAGTAATTTTATATTTTTAAATTTTTGTTTACTTGAGATTGAATTTAATGTTAATTAATTCAATTATTTTGTCAGCTATTAATGCAAGTTGATTAAATGGTTGATTATCTGATTTATCTAAAATAAAGTTGCTCTAGAAAAACGCAATCTAAAAATTTGTTTCGAAGGAGAGACGATTTGTGCCTTAAGAATTGACTTGGTGTCCCACAAAGTTTCTTATTGGAAAAAAGTTCTTTAATTCGTAGTTATTCCAAACTGTCTTATGACATATAATTTTAGTGACTAAAGTTTCATAGACCCGGACCTTTGTAAGTTCTGATGCTCGATTGTCAGTATTAGGCTAAAGAATTTTGAAAAATCTACTTCGGAGATACCTGTTGTCCTGCTGACCATAAGTGGGTTTATAAGAGGTAATAGTTTAGTTATCAAAAAAGAATCAGGGTATAGATTATCAGCAGTACCTATCAACCGTACAGCGGTTGGCAAAAATAGTAATTGCATTTTTACTAGGGTCAAGCAAAATGGAGTAATTATTAATACGAGTATTAACTGTCGAGTATTAACTGTCTTTTGTCAAACAAACAATCTCAGTGAAAAAAAATGAGATAGATATAAGTGATTATTAAAAAAATATTTTGAGTGTTAACCACTTATTCGACAGCAAAACACAGATTAACTTCAGACGTTTTCAAGACTATTATACTTGTTAGTGTTATTTGGTTCTTCTACAGAAAATGAGATAATAGAGAACAGGTATTGATTCCAGAATTCCGATTTGGAAACGAGGACTGGAAAGTGTTTGTCATCGAGTTATAAGAGAATCAGCAAAATAACCAATTTTATATTGACATTGTTATTAATTCCAAATTGGTATTCATTTTCTGTTTTGAATGATATATCGTTCACCGCTCACAAATAAAAAAAATGACCGAGGATATATTTGGCACTGGCCTGAAAATTATTTAAAAATAATTTAATATTTATTATCATAAATTAATAAATATTTTATATACAATAAGTGGTTGTATAATCATTAATGAATATTAAATTGACTCAAAATAAAGGTGTATCATAAATGCTTTAAGTAATTAAATGAATAAACAAAAAACTCTTAATCATCACTTCATCATTTTCAGGGAATTTAATACCGACATAATTAAATTATAAACTTCCGTGTTATCGTCGCAGATATTTTCTTTTTGGGGCGTAATCAAATCAAAACCGTCGTTGGAGAAATATTAATAAAGCCACGGCCAGCTTGCAGGAAAAGGTAATAAAGGCAGGACCATAAGGACTATAAAAAATGGCAACTCCCGTTGGCGTGCGGAGCGTTCTGGCGCTTTAGCTGGCAACAAAACGATGATTGAGTCAGTAATTCTTCATTAAAAGCGGCTGTTAAATAAGTCGTTAGCTAACAAAGCCTCGCTGGAGTCCGTTTTTTCGCTAATTGAGAGCAGCTCTTTAACCTCTGATTGCTCCTACTTCATTACCACTAACCGTTTCTCTCCTATAATTACACGAACGCAAACAAGAATTGATATTGTAAGTTATATTCAGCGTGGATTTTATCACTAATTATCTACGCAAGGTAATAATATCGTTTTTACTATAGGTGCTTTTTAATGTTTACTTTAATTTTATTGAAGAATTCTACATATAATAATATATAATTTTTTGTTTAAAAAAATTGTATAATTTTTAACACTTGAGCTTGACGACTATATCCATCAAGAGGGCCGGTTTTATGTGAGCAAGCCGATTTTTATTTTTTTCCTTATCGTCCATTAAAGCCAGTCTAGAGAGTAGCCCGAACAGTGGAAGAAGCTCGGACACAATTCTTATTTATTTTTCCGTTTCCTTCGTTTTACTGGGACTAATCCTGCTTAATTTCCATCCGGTCCCCGTTTTTTTCCTCCTCCTCTCATCTTTTTGTGAGTGGTCCGAAACCCACCCCAGTTTCGACGTGGACTTTTCATTGTTGGCTCTTTTTTATTATATTACGCCCGTCTGAGGGTCGATACTCAGTCACGATAACGTTTTGTCCGAATAGGCCATAAATCAGGCTATTTAGCTAATGTTGCTGAAGGATTATCATCTCCGTGTGTCTGTCTGTGTGTGTGTGCGTGTGTGTTTTCAGAAAATTGGATAAAATAAAAATGTACACAGGAATGATGGAATCGATAAGGCGGGGACCAGATTAGAAAGGGATGATTGGTTTTGGTCGTTATGTTCACAAATGATTCACGTTTATACTGCCAGGAGACAAGTGTATACAGTTTTATCATTTTGTTAATTTATTCAATTATGTAATAATGGAAAAAATAATAATTTGGAAAATATTAAGAATATCTTTGCCTCTATTATAATATTTAAAATGTTTGTACAAGGCGTAAATAACCTGTTGAGAGAATTTGTTTTGATAAATATATATCGTCTCTCTTAAGTATATAAAGATTATAATTTCTTGAAAGATAACCTCAAATATCTTCCTTCAAAGCAAGGTAGTTGTTGATATATGGTTTTATATTCAAATTTATTTATTAGAATCAAAATCTATTTTATTATATTCTAGTTTTCTAATAGCATTGATAATATTTGCAATTTTAAGTTTCTAGGTGCGTAACTTAGAAACAATCCAGAAACGTACAGTCTTTTACTGAGCTCAAATTAAATATTAAACATATTTTTGGTTGGCTTGCCGAAAGTTATACTCTAAATTATACTTATTGAAATGAATGATAGAAAATTATGTAGTTTCGCTTATTATTAAACTTCAATTTCGAAATTGCTTTATTTTAGAAAATGTTGTGACTTTGATAAAACTCTGCATTCTTTACAAAAAATATATTTCTTCTTATTACTCAATAGTTGCTCATTTTATTATGTTTTATGTCGCTGTTACGATTTTTGAACAGCACATTAAACTTTTAAAAATGTTAATATTATTCAATCAAAACTTTTAAGACGATATTTTTATTATTACAGTTGATAATTACTTTCTTTTATTATCTTTTAAATCAGATTATATAATCTATTTATACGTACAAAATAAGTAATAATCTTTAATACATTCAACGTAACCTAAATATATTATTAATAGAGCAGGAAACATATCTATCAGTGTAGGCAAAAAGTTCTAGAAGATCTCAAAAGATCTTTCGGTATGATAACTAAACTAAACAAATAAACACAAATAAAAAACTTTTTAACTTTGTTTGTATAACACGGAATTTATTTAGTGACTATAGTTTCGACAATTTTAGCTTGTCATTATCAAACTAGAAGTAGTTCTAGAAGTAGTTCTAGTTTGATAATGACAAGCTAAAATTGTCGAAACTATAGTCACTAAATAAATTCCGTGTTATACAAACAAAGTTAAAAAGTTTTTTATTTGTGAAGAATTATGTATAACGAAGTAGAAGCCTCCACCGTTAACAGTTTAAACTAAACAAGTTGAAAAGCTTTTATAATAAACCTTTCTTTATCAAATAATGTAAGATAATATTGAATGATCGTTAGGGAACAAGAATATTAAATTTTGTTTATGAAACCATTAAGGAAACAAACTATTTGGATATAAACTCTTTCATTTCAAAACTCACTAAGGTTACCATTTTTTATGTTTTGGCGTATATCTGCATATAGGTGTATTTCAGTTGAGGCTATAATAGGTGGATTAATGGAGACCTTCTTATTTTCTTATCGTCGAAGACACGCTAGTACTTCTTCTTTAGATTTTCCAAAATCTTCTTTCAATTTTTGTAAACACATCTTTTAGATAGGGGATATTTACCAATGTCGTAACTGGCGAGTAAGGCCAACCTACCAAAGCAGAATCATACTGGTTCACGGACGGCTCAAACACCGAAAAGGGCTAGGAGCAGGTATATACGGTACAAAACCCGAGACAAAGATTTCTGTCAGTCTCACCAAGGACACCACGGTGTTACAAGCAGAGGCGATAGCTCTTCACCACTGCACAAGAGAAATAGCAAGACAAGACACCAAAAGTAGGTCAATTGCTATATTCTTCGACAACCAGGTGATGATAAGAGCACTAAGCTCCACACAGGTCGAATCTAAGCTAGTGTGGGACTGTATACGTGCTCTTAATGAACTTGGAAGTCACAAAAAAGTAACAATCACATGGGTCCTAGGACATGGTAGACATCCGGAAAATGACAAAGCAGACAAACTGGCCAAACAAGGCTCGTCAAAAGCAGTAATTGGCCCGGAACCCTCCTGCGGAATCTCCAAAACCGCAGTCAAACGATTTATAAAAAAATGAGTGGTGACACAGGCCCATACCTGGAGGACGAACTCACCAGGACAGAGACTGGTAAAACAGTTTTGAACTTCTGAACCAAGACAGAAAAATGGTCAAAACAATAGTAGGTCTGATGACAGGACACTGCAAGCTCAACAAACATATGAGCAAAATAGGCCTGATGGAAGAAACACCATGCAGATTCTGCCTAGAGGAAGAGAGAACTCGTTCCACGTTCTATGCCACTGCGAGGGTCTAGCAAGGATTAGATATCAAAAGCTGGGCACTACAAACCCAAGCGCGGATACCTATACCCAAGCCCCTCTGGCAGGGCTAATAGGACTAATCAAAGAGGCAAAGCTAGAGCTTGTCATCTGAGATAAACAGTGATCCACAATAGATCTGAAAAGGTCACCCATATAACATCTATCTATCTAAGGTCGGTGGTCGATGGACCCATTCTGCAGGACGATAAACTAATAATTTTGGCACTCTAGCCCCTTTAGAAGACTTTATTCCAACCGAGACCCATGAAGAGATTTTCAGTTTTCTATCTATTGTAACCTATTGCTGCGTGGCTCAAACATCATACCGAAACATGTATATTGATTTATTATTATCATTTGCAATAATTCGACCTTGTTCTTCGGAAACCAACTTCTGTAGCGTTCGGTTTCCAAGGAGGGAACAATGAAAGCCTTTTAATTCATATTTGTTAAAGACAAAATCATGTTTCTGAGAGTGTTGTACAAATAGAACATTGGAGGGAAATCTATGCCTGCCCGAAATACAAATGGATTGTTCACGTTCTTCTGGCCCACATTTCTAAGAATGTAAATTGGATGATAATCGACACTTTTAAATACTGTATGGTAAGCTATGTTCATCCTTCTCTGAAGAATCTCAGAGTTCTTCACATACTGTATCCCTTGTCGGAAGGATCAGGTAACAAGTTACACTAATTGGACATTCTCAGTCGTTTGATAAATCTTCAATCATATCTATCATAGGACAATTTTGTAACGAATGTAACGTCATGATCAACTGGAATATACACGAAATCCCTTGTCACACAACTATCCCTCAACCTCTACACTCGACACAGAATCACACCTGTGTTAAATCTTCGACCGAAGGCGGGCCAATTTGAGCTCTTTTTTCGATAAGTAATCACTTTCATTTTCAGATAAACCTATTGCTTGTAAATAATCAAAATTTAAGAAGTCCTCCCACAGCTCGTAGATCACATCTAACATCCACGAGCTGTGGGAAGTCTTCTTAGACTTATTTCGATTATTATGATTAATTATTTACAAGCAATAGGTTCAACTAAAAATAAAAGTGATTGCCAATTGAAGAAGAACCACAGATATGAGTCCAGGACGATCATTTTATTAACATGACTGGAAACGACTTTAAGAGAGACCAGTTTGAGGAGGTCGATATATAATCACTCATTTTATAAAAACTAACATTTATTTACGATAAGATATATCGTGAAATACTGTATTCAATACTTTCTCGGGAAACGTATTGACCCTTATGAGCCGTAAAACCGTAGGCATGAGTATGGTGTGAAGGTAAAGATATGACTTATAGTCTAAGCAAACGAAACCGACATACAGCACTTCGCATTTCCGCACGTACAGCAGACTCTCATTGCTGACAGTCTTTTTTGTCATCAGCCCTTCCACACTGAACGACTTCTTCAGTTCCGCGTACAGTTGGATCGACTTGAAAGAGTCCCTGTGCTTAAAAGACTCATAATTTCTGTGTTTAGACACTCAACTGTACTGGATGAGAGAAGGACGACGAGTATGAACAGCAGAAGGCAGATTATCCTGTATCACAAAATCAATAGCAAGATGACATTGTTCCTCTTCACACGAATCCTGCGGCCTTCGTGAGGTAGTTGAGAGGGCGCAGGAGGTTGAGATGCAAAAGTTTCAAGTATGTATCTGGAAGGGGTACATACAATCCGTTATAATGAAAGGTGGCAGGTATATGAGCGGTGGCTTGACTAATGGTCTAATGGTGGCTTCTCAAATGAAGACAAGATTACCCTGGCACGAGTTAGACGCGGTTCGGAAGAGATAGGTAGGAAGGTTTCGATGAGGGAAATGTATAGTAAGTGAGTGCTGTGCACGAACGGGGGTATATATTAAGTCATTTGGAAGAAGAATATGTAGAGGTGTGTGAGGTATGGGAGGTAACCGAATGGATGAAAAACGAACGAACTGGTGTAAAGGTTTTGACGAGACTAGGGTGAGAGGGGGAGGTAAAGAGAAAAGTAAAATAGAGTATTTGAATTTTGTTTTTATATGTTAAAATTTTTATGCCAATAAAGTTTTTTTTTATTCTTTGGAAGATGCAATGATTTTCCTAATTGGGTTGATAGTAACATTCCATTTCCTTGTCTTCAACTACGTTTAATAGGTCGAAATCTATATGTAACTATTATTTAGAAGAAATCAATTATATTTAACCTTGTGTAACAGTTCAAAATCGTTTTAAAAAAGAAATTTTTGTCAATTCCGGTGTAATAATTTTTCTGATTAATCTCTCACTTTTTTAAATAACTAAATTATGCTTGTACATTATTTTTATTATGATAATAATGAATAATAACGAAGACAATAAAAATAAGATATTAGATTGTTTGGTTAGCCTCTATGGTTACCCTATTCACTGACACTAATAATTATTATAGTTATCTTGACCAATACATTACTGTAATTACTCTTTAAAAACTATTTTTAGCTATTAAGCCAATATAATATTGGGTTTAAGAGCTAATCTTGATTTGAATAAACGCTTGGTTCTGTTTCACTCTCTTTTTATTTTCAATCTCAAGGTGATATGCTAAGAGCTGAGATTTTATACAAAAAAAATACTTTTTACAAATACTGGTATGGTTTTCTGGCATTCAAATATATTTATACAGTTTGTCTTCTTCTGTCCGCTCTATGGGTCAACATGAAGGTTAACTGCAACTGCGATATAAGGATTTATATTTATATAGATTTATAAAAGTATTGAAAGTAAGCAAGGCGGCAGTACAATCACATAGGCTTATAAGCAAAAATATTCTTTTATATTCAATACCTTTAATAAAATTGCATCATTGTCCGAAAATTCACAGAAAACATTAATTGATTCTAGCGGTTCATTGTAATTTGTAAAAATGTTATCTAATAAAGAATTTGTTCTTGTAGTTTTAAACATTATTTCATTTAATCCAAATTGTTGCACTATATTTAATAGAGATTTTATATCGTTTGTTTGATCTAGGTTCTGGTTCTGGTTAAAATCGATGGAAGGACAGAGAGTTCCGCCGCACGTTAGCCCCAGTGGGCCCTTTGTGCGACCTCCCATCTGAGTCCTCATTCCTTGCTACTGTCGAGTAAACTCAAGGCATTAGCAAAAGGACTCTTAGGATGTATGATGCCTTTAGACATCCCTCTCCCATTGCGAATTTACGTAGGTTGGATAATACGGGGCAGTCCATGGGGAGTACATGCTAGACAGTGTCCTTTTCCGCTTCATACCCTCTGCAGATAGGGCTAGATTGTAGTCCCAGTTTGTTTAGGTGTGCCCATGTTTTCCCTACAGCTCGCCTGCATTGCCAGAGGGCATGCTTTCTTAGATCTCTGCATCAGGTGGGCATTCCAGTTTAGTTTCTTGTCTAGAAGAATGCCTAAGAATTTAACTCCATCTTTCAGGGTGAGTTCTTCTTGGTGGCTTGAAATCTTTAATCTTCTTTTCCTTATGAACATCATCAGTTCTGTTTTTGTTGGATTTACGGATAATCCTTGGTCTGTGCACCATTTGTTTACTATGTCGATATTTTATCTAATAAATTAAATTATCAAATATCAAGTTTCCGAGTTACTAAAATTAGAATATTATCTATTTTTTACAAAGGATGTCCCAGTATTATCCGGATAATACATTGAAATGCATATACTCTTTTTACTTTTAATTTCAAATTGGGCACTAGTAAATTCGGTAATAGATTCGAGGGATGGTTTTGGTTTATTATAGCTCCTCGCTACAAAATTTTTATTCGCAAGAATCATCACTCCTCCACCTTTAGATTGTGATCTACAAAAGAAATTTACACTATAATAACCATTTACTTCATGTTAACTAACTATTTCATCATCAGTACTTATAATTGTTGGATAGTTGGGTCCTTTTAGTAGTATTTCAACGTTTAGTTTCTTGTTTCTAATGCTTATGGAGTTGATTTACATCATAGTTATTCTTGATGGTGAGCCGAGTCCTCATATATATTGCTATTTTCCACTCTTATATCTTCTGCCGCTTCTGTGCGAGTTGTAATTTCTTTTGTGATTTTGTTTCCTACGTTTAAAGGACTCACAATATCTGTGTTGCCACTAAACTGTACGCGATGAGAGGAGGAAAAGTATGAGCAGGAAAAAGCAGAATACCCTTAATCGCAAAATGAATACCAAGATTCTTCACAAAGATCCTGTGGCCTTCGTGGGATAGTTGTGAGGGCGTAGGATGTGCAAAAGAGGCAATGATATATTGGGAGGGGTACATCCAAGGTATAAAAGTGGCAGGAGTATGAGGGAGTGCCAGGGTACTTAACTAATAGTGGCTTCTTAAATCAAGACAAGATTACCCTGGAATGAGCTAAATGAGGTTCGGGAGAGAGAGGAAGGAAGGTTTAGACGGAAGAAAAGTATGGTAGGTGTGTGCTGTGCATGAATGGTAGAGATACATGGAGATATTTGGAAGAACAGTATCAAGGGGGGTGTGGGGAGTGGTTGCGGGGCAACACGAGATTGGGATAAGAGAGGAAGGTATAAAGAAAATTATAATAAATTTTTTGTCTATGTCAAGTAGAATGGAATTATGTTTTTATATGTTAAAGTTTTTATGCTAATAAAGGTATTCTTTTACTATTTAAAAGATGCAATTATTTCATCTAATTGGGTTGATAAATCATCGAAAATTAGATAATTCATCCACTCAATTAGAAAAATTAATGGAATAGGTGGCACCATGAACTGAACTTTTATAACTTCGTAGTAACATTTATTTTATTCTATTTTCTTCTCTTCAACTACGTTCAATAAGTTGAAACCCGTAAGTAGCTACTGTTTAAATTCAATCTTTTGTGACAGTTCAAAGTCGTGTTAAATGAACCTATACCAATTCTAGTGTATTATTCTATTGATCTGAGTCTGAATATCTGTTAAGCAATAATTTATGCATTGTTTTTGTTATGATAATAATGAATAATAACGAGGGAAGTAGAAATAAGACATTAGATGTATTGGTATTCACCTAAAACTTTTATGGTTAGTCTATTCATTCTTAATGACATTATTTTTATTATAGTTATCTTAACCGATATATAACTGTACAAACTCTATAAAATTACAAAATCTATTTTCAGCTACTAAGCTAACATAACAATGTTAATATTAGCCTTAAAAACTAAGCTTTAATACAAAAAATACCTGTTACAAATACTGGTATGATTTTCTGGCATTTAAATATATTGGTTCAGTTCGTCTTCTACTGTCCTCCCTTTTAAAAATGGAGATCAGAGCTTTGCAATTGCAAAATAAAGATAATAAGCTTATTAACTAATATGTCTGCAAACACAAAAATGTGAGTTATGTAAAGTTTTGGAAAGTGCTAAATTCATGACAGAGCAAGGCAGAAATATAGCCACATAGGCTTTCAAGCAAAAATAATAATACTATACCGGACGAGATATCCATTAAGAGAAAAGTTCAGCTTCACCAGCACTTCTCGCCTTATCAAAGAAACAAGCTTTGTAATAAAGTAAAATATTTATTTTTACAAAGGAAATATCTATCGGTTATTTGATCTGACTACAGAAAATACAAAGATTAATAATATTTAATAAACAACTCTGAATTCGAATTCGATCCCATACGAAATAATCATTTTAGAGAAACCATCTAAAGAAGGCAAGCTTAATGATTAACAAGTAATTTTATATTGTTATTTTCAACAACAGCAGAGACAAAAATATCGTGATCCGGCAAAGATATTTGGATAGTCTAGGCTTATATCGCATCCCAGTAAACCGAAAACAACAGCGGTAATTGAAAATACAATCCCGTATAAGATATTCATAAGAAAGATAGCATCTACAGATGTTTTGCTGAACTATTTTCATATATCCCGCTCATTCAAATTAAGGTTGATTATTACCCAGTAAACCCGGTGAATTAATTTTAATAGGATTCAATAGGAACTCAGATATCGGTTATTGTTCCAGCAATAGCAAAGACAATACAATACCATACTATAGTATTGCACCAGAGAAACCTGAAGACAATAATTGTAGGAAATGACTCCGGAGCTGATCAAGCGGTTAAAATTTAAGACCTGTAACTGAGATGGTCGATCATTGACGAGGTATGGCTGCAAAGGGGCAAAGGTCTCCAAATTCCAGAATCTGCACTTTAAGGATACCAGAAGTGATCAAAAATAATCACAGAGAAAATGAAATCCCTAAATAAGAACAATATACGACAATTAATGATGTGTTCAGACAATATTAAAGTTATCAGCGATAAATAGTTTTTTTATCAAAGCCGTGCTATTGACAAACCTGAATATAAGTCCAGATTCTGTGCAAGACCATATTCTAAGAAGAAAATATAGTGAAGTATGATGAGATTATCCTTGTCACCACCAAATTTGATTCAATCAGAACCGAGTAGTTAACAAACATTTACAAAACCGTTCAGTTGGACATACTCATGACATTTTTATATAAAGACCTTTGAAAGACATTCTAAATGGTTTACTAACAAAGGTTGTTAAAAGTTTGAATAAAACGCTATTCTGACGTTTGAACGAGAAATTTAATACTAAATAACTACCCATTAAATACAAGCAAGTAAAATAGACATTAGGTGACGAAAACTGGATAATAATTCCTAATTATTTTACTCAACATCCTGCTGAATAACTTTAGAAAGATATTGGAGAACATGGTGTGTACAAAAAATTCCTAGTGCATTTTATTCAGTAAATGAATTATAGTTAAAGAATGGTAATTAAAGAATTAAATCGCGCAAATGTATGTCAAGTAACGGGATTTAAGCGCTGGACACGTCACCTACGTTGGTTCATGTTGAGCGTTCAACATGAACCAACGAATGTTGTTTAATGTTGTTGTCACGAGTCACCATTACCTGATCAACTCAAATGCAGAATGGCGAAAGCTGTGAAAAAAACGGTTGTCGATTTTCAAGGTGATTAAATCCTGGTCTGATTTCCCCCATATCTTAGATAAATTGATAAATATATACACATTTGAAAAATTATATTAATTGCAGAGTTGTAATATTACCTACAATTAACCTGACTCTAATAACATCTGCGTGATATCGAAAATATTTCCTCATCCATCCCACTACATCTCCTACTTCTATTCGACAATTTCCTCAATAACAGATCCCTCAATGTCAAAATAGGTAGTTCCGTCTCCCGTCCATTCATACCACAACAAGGTGTTCCACAAGGGTTCCCATTAGCCCCACCCCTCTATAACATCGTTGTGCATGACATATATGGTACTACCCTAACCCCAATTACTTTAATCTCTCAGCATATTGTCTTCTGTTTGCTGATGATACTGCACTTATTGCACATAGCAATACAATCTCTAAAGCCCTCAGTACACTGCAAGGGCTGATCGACACTCTGCAACATTGGTTTGCCAAATGGAGAATAACCATCAATCCCAATAAATCCCATCTCTTCATCCCCTTCCATCATGCATCTACTCCATTTGGTATTAACATCAATAATTCATATATTGCACCATCCGCAACCTGCAAGTATCTTGGACTTACCTTTGATATTAACTATCCTTCAAACAACATTCCCAAACCCTTAAAATGAAAATTAAAAACAGAGCTCGACATTTCAGACACCTTACTTTTAAAAATCAAGGAATTTCCACAATGTTATGTTAGACTATAATAATTATAATAATAATAATAATTTATTTCCCAACAGATACATAGATCTAATAACAGGGAAAAGTTATCAAACATAGAGACATATATAATAACATTTAAAAGACTAAATAATACATAAAATTGTACACATTGTAGACCATGTAGCAATCCATTTCCTAGACCCTCGCCCTCCTGTTCTGAGAAACTTGCAGGTGAGTAGGCGATCGGCCCTGCGAATATTAACCAAAATAAGGCGGATGCTTGGTTTTAGAGGGCTGTGAAGTATTGCAAGGTAAACACAGCTTGAATATGTCTTGGATATCAGGGTTAGTGGCAAATTTTATATCAAGGCGGTTTTCAATGGGGATTTCTTGGGTTTTTGGTATAGTAATGTGTTGAAAGGATTGTGTAGAGCGTTATTGGGATAATAACGCTCTACACAATCCTTTCAACACATTACTATACCAAAAAACCCAAGAAATCCCCATTGAAAACCGCCTTGATATAAAATTTGCCACTAACCCTGATATCCAAGACATATTCAAGCTGTGTTTACCTTGCAATACTTCACAGCCCTCTAAAACCAAACATCCTTCAACAACAATTTTCTAATTCATAACATCTCTTCAGGATTAATCTATATCTTCATCAACGGACAACTAACAATAATAACCAACAAAGACTGGCAGAAAAACCATGGGTCGATAGCGGTAAAGAATATAAACTACGATTCTTGTTGTAAATTCCTATTATATCAAGTAATAAATAAAGATGTGTCTCTCTAGAAAATATTGAGATTCAAAGATAGGCTACGTATAAATAGTGGACTAAGGTGACATTTCTTGTCTCATTATCAAAATTGTCTTATTTAGTACTCACAGCAGTTAAAAGCAATTAAAAAATTGTTTGGTTCGATGTACACTCAGACTGCTTGAAGCAAAGTGGCGACATGCTACATTGGAAGGGTGTGATGAATAACCGCATCACAACAAAATCGTTCGCATTACTTTCATAATAGACCCTGTATGCACGTTTTATCAATAATCTAAAAGGAGTGGCGGAAAAAGAGAGAGCTAAAGGAGAAGTAGGATTAATAGTAGCACCAGACAGACAAGTGTATGAAAGAATAATGTCAGTAGACATAATGCTAACAAAAGAAGAAAAGTGGACAATGACAGCATATGGAGAAAATTAAGATGCAACAAAAAAAAGACAAATACAAGTTCTATAAGGATCTACAAAAAAAAATATACGATGGAACGGAGAACACTATAATTATAGGAGACCTAAACGGAAGAGTGGGTAAACAGAGCAAAGGAATAGAAGAATCTACTGGGAAAAAAGAAGAAACAAAACAAAAACAATAATGGAAACAGAATAATACACATTTGCATAAAAAATAACTTAATAATCACAAACACAAAGATATAGACAAATATACGAGGACGCAAGCAGCAAGGAACGAAAATTCCTTCCCTAATCGATTACTGCCTTAGGTCAAAATAAATGGAAAATAGTGAAAAACGTAAAAGTAACAAGAAATTCGGAGATAGGAAGCGATCACTCATTGCTCAAAATAGACATAGCAAGAAGACAACAAGAATAAACTGACAAGAGAAGAGAAATATACAAGTAGAAAATAAAGATCCATAAACATAAACTTAAAGAAGAAAAACGTAAGATATACCAGGAGGTAATAAATAGAGAATTCGCCAAAGAAAAAGACAATAAAGGCATTGAGGAAAAATGGATAATATTCAAAAATTGTTCGAAAGAAGCAACAAAGAAAAATTGTAGAACAACAACGATAGGCAACAAATATAGACAGAAAACAGAGAGGAAGTCCGAGAAAATAAAATAAAAAATAAGAAAGAAAGCTGGAAAAAATATCTGAGAGCGAACAAAAACGAAAATTATGAAGAAAAGAAGTAAAAATAGAGGTACAGAAGTCCAAATAAGATTCAAGAAGGAATTTGGTATGAAGATGAGCGAAAATGATCGGGATAATCAGAAATTCTTCTACGGAATATTAAAATAATTAAAACAAAAGAAAGAACATAGTCTGATGAACATAAAAGATAAGTACGGAAAGATAGTGATAAATGAGGACAAAATAATGGAAAGATGGAAACAATACATTGAGGAGCTGACAGGTATAGAACACGTACCAAAAGAAAACCGGAAGAAGATGACAACCAAATCGACGAATCTAAATAAATTACGGAAGAAGAGACAAAAGAAGATATCAAAAAACTAAAGAATCGAAAAGCGCCATGCAAAGATGAAATGACACCAGAAATGATTAAAAACGTGGGAGAAGTGAGAGTTAGAAAACTGACAGAATTAATGAATGAAATATTAAGAAGGGAAAGATACCTACAGAGTGTAATATATGTATAATTCTACCCATATACAAGAAAGGAGACAAGAGAGACTGCAATAATTATAGAAGAATAACATTAACAAATATACCAGGTAAAGTAATGCAAGAATACTTGAAAAAATAATCAGAGTCAAGGTAGAAAATACAATAGAAGAAGGTCAATGCGGATTTAGAATAGGATGAAGCACCCAATTTTTAATACTAAAACAAGTAAGCGAAAAAATAATAAAGGAGTAGAGAGAGGCACATGTATGTTTTGTATACCTAGAAAATGCATTCGAAAGAATAAAGAGAGAAGACATATGGAAGACTTTAGAAGATAGGGGAATAGGAAAGAAAATAATCAGAACAATCCAAGCCATGTTTGGAAATAAATAATTCATCGTAAGAACCAATAGCGAGGAATCAGGAGAGTTCACAACAAGAGTAGGTGTTAAGCAAGGTTATGTTCTAAGCCCCCTCCTGTTCACACTAGAGTTAGATTTTGCAATAAAAGATTCAAAAAAGAGCTGAAACACTGAAATTAGGATTTTGGAAGATGAGACGGACGGAAATAACAAAACTACTATTTGCAGATGATATGGTTATAGTAGCAAAAACCGAAATATGAAGATAAACCTCCAAAACTACTGATTTTGTCAGTAGTACTGATTTTGTCAGTAGTAATAGAAAGGTATAAATACCTGGGACAATAATCGATACCAATAGAAAGATAGACAAAGAAATAGAAGACAAAGTAGAAAACATTGAGAAAGTGTATAACATGATGAAACATACGTTCTTTGGTAGGAAGCAAACACAGAAATAGTAAAAAAATGATAAGACCTAGGCTAACATACATCAGTGAAACCTTTACAATGGCGGAGCAGCAAAAAGGGAGAATAAACGCAACAGGGATGAGAATGAAAGAATAGTAGAGGGACAGATGAGATGGTTTGGACATATAAACCGAATGAAAACTGTAAGAAACACAAAAATGATATATGAAACAAGAGTATAAGGGAGGAACCAGAGAGGAAGAGCGAGAAAAACATGAAATAATGAAATCATAGATGCAATAGAGAGAAGAGGAATGAATTGGGAAGAAGCAAGACAGAAAAAGATGAAAAGAGACACACAGATTAAACGGATGTTCAGATAACTATGTATGAACGTATAAACCGACTTAATAAAAACTAAATAAAATAAATGAAAGGACACACGAAATACTTACAAATTTTTTTAAAGATGGCATGCAGATAACTGTCTCTACAGTAAAAGGGACATTACATTTGAGTAAAATTACGCTATTGTAGTAATGCGATGAGTTTCCTCTCTAGTAATCAAATTTAGCTCATTTAGATATATGTAGTTTACAACAGTCAAAACGAATTATAACATAAAAAATTAATATTTTTACTTAACGACTTTGTAGACAACATCAGAAAGCAACTTGAGCGTACGATGGGCTAACCTGGAACTAGAGATACAATTTCTGGGTCCTAATAGTAAAAATCACTGTTTGTCAGCAATCGTGATTTTCGCAACCAAGCTTAATAGGTACACTTCAACACTTCAAGCTATAACTCATCTCACTAGAACACAATTAAGTACTTGAATGATACCGCTGGCATGAGTATTGCATTTTGAAAGCACATTGATTTATCTAAAGTTATGAGTCACTCTTATCAAGACTTTGGATTGATATATTATTGCTAACCATTACTTGGTCAAAACAAATTCAGAAGACACTACATAAAGAAGTAACCAGGATTTATCAAATTCTCGAAGGCATCTAGAAACTACACAACAACCCAAACAACTTAAAGATCTATTTAAATTATTGGTTTTTGAGTTACGTGAAGAGAAATTTCAATTAATAAAACACGTTAGAATTCACTTTCTTCACAATTTATTTTGTATTCACTAGATGTCATTTCGAGCACTAAGTGCTCATTATCAATAGCTAACTGTTAGAATTATTCCAGTTAGCTATTGATAATGAGCAGTTAGTGCTCGAAATGTACATCTAGTGAATACCAAATAAATTGCGAAAAAAGTGAATTTTAACGTGTTTTATTAATTGAACTTAAATATCATCGACCAAGAAGCTCAATGATACCTCTTAACCTAAATCACCTCTTGTGATTACTATTGACCTTTTCTGGGGTTTATAATTAAATTCTGCTTTATAAATTGAAATTTTTGCATTTAGAAAAATTACTATTAATCTAATAATATAAAGAGACGATATATACCAGATAATTAGCATTCTTTTGATATTTGATAGATCTTTATCAGAAATTAAAAATAATAGGAGAAAAAATTAAAATTGTTTATGATAGAATTTATCTTTTACAATGTACTTATATTATTATAGAAGTTGTTATAATCATTCTCTAAAAACCTTTAAACTCAAGGCAGTAAATCGTTAACTCATATTCGAAGCACAGAAAACACTTTTAACACTTTGGCATATTTTTATTTATCATTACAAAACTATATTTTTTTGTAAATAAAGTTGTGCTCTCTTAAGATTAAATTTAAACGAAAGGATATAATTAAGTTATACCCAGATACTTCTATTAATAATCAGATAATTTGTGAGATTCAACTTGTTGATAAAAAATACAAAGTATAGCTTTATTTTTAATGCATATACGTTTCTGTTGAACTCTCGGCAGTAATGAGGACACGCACATTTAATTATAGGTGCCAGTAGCGTATAAACTCATGATGTAGATTATATTTACTCTATGGGAAAATTAATGTGTGCATTTGCACGGATTAAAAAAAACATCTCTATGCTTAATAAAGTTATATACGTCCCTAAAATAGCAAAATCGTGTTTGTGTTTGTAATTTTTGAATCGATATTCGCATTGTAATTAAAGTTTTGACCACGAACTTAATTTTAATTTAATCTCTAACAACATCAAGTGAGCGAGGGGGTTCGTTCGCTTTTAAAATTGGCCGATGATGCATTCCCGTCTCTAATAAAGTGTTAACCGTGATTGATTTGAGTGTGAAATAAATCCTTAGCGTTTAATAAAGCGGGATATAAATCCCTGCTGCACGTGATCTCCGGGGGTGAGTTGGTATAAAGACGTCGTCCACGGGGTGTAATTAGAGTACTTTAGGTGACTCCGCTAAGTGGATCACATCTGATATTCAATAACCAACCATCCCTTACTGCTGGAACTGTTTCAAATCACCCCTCTGTACAATATTAGCATCCTAGCGGGGATTTCCATGTCAAACTTTATTACTCCAACCCCCCTATACGTATTGTTTGCATGCATATATAAGCTCACTTATTGTTAATGTGACTATTATAGTCATATAGTCGGGGTGGCGGTAATACAATCTGCACCGCATCAATGTTTCATTGCGTTTTTTTTTCATTAACATGGGCATTTACATTTCGGTAGTATTTAATAAATCCTCCCAATCCCAATTTACAAATTTATAAAATCAAAACTATTTATAGCATGATTTGAAGTAGTTGAGAAAAATATAAAGGGATTATTGCTGGTATCTATAAATATCTTAAAACTAATTGGTTTCTAAAATTAATTCATACCTATGATTACAAATTAATGAAAGATTTAATTTAAAAATAATATGATGATACTAAGAACATATATTTACTGTTTAAATAAGCTAGCCATTATCAATCTAGAACGTTTAGTTTGAAAATGGCTACCTTATAGACCAAACTATAGTATATATGTAATTTAAAAAAATATAGTGATAAAACAAAGTTATCGAATTTTATTCAAGACGTACCACGAACATCAAATAAATAACAATGTGAACACCTCTACCATTAAATATATAACAGTGTCTTCAACAATAATACAATTAGTGTTATTTTCGATCGCCTAAATATAAAAGTTTCTAAAATTATGCCCAGCTTTATATATGTTGAACTGTGCATCATCAAAACGGCTAATTGATTTGTATAAGCGTGGAAAAACGGGGCAATGAGTGATATTGGGGTTAAATATATAAAATTCGTAACAGAGTCAAGGACAGGACGCGGTCTGAAATAAGTTAGTTGGTTACGCCTGCGCCTCCGTTTCAAGATGTTTTGCGAGTTAAATCCGAACGCTTTTGATGATTCAAAAGTGAAATTGGTCGGTTGCAAAACAGATTATAAATACACATTCTTTCGTGATTACGGTGTGATCGTAAATTTTAAGCCAGGTTTGAATATAAACGCTTTGACCAAGTCCAGTAGAAGATTTATTTTTTAAAAGTATGATCTCGAAAAAAAATTATATTAAAATTGTAACAAAGTTGAGAATTTTATTATACTATATTAATTGTATTCTCTAATACTCCTTAATCTGCATTTTTCTAAATACGCCTATTTAGATTAAATTATTGAATGCAGACGTACCAAAAAAAGTTGTTTCGTTTATACTTCAATTATGTATTGATTAATATTTTGTAGAGACTTGTTTCTAATATATAATAAGATATAGAATGTGTGCCTAACAGTAAAAATTAATTTTGTTTCATTATTACCCTTATATTAAAATTCATTTGAATCTAAATTCGTTTTTAATATTGATTAATAATCTTTAGAAAGTCTTTATTTGAGTAATTGTGGAACATAAAATATTCAAAATTACTAACCAAACAGTACTAACCACAAAAAAGAAATGTCACGTCGAATCAAACATTACTATGTTATCCAGAAAAGCTTTCACCGTTAAAAACTAGCGTAAAAGCACAACATAACACGTTTCATCTAAAGATCATACGACTGATATTAAGAAACGGAATCAAATTTGTGTGTATAGAGTTATATAGGGTTTTTTTCCTGGCAAATTGAACTGCTAATACGTGTTTCTGAAGAAATTCAAAGGTTTCCATAGAACGAGGACTATCTGGAGGTATTTCATACAATGGAGGATGTACTTACAACCGCACAAGTTTTAAATGAAAAATTCTCTTTAAACAGCGATGCAAGTAATATGAGAATTGGAGGTGTCTTATCATAACATACATCTAGAGTGGACTTTAGTAAATGAGTTACTGCGTGACAAATAAAAAATAACTTATAGTAATTAAATGGGTAGAATATTTTTACAAGTATCTATTAAAAAATATTGTTAAGCTATTCTTAAATGGCTTCTGTAATTTAATAATCTAGATGGATAAATTTCCAGACGGATGGAAAGGTTGGAGGAGTTTGACTTTGATATTGAATACCGAGCTGGAACGATTGACAGCAACATACTGTGAATCACCCAATAGGATTTTTTATCATGCTTAGACTACATTAAACATTGGAACAACGCAAAATTAAAGGAGTTGCTTATGAAAAGTGATGCTAGAAAGCGTCTGGATTCTGAAATAGCAGAATAGTGATTCTATTGAAAGAATTTTGTTAAAAACTGACTATATATATATAAACCTTTATTTGGCATTTTATAATACAAAACATTAAATTAAAATATACAAAACAACCATAACTCTCTCATTTTGTTTCATTCTTTCACACTTCAACATCTATCTACCCAACTCTCCATTACTCCCTTATATTTCTTTGCCAGATGGCTCCACGTATCCTTGCCTTCCTCACATAGCACGTATTTCCCGTATCTTTCACCCATCCATTTCTTCCTTCCTTCCTCCTCCGTTCCGCATCTCGCCCTCGCCACAGTGACTCTTTCCTCCCTTCCGAAACGGTTATCCTCCAGGTTCCTTGGCCTCCTTCCATGTACACATCTGTATCTCCTGCCTCTCCTCCTTTCCACTCTCCATTCATTTATTTCTCCCTTCCAAACCTCTATCACCAATCTCGCCTCGTCTAATCCCCCCAGTTTAGCTTCATACGTGGCTAGTCTTCTTATGGTTTCACTCCACATGCTCTCCCTATTCGTTTAGTGCTTCAACTATATATTCGGGCATCGTTCTCTTTACCCCTAATATCTGCTTCAGAAAACATCGCTGCTCTCTCTCCACCCCTTCATATCTCCTGACACCTCATACCTTGACCCCATACATCAAAGCTTTTTTCGTCTTTCTTTGTACCCACTTAACATGCTCCTTGTAGCCTCCCTTACTCTTAAACATAAACCCCAGTTATTCCCCTTCCATTCTAGCTCTTTTATCGTTCCCTCCCTTCCTTTGTTCCTGCTCGAACGCTCTCTCCTACATTAAAATGTAGACCAATATGAGAAGGAATTGCTAAAGTGAAACATGCTAGTCTCAATGGAATTACCTTGAATTGGAAAACGTATTGCTAAAACGTATTTTAAACATTTAATAATCCAGAAGGATAAATTTCCAGATGGTTGTAAATGTTTTAAGAGTTTGATCTTAATATTGAACAAAAAGTATATCATTATGAACTGAAACGATTCTTTTAAGCGAACTGTAAAATAGATTTAGTGGTACGGTGCAATAAAATAATAGTTTGATTGACAAGTAACGGTCCACAGCGATGGACAGCACCTATGGGCTAGTACAATATCAGAAGCCTATTCAAACAAATTGTACTTGATGATGCTGACCATTACATAAGTCTTATCAAATAATAAATGTATTGGAGTGATAATAGACTATTTTTGTGAAAGAGACGACGCATACCTATTACCAAACTAAGAATCTTCAAAAATCGCGGAAGCATTAGTCAAAAAGTAGATAAATAGGAAAATGGTTTGAATCTAATCCTGCCTTAGAGGTGTTAACAAAACTATGACGATGGCTTTAGTAAGGTTGTTCAAAAGGGACCCAATATATAGAAAACGCAGGGTAACATTATTAATCTGCTCCCACTTAAACAAGCCCAGTTCCGCGTGTGGCACCCTGGAGATGTTGATCGTATAGTATCGTTGTGCAGAACCATACGCACCGTGAGCTTTTTTCCTGCGTAGTCTGCGGAGTGTCTCACAACACACATCGGAGTTCCTGATTTTTCTGTGCAACACAGAGCAACACCTTGCCTGTTGATACCACGGATTTGATTTTATAGAGGGAGGTGACGCATGTTTCCACTGCATCTAACCCGCTTTGTTGTGGCTCATAGTGATGACACCTACTCTGACCCCAGAAAAAAGCATCTGAAAGAATGGCAATGAACTCGAAGAAGCTGTGAGGACTGGGTCTTGTCACGACTACATGAGTTCTGAAAACACGGAATCCTTCGGCTCGTCAATCAATGGAATCGTATATACTTTGAATAAAGACTTCATTTATAGTCACGCTGTCGTTTCGTACCTTTTTATTTGAACACCGTTTGTACGGGTTAGCAATCCGATAGTGTGGTGGTAGATGGTAGAATGGAATCAATCGTTATTTGACCATTACAGAGACTGGAAATGATATCTTTAATCATTTTTGTTTATCTACCGATCAGCAGTGAATGAAACAACCATTCATAATCCTGCGACCATTATCATATTAGGTTGTTCGGAAAGTAATTTGGTTTTTTTTAATGAAAACCAAAACGAATTTCTTGTAGTGAAAAAATATTTTATTAAATTATATGTTTCCATTTTGATTGAATACCTTTTGCAGCATGATTACCCGTTCATAACATATTTGTTTCTTACTTAAACTTTGCCAAGTGATTTTTGACCACCACATCGGAAGTAAAGATTTTACCGTCTAAAAATGTTTGTAGAGACCAAAATAAATAACAATTAGGTGCCAGATCTAAAGAATTTGGTGGGTACGGAAGTATCTTTATTTTGAAAGTCTCGCATTATTTTGGTGGAATAGTAAATGTGTATTCTATTGATCAATTCTGGCCTTTTCTATTTAAATACGATATTGTGGAAGCTTTGACTTCATGATACATTTTTTTAAATATTTGTAATAAAATGAATTACTTTAATACAAGTGTGATAGCTATAAAGAAATTATTTGTATTACTTTTCTATTTAAATAAATCATTTCATTTGTCTAGCTGATCACAATACACTTAAAATTGATCATTTTATTATTGGATAGAAGTTGAAAAAAAGATTCCTTTGAAATTCCACTAAACCCTTTTTTAAAAATGCAATCCACAATTTTACTTATGAAGTATAAGTCACCATTCACTACATTCTCCGACACTTACACTTTTTTATACATTGTGTTTTGTTTTAATCTCTACTTAGACTATCTTCTAACCCGCACAACTTTATTGCTATTCTGTTGAGAGTCGACGTCAACCCCATCATATTCTTCAGGAATCACATATTCTCTCATAAATTAAAATCATCTTCACACGTGCATCCCATAATTTATATGCCTCTCGGATATTGCTCACCAACAATTTTCACTCACCTTACATATTCTAAAAATAAATCCTTAATACTTGAATACATTAAATTTCTCAATTACCCGACCCTTATAATTCTTTTACTATTATCTTACTTCCATTATTTCTAAACCTCATTCACTACGTCTTACCTATTTTTCACATAGTCTTCTCTTATGCGTATACAAGGGCGCCCTGAAATGTTTCCGGAATCGACAAGAGCTGGCGCACGTTGGTTGAAGTGAAGTCAACTATAGAGTGTGTTTTGTACAGCAAGTCTTGCGTTTTCAATAAACATGAATTTAGTGCAGTGATAAAACATTTCTGAATGACTGGTAAAACGGCCACGGAATTGGAAATATTCTACTAGAGGTTCATGACGAATCTACATCATCATTTTCGACCATCAGCTTCTGGATGAGATAGTTCCAACGTGCTACCAACGATAAAATGGTCGACAAGATTTATGATGTCGTGTTAGCCGATCACCGATTGAAGCTGAAAGAGATAGCAGAGACAACAGGCAGCTCAGAAGAACGCGGTGACCATATCCTACACGAAATTTTGGATTGATTCTGCGCGATGGATACCGCGTTTGCTTACACCGGAGCAAAAATAGAAACGGGTGACCGTTTCGGAGGAGGGTCTGGCTAAGATTCAACGCAATCCAAGGGATTTCTTCATGCGCCTCGTAACCGTAGATGAGACTTGGATCCACCACTACATACCGGAGACCAAGGAACAGTCGAAGCAGTGGACTTTTCCCAAGGTGTGATCATCACTATGTAGAAGGGAAAGACAATCGCGTAGCATTATTGATTTATTGATCTGATTCGATGTAGTGTTGAAGGAGAAGAGGCCTTGTTTGCAGCGCAAAAAATGATTTTTTACCACGATAGTGCCCCGACTCATTCATTCGGAATCGTCGTGTCCAAATTGACTGCGTTTCGTTACGAATTAGTCTCTATTCCTAAACCTGAAAAAAAACGCTGTTAGAAAAGAGATTTGCCACAAATGAGGATGTCATGGCCGCTACAGATGGTTATTTTGCAGACCTCGAAACATCCTACTTTTCCGACGGTTTGAAAAGACTGGAGCACCGTTTGAAAAAGTGTATTGATGTTCGAGGCGACTACATCAAAAAATAAAAATAAATAACTACATCAATACCGTATCTTTCTTGTTGATTCCAGAAACATTTCATTCATCCACAATCACTCGACATTAATATCATATCATCCACATATACCAACATTCATGCTTCACCTTTAATTTATACTTCATCTCTCTTCATTTATCGGGTCCCTAAATCTATTCTTATCTCTCTCTTTCTAATCACCTAACACATCTCAGCCCTCAGTTCGTCCAGTCCTTATTTTACTTTATTAAAAGTTTTTTCCACCGTGAAATCTTTAATCACCTTCCCTTAAGATTTCGTTTGATATCCCAAATGAAAGACCTTTACATTTATTTATTAATTTTTTTAATTACACTTCTATTCTTCTTTTATTTCCCCTGTAATTAAATATTGCATATTTCTGCTTCACTTCTACATATTCTTAATTCTTCACTCATTATATATCCTTTTCCTTTACATATACTATTATACTTAATTCTAGCTGCTTAATGTGCTTCTCTCCCATACCACTTCGTATGCATTCTCTTATTGATACTATGTCATCCTCCAACTCTTCCATTGATCTAAAATTATTCCACTGAACCTACTGACCCCTAACTTACAATTCTCTAATTATCCACATACTTGTTTCTACCCCTCTTCGTCTTCTTGGCCTCTCTGTACCCCTACTTTCAGTGGTGACTTCTTCTATTTTAATTCTTCTCACTTATTTCCTGAAAATTTCCTGATGACTATGTAATTGCTTTCTTACCTCCTCAAACTCCGTCTGTGCATTCATTTAATATCTCCCACCTTTTATCCATCACCCACTTGAAATAAATCGATAGACTAAGCTATACACGGATCGACGTATCGCCGCCGCCGCCAATTTAGTTGTCAATGTCACCTCCGTTCTATCACTTACTTATATTTTTCTCCTCGCTTGTGTGTACTACTAAAATCTTAATTTTTCTTATAATTGTAATGAATAAAAACTATGAAAGATAAACTTTGTATATTTTCCTTACCATAAACCAATAGTCAAAGTAGTTTATGGGCCCAGTTTAGCAAAAAATAATAACAAATGGCATTGAAATAAGAAAAAATGGCATTGAGCTGCTACATAATACAAATTACGACACTTAGAGGGTTCAAGCCGAAGCAGTTCTCGTCTGTGCTGGTCTGTAAGCATGTATAACGTGGCCGGGTGAAAGAGATCAAGATTTATTGGCCAAAGCCGAGCTAATCCTGATCATTCCGTCGGAATTACGACTCGTTAAATCATGCGAAACTACCCAAGAAGTGAGGAATGCTTATGAAAGCAAAGGACCAGCAAGAACAGTAATCTTTTTGAAGAAATTACTTCACAAGAAAATGCGAAATGGCGAAACAGCTAGTGACCACATCAATGAGTTCAATGACCTGGCCGAAAAACTAAAAGATATGGACATAGATATAAACAAAGACCTACTAGCATTATGTTATTATACAGCCTGCCAGACAGCTACGAAAATTATTGTGTATTAATCAAATCAGGAGATAACCTCCCGCCCCTTGATGACTTAAAAATCAAAATTATAGAGTAAGGCACGCAAAAACAAGAAAAATGAGCTACAAAAAGAAGAATCGTACTATGGAGGTAAACAAAAATAAAAGTATTATCCTACTAAAAACAAAAGTAAACAGTACAACAAATATAAATAAACCTGAAATGTGAAAATTGCAAAAAGCTAGGCCACAAAGCATAAGATTGCAGGTGTAAAATGTCTTTATATTGCAAAGAAAAACAAACATGCCTATCTGCAGAAACTAATAAAACTGACAAGTGGTGTATAGACAGCGGTTGTACTTCACACATTTGCAATGATAGAAGTTTATTCCTACCTATGAAGCCAAGTGACGAAATCCTAAAACTGGCCTCGGATAAAACTGAGAAAAGTAAAGGGAAAGGAGTCGCTCAAATAAAAATTAGAGGAGAAGTCATCGACATACAAAATACACTACACATACCAAAATTATCAGT
This sequence comes from Ontholestes murinus, assembly GCA_963969525.1. Classification (NCBI taxonomy): domain Eukaryota; kingdom Metazoa; phylum Arthropoda; class Insecta; order Coleoptera; family Staphylinidae; genus Ontholestes; species Ontholestes murinus. The sequence continues at coordinate 47,886,985 of OZ018395.1, forward strand.
TAACTTGTTATATGTGGCCCGAGCAACTGAAAAAGGTTATAGCGTAATATTCAAGAAGAACACTGCAACAATAAAATCACAAGGAATGAAAATTATAATAGTATAGCCCATATCAACAGATATGGGCTATACTATGTGGATGTGGACACAAAAGAAAAAGAACAGGTAGATAGATACTGAAATAGACATTTGGCATAGAAAAATCGGACATCTGAACGAGAAATATTTAAAGCAAGCTCTCCAAAATAAGGCTATGAAAGGATTACATTTTAAATCTGAAGAAGACCTCTCTGTCTGCAAAAAATGTTTAAAAAGAAAAATGACAAACTTGCCTTTTCCGAAAGAAAGACGAGTAAAAACAAAAGCTCTAGAAAGACTCCACTCAGATGTATGTGACTCCTATGCCAGAGGAAAGTAAGGCTGGTTACAAATACTTTGTTACTTTCATAGATTAATACAACCGTTATGGTAGAGTGTATTTCATTGAAAATAATAATTTTTTTACAGAAATTTAAAGAATAAAAATACTGCAAACAGATAACGGAAAAGAGTATTTCAACAGAAAATTTGACGACTATCTAAAAGAAAATGGCATATCAAGTCGTCTGTGCGCCCTGTATACACCACAGAATATATATCAAAATCCTTTTGGGCAGAGGCTAGTCATACTGAAAATTATATTACCAATAGAGTACCAACAAAAGCAACGGGAATACATCTTTTGAGATATGGGTTAGATACACACCCTCAGTAAGACAAAATGTCTTTGGTATAAACGTTTTTGTACAAAATACAAGAAACAAGAAAAAATTTAGCCCAAGAGCAATAGAAGGAAATTTTGTTGGATATTCAGAAAATACCAAAGGCTACATAATTTGGGTAGAAAGTCAAAATTAAATAGTCGTTAGTAGAGATTTAAAATATTTGAAAAGAATGTTCTTTGACCAAAAAGAAAAACAAGAAAATAAAGATACTCGCCCATTTATTCCAGTGACTCTCGAACCTTCTAATAAACAAAAATCTGATGAAAATTAAAAAAAAAATGAAAATGATTAAATTTTGCACACTGCAATAAAAGCTGAAATAAAAGCACATATCAAAAATGAAAATTGTAAATTAATGAAAAAGGAGATAGGTATGAATATCATTTGCACCAGTAGCAAAATTAAGTAAGTTCTCTCAGATCTCAAAGTCAGTAGAGAAAACAATAAAGCTGGTGCAAATGAATGTGACAACAGCATATTTAAACCGAGACCTAAACGAAACAATCCTAGAGAAAGTGCCAACTTGTTCGGAAAAATATGTAACCGAGATTATGGTATGTTCCGAAATAATGTGCAAAAGCAATGTTGGAGGATTTGAGAAAATATAAAGGAAATTAAGTTTGTCTGCTTAATAAAGCCCTATGAAGCCCTTAAAACAATCAGGACGACAATGGTATTAAAGACTAGATTCTGAACTAAGAAACATTGGTTTTGAACCATCCTCAATACGCAAACACAAGGGTCTGTCCCTTGTCTTTGCATATTGAGGAAAGGAGGAGATGAAATTATAATTCCAATATATTTTGATGACTTAATAATATCCTACTCAAATGAAAAAAAATTAAATGAAGTAAAGAAAAGACTGAAAACAAAATTTGATATGAAAGACTTGGGTGAACTGAAATACTGTTTAAGAATAGATTTTAAATGTGAAAAAAACATAACAATGGACCAGAACAGATATATTGATGAGATACTAAAGAAATTCAAAATGCAAGTTTCAAGACCTATCTCAAGATCCTTGGAGACAGGGTTAAAACTAAAAAGAGAAGAAATACCAAAAAAATGTCAACTTACCTTACAGAAACTTGATTAAACCCTAGTGCATTTATCTGTGGCAACACGCCTCGAGTTTATGCATGAGATGAGTTATTTCAGCCAATTCAATGATTGCTATAGTATAGAACACTGGAAAGCTACTAAAAGAGTACTCAGGTACCTAAATGGGATAAAAGACCTGAATTTAACATTCTTAAGAAATGAAGATGCTGAATTGAAAGGATATGATGATGCAGACTGGGCATCCTGTTTTCTTGATAGAAGATCCTATACTGGTCATTACTTCATAAGGAATGGTGGTGTTGTAGGCTGGGAATCAAGAAAACAGAAGACAGTGGCCCTATCAAGTGTTGAATCCGAATACATGGCTCTGGCAGGGTATGCAAAAGAATCAATACACTTGGCAAAGTTAGAAGCTGAATTAGGAAATAAGCAAAACATAACAATCTACAATTATAATCAACCTGCACAGAAATTAACCTTAATTCTTATAATCAGAGTCAAATTCAAAACATGTAGATATCAGACAACATTTTATAAAGGAAGTGATACAGAGTAAAATATGTTCCATATTAAAGAACCGAAGAGACTAAGAAAGGCATTGCCACGACCAAAATTTGAAGAGAGTCGCTGAAGTCTTAGACCGCAATAAATGGTATTCCGTGAGGAGGAGTGAAAGAAATCAATAGACTAGGCTGTAAAAATCTTAATTTTCCTTATAATTATAGTGAATAAAACACTGTGAAAAATTAACGCTATATATTTTCGTTGCCATAAACCAATAGTGAAAATACAACTGAATTACGTTTCTACACTCTCGCTGTTTATATACTTATCCTGGGACCTTCTTTGAATTATTTTACCATCAACAAATGTCATATTGATATAAATATGATAATATATGTAGTTCAATGTATACTGGAACACAAATAGGTGCTAGAAATTGTAATATTCTGGCCTCATTGGCAAGAATCATCTGCTGATATTCATCATTAGCTATATGAAATAATGAGTGTAAGAACACTCACTGTGATTGACATTTTAAAGTTATTGTAAATGTATTTAATTTTGTACAATTTATTTAATCATACTTGTAAAGCTAATAAACTAAACTAAACTAATCCATCCCCATAATTCTTCTAATCTTGCATTTAAATCACTCCCCTACCACCTACATTCCTCCTTGGCTAATCTATAATGTAGTTCCTTTCGTATTTCATCACAATCATTGAATCACTGTCGATTGCCAATTTTTCCATCTTTTCTTATTTTTAAATTAATTGAGAATATTTCACTGGAACTTTAAAAAATAGATTTGCTAAGATTGTACTTCTAAGATCTTTTCTGGAAAAAATAAGTTGTTGCTCTTTGATCACCAATTTCTCTATCGTTTCTTACTTTTTACTTCATTAAGAGTTTTTTTACACGAGAATTATTTTGGGAAGAATATTTACCAATTACCTTTAGGAGCTTTTCCTAAGGAATTTAATTGGTGTTTCACTCATCGTCATTAATTAATGTCTCTAAATTTAAAGTTTATTGGGAGTTTTTTGATGATAACATTTCCGGATTTACTAATATCTTTCTTTTTCTTCATCTTCCACAATTGTTTTGGAGCAGCTTTCTCAACATTGATTGAATTATGTAAATGTTAAATATCTGTACATTTTAGACATTGATTTAATTTATAATTTCTGTCTCACTCGACTGTTTGAAGAACTCATCTATGCAATATGTAGACAAATGATAAATTTATTAACAAATTTGTTTGAATGGAGAAAATTACGTTTACATTTTCAAATCATAACTGTAATTATCACATTCTTTGATGTTGCAAAACGACGAAGCGATGGTTTTTGCCTGCTCGTATAAACAAACAACGCACCATTATAATTTGTGAAATGCGGGCCAGAGCAACGCCGGCAATAAATCAAGTTTAACATGCGAACAACCCTTTTTTCGTTATTCGGAAAATAAGTGCGCCCGGGGAGGGTGGCCTTTAATACAATAAATCAGCGTTGGTGGTGGCGGAAACCGCTTCCATAAAAATAATAAGCGTAGCGCAGCACCGGCTAATTGCTAATTGCTAACTGAAAGATGATCTGTGTTGCATTATCGGCAGTCCTTTTATACGGCGGCCGTCGCTCGGCGCTTCCACTTCCGGCTCTTCCGGTTCCTCCGCTTCCGGCCGCCCGTCGGAACAAGATTTAACACTCACACACGCATTTCACTCCTGCACGCAATGTGTTTAGCTTTACCCTCCCTCGCACACACACACAAACGCGCGCGCGAGCGATGGTTCTGTTTATAGATTAATATAAATGATAGATGTTTGGATTTAATTCTATTTCCACTGGGTGATTTGCTTACCAAACGTATCAATCATCTCGTTCTGGCCTAATTTTCTTATTCAGATTGTTTCAATTCTAAAATTATAAGCACGCGAATAAGCACTCTGTAATTTACAACTTCAATATCTATAAAATCCTTGATAGGATTTTACAGAAGGTAGTTAACCTATAGATATTGGTATATTTATAATCCACTAGAAATTTGATGAGATGATTTTAAAATTTTATATCACTTGCATCACCTTAAGTTGATCATATTTTAGACATATTGCCTGTGCTCCAATTTTAGTACTATTAAGCTGACTGAAAATATGGAAAAGTCATTGTAATCACGACACAGTTCTATGATATTACAGCATAGAAAAGTGCTAGTAGACTAATGTTGATTAAAGTGGATGAATTCATTTCAATTAAAGTATAATGGATTATTTTGAAGAAAAAAATAAATTTTTTGCCTCTAATGAAATTGATTTTGAACTGTAAGGTCTTCCTAGTTGAAGATAAAGTATATATTTCAATTATCAGAAATTTAAACTTTATAAATTCAACAAGCATTATAATGCAATCGAAATATAATCTTAAATGACCCAAACATTATTTTGAATGAGTTCCTTCTATGTTCTTCGTCAGAGGGCTAGATTTTTAAAATGTTTATGCTTAGGCAAACATTGTTATTTGTAATCCAAAAAATACTTACGTTTACTAATTTAATAAATATGGATCGAAGAATATAATTATTTTTAATTAATTAATTAGATTTTCAAACCTTATCACATTATGATTTTTTAACTAAATCTCGTAACTTATCCTAATATTAATCTATCTAATGTAACGCCAAAAAATGTTTGTGTAATAATTGGAGTGCGTATATTAAATTCTCCTCGCCTGGCGTAACATTTTACTCCGCTTTTGTACAACCCTTGATGGTGTTAAGGGTGAGTTTAGGGAACGGCGGACGAGCCTAATGAAAATAAACGATCTGACAAAGACTTTATAAAGCCGGCTGGCTGCCAGTTAATCCACGTAGACATAGACGATACAATAGGAAAATGTGTTGCGAAATCATCTACCATACCGAAAATCCTCATACACACACACCCCCTCTATTTCTGGGACTGTGTAAACATCTAATTGCGTTTTTTTTTTAATCAGTCGACAAGTTATCGACCCTCAGTGCGTATTTTAAATTCGATGGCGGCGGAACCCCACGGTTAGAAAATTGTAGTTTAAACTGTTTAAAGTAGCAGATTGGTACGCTGCAGATTATTATGTCCCGACGAGGGTGAGCAATATACTAAAACATTGTAGTCGGGAGGGGGTGAAATTGAGCGCGGAAAAGGAGAGATTTTACAGCTGTTTGTTTTATTGGGGGTCGGGTAATGTATTGCTTTTACTTGGATGTTATTACGTACGTGACGGTTATGGTTTCTTTTATTTGTCTTTCAAAACTTATCAATATTTAACACAAATTTATTGAGTTCTAATTTCATTGAAATTAAGAAACCCTTATTTTGTACAGGTAATTTTTCTTTGTTTTATATACATCCTCTCTTTTATGTCTTTAAACCAACCTTATTTTGATAGTTAAATTTTCATAATCAATTTTGTCAAGTAATTGGTGGTTAATTCCTCAGCAAATGAATAAAATGTCAAAGAATAGGCTACAGCAGTTACAGTGTTTAAGTGGAAAACCACCGATCTCAGGGCTAATACAACACTTAGATAATAAATGGCACCCTTATGGTAATATCTTTATTGACGGTTTACAATGTAAAACTCGTTTCTTTGTCTCCAACTGTACTACTCCGATCCAAAATAGATCGAAGCCAGTCAGTTGCTATTGATAGAGAAGAATAATAATTACAGCAGTTTCGACTAATATTTTGCATGAAATGATATATGATGACCTCCATCTACATAAAAAGTTAAAAAAATAAATTTCGAAGACAAAATTTCAAAAGAATAATCTGGAAAATTCTAGAAATCACGAACAATTTAGGAATAAATATTAAATATTCTTGCAAACTCTACAAATCTAAAAGATAAAGTTTTGAAAACTACAAAGCAATGAAAAATTGCTTTAAAATTTTATAATCTTCAATAAATATTAAAAATAAATTTTTGGCAAACTCTATAAATCTAAAAGATAAAGTTCTAAAAACTTTTAGAATTCTAAAGTCAATTGCTATATCCTTTGCCAAAACAGCAATTAGTAGTCTGCACGAAGAATCAACTGAAGAACTTCAAATGCAGCATTGGGCTGGAGTGAAATAACTGTTGAGTGAACTCCCCCCCGGATCTCATGCGTCCAAATTATAGGTACATATTTTTATCTATCCATTTGTATCCATCTACTGGTGAAGCCACAGTGCTGTGAAATAATTGTAGCAATATCTCTACATAAAAAGCAAAACTCCTAAAACTTATTTTATTAATTGAAATGCATAATGGAGTTTCGTCAAGTAACATTCTCATCAATCTAATATTATAAAACAGTTTCAACTAATATTTTGCATTAAATAAACTATGATTACTTGTTGTGTATCAGTAAACAGAAATCTGGAAAAATAAATTTCGAATCCCTGCCACTCACTATCCTAGCATCAAATTTTCAAACATCCCACCTCGAAGGCAAAGCCTCAGCAGCTCTATTTTTGGATGTCCAGAAAGCTTTTGACTCTGTCTGGCATCAAGGCTTACTATACAAGTAATATCCCTCCTCATATCATTTTCATTATTAAACAATTCCTCTGTAATAGATCCCTAAAAGTCAAAATCCATAATTCATTTTCCTCTCCATTTACTCCCGAACAAGGACTCCCTCAATGCTCTCCTCTCTCACCTCTGTTATATAACATTTTTTGTGCTGATATCTACAACCCTGATCCTCTCTACTTTAATCCATCCAAATACCTCCTGCAATTTGCAGATGACACTGCCCTAATCACACATGCTCCCACACTACCAAAAGCCTTCCAATTCCTCCAAAAGCTTATTGACTCCCTTCAACGATGGTTTGCAAAATGGCGCATTAAAATCAATCCCCACAAATCACAGCTCCTATCCCTTATCACTGCAGCAATAATTCACCTCACAAAGTCCATATTTCCCAAACTGCGATCCCTCCCTCAGTTTCCATTAAGTACTTGGGCATAACCATAGATCAAAAAATTAATTTTAAAAAACACACAGCCATAACAAAAAGCAAAATTACTTCTAGGGCAAAATGCTTTAGAAGTTTAACTTACAAAAACAATGGTATTAATACCAGAACCGCCGTAAAAATTTACAAGATTATCTGCCGCTCACTACTTGACTATGGTTGTGCCCTCTATCCCAACCCCAGCAATCCAACCTCCCGTAATATTGAAGTTAGCGAGCGAGCATCCCTTCGTACCCTAACAAAACTCCGTCATGCTCTTAATCCCCTACACAATCCCTCCAATCAGCTCCTCTATGATACTATTTTAGTTATCCCTATCCTAGAACGTCTTCGATTCCTATCAGAAAAATTCGCCATAAATCCTTTTAACTTTCATATATTATCCCTATACTGTCTTCCTAGAAACCCAAACATAATCCCTAAATTTAAAAACCCACATTCTACCATTTTTGATTTCATTTCATCATTTCATGCATCTACTCACTAACGACTGACGCCATATGACTGGACAAGACAAGGCAGAAAGACCTCTGGTCGATAGCCTTTTGACAGATTAATAGATTAATACATTAACACATCATTCATTATTCATCATTTTAATGTAAATATGTACAGAATCTGTCAATAAATATATGTTACTACTACTAAATTTTGAAGAAGAATTTTCAAAAGAATATTTTGGAAAATTATAGGAATTTTAAAGAAAAAATATTTTAAATTCTAAAACTGTCGGAGAAAATTCTGGTAATTTGTAAAATAAAAAGAAGGCAAACTCAACAAAAACATTGCTTGTAAATTATAGAATCTTTGCCAAATAATCTCGCAATCTGAAAAATAATATACTATTAATCTAGAAAAAAAACTGATTGTTTGAGAATTTTCGAAAAACAAAATCTTACAATTTAGAAGATTCCAAATAAGATAAGTTAAAATGTGTTCGAAATCTTAAAGGGAAATTTCTTAAAAATTCTTATCAGATGAAGCAACTTTTCAGCTAATATGAGACTACTGCATTAGCAAATGGATAAGATGTAGAAGAAAAAGCTACAGCAGTTTCAAAAAATATTTTTCATTAAATAAACTATGATCACTTAGTCTTGTATTGGGAAATAGAAATCTCGAAAAAGAAATTTTCAAAGAAAATACTGATTACTTAACGGTGCATTTTGGTCAGTAAACGCAAGGATTAAATACTTCGATCATAATTTTAAAAATCAATATAAACATAAACGTAAGAACAATACTTATAAAAAGAACAATAACATTGATGTTGCTTCTGCCAGGATTGCAATGCAATCAGATAGTGTTGTCAATGTGTCTTCTATCAGTATTAATAATATAACTCCAAAAAACTGATCATTTATTATCAGAATCTCGGTGGTATGAAATCTTAATTGAAAACTATTAGTCATAGTATAAATTGCTAACCTTATGATGTCATTGTTTTGGCTCGACACTTCCATTGATAGTACTGAACTTGGTTTCAAATTTTTTTCAGTTTTTAGAGTTGAACAATCTCCGTTAACCAGTCTCAAATCTCTCAAAGAGGTGGAGTGCTTGTGGCTGTTAAAAAACAACTTGCACGCTTCAATTATTCCTACTTCACAAACTGGTATGGAACAAGTCTTTGTGAGAATAAACAAAAAAATAATTATTTGTTCAAAATACATACCGCCCGGTTCTGATATGAATGCATATGCGGACCACTGTACCTCTGTTAATTTAATTAAAACAAATTATTCTTTGGATGAAATCTCAATTGTTGGTGATTTAAATCTGCCTAATGCTAAGTGGGCATGTAATTTAGAAACTGTCTTAGCTGATAATAATAGTTGTGCGAAGGCTGAAATCTTGGCTGAATGTTTTGATTTTCACCACATATTTCAACTTAATAACTTATCTAACTCTAGAAATGTTTTTTTAGATTTATTTTTTTCTGATGTTTCTGATATTGCTGTCGACTATGCACATGATCAATTATCTAATTCCTCATTACATCACAATTCTTATGAATTAGGTATTCCTTTGAATGCAACTTTCGAACAACTTACTTACGATGTAACAGAGTATGATTTTAAACGAGCGCAATTTGCGGAGATCAATAGTTTCCTGTCAGGCATTGACTGGGACAGAACTCTAAACTATGCTAATATTGATGAAAATACTACCGTCTTTTATAATATCTTGTATATAGCAATAGACAGATATGTACCTCTTTTGAAGTACAAAAGTGGAAAATTTCCTAAATGGTTCAATAGCGAGCTGATAAAGCTGACAAATGAGAAAAAATTAGCTCATCTAAAGTTTAAACAAACTAATTGTATGTATGACTACAGTATTTTTGCCACTTTAAGAACTCAGTGCAAAACTTTAAATGATTTTCTTTATCGGCGTTATATTAATAATGTTGAGATCAAAATTAAATCTAATCCTAGAATTTTTTGGAATTACGTTAAAGAATCTAGAAAAACTAGTGGTTTTCCTAAACATATGTTCCTCGACAATTCATTGTCGACTTATTTACAGGAAAGTGCTAACTTATTTGTTAATTTCTTCTCTTCAGTGTATGTAACTGACAGCGGATTTGCAATTCCCACTGTAAGTTCCAAAAGGCAGATTGATTTTAATAATTGGTATCCAGCACTAAATCTGGTCCGGATGTATTTTTAAAAAGTTGTGTTTATTCATTGGCCAAACCAATTTATTTATTGTTTCAAAACTCTTTGACTTCTGGGCAATTTCCTGCTATGTGGAAAAGTAGTTTTATTACTCCTCTTTACAAAGCAGGAGATAGAGGAGATGTAAAAAACTATCGGGGAGTATCGTTGCAGTCAACAATTCCTAAATTATTAGATTCATTTGTTACATCTCAACTAATTTTTGCTACTAAAAAGGTCATCATCGATGAGCAACATGGATTTTGTCAGGGCAAATCAACAATTACTAATTTGTTAACTTTCTAAGTTTTTGTACTTGATGCCTTAGAGAAGAGTGCTCAAGTGGATACGATATATACAGACTTCTCTAAGGCATTTGACCATGTTAATCACAGAATCCTTCTTAGTAAACTCCACTCACTAGGCCTGGGCTCTGCAATTGTTAAATGGTTTGAAAATTATTTATTAGATCGGATTCAATATGTTAAACTCAATAACTATGTTTCAAAAGCTATTCATGCGAAATCTGGGGTACCACAAGGATCACATTGTGGACCGATACTGTTCCTCATTTTCATTAATGATCTAATAGACTCCATCACTTATTCCCAAGTTTTATTGTTTGCTGATGACCTCAAAATATATAAAGCCATTACAAGTAAATCTGATATTGAAAAGCTTCAGTTAGACCTATGGTGCGTGTCAAATTGTTTGAATTTTAACCTGGACAAATGTTATCACATGATTTTTGGTAACAAACATCAAATTTTAAAAAATGATTACCATATTAATGGTTATATTCTTAATTGCGTCACGCAAATAAAATATTTGGAAATACTTCTTGATAGTAAACTTCTTTTTACTGCTCATATAAAGAATATTAGTTCAAAGGCTGCACGTACTCTTGGTTTTGTACAAAGATTTTCGGAAGACTTTAGCCCTGAAATATTTAAATTACTATATTCCACATTAGTAAGACCTCTCCTAGAATATGCTTCTATAGTATGGACACCTAATTACAACACCACCCAAGTTGCAATTGAAAAAATACAAACAAAATTCCTAAGGCTTTTATGTTATCGTTGTGGCATTAACTACGATAGTAATTCATTACGCTCTATTAATTTAATGTCCTTAAGTGAGAGACGGTTCGTTGGAGATATGGTATTCCTTTTTAAATTAACCAATGGTCTGATTGATTGCAAATTTCTTTTAACTAAATTAAATTTCAATGCAACTTCTATACATTTGCAGAGAACCCGATTAACTTTTAGACCTGAATATCACAGAACCAACTTTGAGATGAATAGCTCTATATGTAGGATGATGCGGTTTTATAATTTATTATGTAAGTTTAATGTCGACTTGTTTAGTGTTTCGCTCAATAGTTTTAAGAAGCAGTGTAACAAAGTCTTGTGTAGTAATAGTATTTTAAATCTTAACTAATTTTTATTATGTTTAATATATGTATATGTATTATTTTTAAATTTATATTGTTTAGCTCCCATTTTATCTATGTTATTGCTGTATTGGTAAATCCGTTAATAAATTTGAAAAATTGAAAAATATCGGGAAGAAACACTTCTAGAAAATTCTAGAATACTCTTAGCAAATTGTCATAATTTAAAAAAATAGTATAGGTGAAAACTACAAAAAACATATTGCTTAAAAATTCTACAATCTTTAATTATTATTATAACAATCTGAAAAATAAAATACTGAAAAACTTTGTCAATCTAGAATTAAAAAAATAGATTCTAGAATTCTCAACTCTACAATTTATAAGATTCCAATCAAATTAAGTCAAAAGATGGTCGTAATTATTTGAATTATAGAAGAGAAATTTCCTTAAAATTCATATAAGATAAGGCAAAAAAATTCTTGAAAATTCTAGAATCTTCAATTAATATTCTCGCAATCTGAAAAATAATTTCATATGAGTTAAAGCAGGAATTGATGCAAGCATCTTATTTTGATAGTCACACTTTCTAAATATTTTTTCTCAGGCTGTCTCCTCAGCAAATGCATGAGGTGCATAAGAAAGAGATGCGACAGTTTCGACTAATATTTTCCACAAAATGAATTGTGATTACTGTCAAGTATCTGGAAAAACTTTAAAAAAGAAATTTTCACAAAAAAAAAATACAAAATAAACTATTGAAAAATTCTGGGAATCTTACAGAAACATTTCTGGAAAATTCTAAAAAGAAAATGTCCTTTACGTTGTAGAAAATTAATTAATAATTAAAAAGCAAGAAATTATGCAACCATCATATTTTCTCGCAATCTGTAAAATCAATTTCTGGTAAACTATAAATCTAGAATATTCCAAATAAGATAAGCCGAAAAGTCTTCTTAGATCCTAAAGCGATATTTCCTTAAAATAAAATAATGTATGATATGATACAACCTACGTATTTCAATAATCAAACTTTATAGATCGATTTTCTCAGATAATTTGAGGCTGCTGCCTTAAAAAATGCGTGAAATGAAGAAAGAATGCTACAGCAGATTCAACTAATATTTTGCAATAAATATACTATGATCACTCAGTTTAGTTTCTGGAAATAGAAATCCCAAAACAGTTTGAAGAAGCAATTTTAAAATAAAATAATATAATAATAACAATAATAACAAGAGAGAAAATTGCAAAACAAGAACAATAATTCCTTTAAAGTTCTAAAATCCTCGAGAAACATTTTCGCAATCTATAATGATTACGAAAATGTTCGTATTCCAAAATATCGGGCAATTTAAAGATTCCAAATAAGGTAAATCAAAAAGTGTTAATATTTTTTAAATCTTAAAAATGGTTATAAGATAAAGCTGGAAATTATGCAACAACCTTATTTTTATAGTTAAATTTTTAATACCAATTCTCTCAGGTATATTAAGGTTTGCACCTATGTAAATAGATGAGATGTGAAAGAAAGGCTTGAGCTTCGACTAATATTTTGTTGCAAACCTGTGATATTTGATAGAGAAAATATCAAGTCGCTTCCAGTTCGCGAGTACTCAAAGTACGTCCGTACATGACGGGATTCAAAGACTTTCTGGATAATTGCTAATCAGTAGTTTTTATGCTGATCGAAGATATCAAAGAAGTCCCAGATCACCGCCGGGATAAGCAGTTAGAGTTGTAAGATGTAAGTTTTGACAATGAAACAAAAAAAAGAAGCTTGTGGGTCGGTATTCCAATACCTATGTATAAGCAATAAATAGTTTACTCCGTTTGATTACTTAATTAGCCATTTAGATTAAATAAGTAAGCTTCTATTTAATAGAAGATAACTTACTTTTGCCTTTGATCTCAAAGTCACGAAGACCCCCACTATGATTACTTATTTAAATATTTGAAATAGAAATCCAATCCATCCACCAACTTATGGAACTATAGTAATTTATATAGAAAATTAACTTTTTTTTTCTTTCGTTATTGCCTTTGCTTTTCCTATTTACAAAACAGAACAAAATATTACATGATATACATACATTTAATATTAAATAAACATATAATTTATAACACATGAGTCGCGGGCGGACTTTACTATTTATCAATGGTATTCCACTCAAACCTACGATCAAAACAAATGTAATATTATTGTTTCATAATGTTTTTATTTTCACTGAAATTAAAAACATTATGGAACCAAACAAGTGCTACTCTCCGCCTAATATTAATATTTGTTTCCATCAAGAGTGCAGCGCAACAAGCATTATCTTTAAAACAAATGTAACACCAAAGGCTTTCAGTATGCTTTTTAAAGACAATAGACATTGCTAAAAGATTTAGAGGAAACTAGATCTAGCTGAAATAAACCACGGCAAAATTTAATCTATGATTATTCAACAGAAATAATGCCATTCAAATTAGTGTTGCTTTGATAGTTATACTAATTGTAACATGCAAATTACTTTTGTATCATTCAATATCTGTCGAGGTCATCTGGCAATCTACATGAGCAACGTGAAACATACAGACTCTCACCAAATGATATTCTAAGAATCTAAATAGCACCAGTGACCAAGAACAAGTGCGGATACTGTTGCAAGACTTTTTGATCACGTTTGCTTTTTGGAGTGCAAAAGCCATGAACAAATAATCGCATTCGTTGTGAATTGTAAAACAACTAGACACTAAAAACCTATGACAACTTCTAATAAAACATTGCAACCGAATATATTAGTACTATCCTTTACAAAGGAGTGCACCTTGTCGTGGTGCGGCAGTCAGTATCCTGCCACTGATGAACCACTAGGATGACCCCAATAGGGTGTAAGCGACTTTAGGATTATCCTGGTCCGAGGAGATGGTCTACAGCTAAGAGATTCTGGGACCCCTAGTGCAGATTCAGTAAAGTCACTATTTGCTCCGCCTATGATCTTGTTCTCCTTTCGACAAACTCTTCGGCTTAGCTTTGCCTTATTCGGCTTCTGAGTCTATTAGGAAATTTTTATTTATTTATTTAGGACACAAATATATGTATTACAACTGTCAAGATTATAGAAAATTTAAAAATTAACTTAGAAATATATACATGAAATATCTAAAACTAAATAAAACTAAATTAAAAAACATGAAATTGTGAGAAGATTAATGAATATAATAGCTATTTAATTGATAAAATCAAATCGTCTGCAGTAGGATATAACTCGTTTAAGTCTAATTAGCGTGGGAAATCGTTCTATCATTGTGTCTGTTTTAGGTCTTGTGAGAAATGTTACCTTTTTCGTAATTTCTTCTTGCTCTTTTTTCTCTTCATATGTTATTTCTTTTTTCATCCATTCTGGACCTGTCCACCATAAGGTTTTGTTGATTATTTCCCTGGGATCCATTCCTCTTGAAATAAAATCTGCTGGGTTATCCTGACTCTTAACATGATGCCATTCTATATTTTTTGATAATCTTTGTATTTCCGCGATTCGGTTAGAAACAAATGTATCCGTTTTCTTGTTGTTGCCTTTAATCCACGCGAGGGTAATAGTAGAATCTGACCAAGCGTGTATGGATTTAATGTTGCATTGTAGTTCATTGAGCACTTTTTCTAATAACTTAGCGAGTAGTTGCGCGGCACACAGCTCTAGTCTCGGAAGAGTGACCTTACTTTTGATTGGTGCAACTTTTGATTTACTTTGCAGTAGTGTAATTTTTATTTCTCTTTTCCAAATGGTCCTAGCGTAGCCTACAGCACCATATGCTTTTTCTGAGGCATCACAGAATCCATGTATCTCCATTTCATTTGTAAAATATGTCCATCTCGTGATTTTTAGTTCTTCGATGCTAGGTAATTGATTTACTACTTGGTGCCAATTTTTCTTATGTTGTGGCGATACCTCGTCATACCATTCTATTCCTGATATCCAGAGTTGCTGAATAAGCAATTTCGCTTTGATCGTGACTGGAGACAAACATCCTAACGGATCGAAGATTCGAGAGATATTGGAAAGGATTACTCTCTTAGTAATTGTAGAATATTTCATAGTAGGTATTCTGAAGGTAAAATTGTCGAGTCGTGGATTCCATATAATTCCCAAGGATTTCTTTTCAGTGCTTACGACTTCGTAGTTACTTTGCTCTATCATGTCCATGGGTAAGTTCTCTAGTAATCTTGGATCATTGCTACTCCATTTTCGAAGATTAAAGCATCCTCTCTTCAAAATTTCAATTAAATCTCCCTGGAGTGCTCTAGCTGCTGCAATGTCGTTACCTCCAGAGAGGACATCATCCACGTATGTGTCTCTGGTAATCGTTTTCGCTACTTGTCGATATTCTCTACTTTCATTAAATGCCAGCTGATGTAATGTTCTAATTGCCAGATATGGTGATGCTTTCATTCCATATGTGACAGTGCATAGTTGATACTCCTGTATTTCCTCAGATGGATGGAATCTCCATAAAATTTTCTGGTACCGCTGATCTTCTTCTGTTATTTGGATCTGCCTATACATCTTTTCTATGTCTGCGATGAATGCGACTCGATGTAATCTCCATCGAAGTAATATACCTGTTATGTCGTTCAATAGCTGAGGTCCTGCATACATTTCATCATTTAAACTCTTAGCAGATGAAGTCTTGCAAGATGCATCAAACACTACTCTTAGTTTGGTGCTTGTACTTTCTTCTTTAAATACTGCGTGATGTGGGATAAAGTATTCGGATATATAATTGTTATTTGGATTAGCTGGTTTCATATGACCAAGGTTCAAATATTCTCGCATGAACTTATTGTATTCTAATTTCACCTCCTTCGATGTTTGAAGCTTCCTTTCTTGTTGTAAAAATCTAGCCACTGCTCGGTTTCTGGATTCTCCTAAGGCAGGTGGTCGATTTATTAACGGTAGTTCCACACAATAGCGTCCCTTTGCATCTCGTTTGGTTGTTAAACTAAATTGTTCCTCGCATATTGCATCTTCCTTTGTTGATTGGACCTTTGCCGTAATTTCTTCCATTTCCCAGAATTTACTGATGTCTGGAGCTGCTGTTATTTTTGTTATCATACATCTTTGACTTCGTTGTTTCAAATGAACATTTCCTGATACAATCCAGCCAAATTCTGTGCCTTGCAATAGCAGTCCTTTTTCCTTTTTCATACCTTGTCTCAAGATATTGCCATAATATCTTGTTCCTAACAAGATATCTATTTTTCCTGGTTTTCCGTACGTGGGATCAGCTAATTCATATTCTTCGAGATTGATTGCATGTCCACGTGTTGCTGGGTGCATTCCAGTGATTTTTCGGAGAATATGAAGTTGCGCATTTAACTTGAATTGATTAGGATTAAGTGGTGTTAATTGTACTTCGATTTTTGATTTAGATATTTGTTCAATGCTATCTCCTATTCCTGTAACTGTATTATAAGATGTTTCCTTCGGCAGGCCCAGTAGCTGCGCTGTTTGTTCTGTCACAAAATAACTTTGTAAGCATTGATCGATTAAAACCCTGACTGAAATTTTGTTTCCATCCTTCGTCATGGCTTGCATAAGTGCTGTAGGCAGAAGATCTTCAGTTTCAGGTACGTCAACTGCATATGTGTTGCTTCTATTTTGGTATTGCTGACATCTAGGGTGCGGTGACTGATTACCTCTGTTGTTTGCTTGTGCATGTCGACGTGGTTCTTCGTGTTGACGTTGTGATGGTCGGCGTGGTTCATCGTATTGACGTAACGAGGTTGTATCTATGTGTAATTGTGTGTGATGATAACCGTTGCAGATTCTACAACGATGTGATGATGAGCACTGTTTTGAGCTGGGGTGCAAAGGACAATTTTTGCAGATTCCATATTCCTTTACTATCCGGTTTTTTTCCTGCGCATTCTTAGACGAAAATATCGGACAGCGACTTAAATCATGTTGACTTTTTCCACACATGGCGAATACTTTTGAGTGATGCTGCGTATACGTGGGGCGATATTGTTCCATTGAGAGAAATCTTTTTTCCATAAATTCCAGGATGTTCTTTAACGTTGGAACTTCGTGCGGCGTTTCCATGAATTGATCAAATATCCTGGTGGTGTCTTCGTCCCATTTTCGCATTATCAGTCTTCCTACAATTGGATCCCACGTTGTTGTATCATAACCCATATTGTCTAATATTTGGATGCATTCTCTGCTTACATCGTGTAATTTTCTTAGTTGTGATGGTTCATTTGGTTTACAAGGTTGTTGGTCTACTAATCTATCCACAAGTTGTGCGACGAGTAGGCGTTGATTGTTATACCGTCTTTCTAATGTTTCCCACGCGGTGAAGTAATTCGCTCCGGTCATGGGAATATGTTGAATTAATCGGGCTGCTTCTCCACACACATATCCTTTCAAGTATTCAAACTTTTAAACATCAGATAAAGCGCTATTTTGATGGATAATTGTTTGGTATAATTCACTAAAGTTAGCCCATCTCTCGTATCCTCCATCGTATGTGGGAATAGTTTTTTGTGGTATTTGCATAATGGCCCGGCTCTGTTGTGGTTGGAGGCAATAACTTAAATGTGTTTCTGCTTCAATTTTCTTTTGAAACAGTTCATCATATTTTTCTTTTTCGTTTCTGCTCATGTTGGTGTTAAGTGTACTTCGTAAGTCATTTACTGTTTTCCAGTTGTTTGTGATGTGCGCTGCCCAGTTATCATAAACTATTTTTGATATAGATGTCATTTTCAGTGCGTCATTTATTATGTCGTTTAATTTATTCATCCATATAAAAAATGCTTCATGTTGTGAGTCCTGAGCAGATGCATTGCTTTGTGATGAAGCTGTCGGACGGTTTTCAGTGTCGATTTTAGCAGATGTTACTATTTCCTCGTATCTTGCACATAGATTTTCATAGCAGTTACTCCGGAAATACGTATGGCCAGGATCCCTTATCTTCATGCAATCAGCATGTATTTCTTTTATTTGGTCCATGTCTGCTGTCAAGCTGTCTATGAGTGCTTTTCTTTTATTTCTGGTAGTAGTTGGCTTGTTCAGCTCTTCATGAATTCCATTCATGTGTTGTCCAATTGTTTCTAGGCGTTTCGCAAGCTGGTTTAATGACTCCATATTGATCTTATCTGAGGGTTATGAGTCGGGTTGTAAGTCCGATCCTCTAACTACGCAGTGTTTACCTCGCGAAGTTTTGTTGTTACGTATAGATTCTCTGGTGCTCGATACCCAGAGTATACACGCTTACAAAGTTTTTTACCTCTGGTTCGGAGGTGTTTGTTGTGTTGTGTTGTATTATGTTTTCTTCGCGTTCGGAGGAAAATGTGTTCCGGGTTGTAAATCTGAAGCGGAATGTTTTTTTTTTTTGTTTTTCACTTATCTCTCGTCTAGAAGATGGGCTGTGCTTCACGTCGTGGTGGTTATCTTCTGCTAGCGTTGTCTTCTAGTTCAGAAGTGGTCGTGTTTTCGGGTCGTAAATCCGAAACACAAGGTGCGGTTGTCCACGGAGATGATGTGGAATATTTAAGGAATATTGTGCAGGAACTCCGGTACTCGATCCCCAGAGTATACACAATTTCGTTAAAAGCTTCGCCGTCGGTTGAACCTCTGGATCGGGTTTGTCGGCGGCGTCGTTGGATCTTTTTCTAAGATCCGGTTCGAAGGACCAATGTGTACGCGGACGCTGCTGTGTGAGCGTCGGTACGTGGGGAGCGTCTGCTCGTAATGGCACTGGTTCGTGCAGTATGGATGTCTTCACGTGGTGAGAAACGATGATATTTAATTTAAGAGATAAATTGCGCTTTGAGGTTCTTAGGCTCGTCAGTAAGACACAAGTGACTCTACTTAAGATTAAATTATGTTGTATTAACGCTGGTTATACGGCAGTGGAGAAGGAAAGCAGTAAGTTGAGGAAATTGTTCTCTGAGGGTTTTAAGCTCTTCATTGAGAAGCAAGTAACATCAAGCTAGACTGGTTTGAATCTTCTGATTTATTTCTTAACTTACAAACTATATATACACATTATTATTTACATAAAATGATAAGTGAACGACGTCACAAAAATGCGGACAAATAGTAGTTGTTGTTGTTTACAATTAAAGTCCATTAATTACACTTCTTCGTGTGTACAGAACAATTAGGCGCGGCAAAGGGCGCTCTTATCTAATCTTGACCGCGCGGTGATATGCTCTGTACAATGTGAATTGGACAAATAGAATAATAGACCTTGTCAAGCAGATACGCTTTTAGTTTTTTTTTTAAATATTGTAGTCTGTGAGATGGATTTAATATCTGTAGAAAGTTTATTAATATTTAATAATGTGAGACACATGTAATATGATCCTTGTTTGTAAAAATATGTACGGTGTGTTGGCACAGCTAGTTGATTTAGGTTCCTGTGTTAAATGATTGATTGTATACTCTGTTGGTTTCAAATTTAGGTTTGTGTTTAAAGACATACATGCAATAGTACTAGATGTATAGGGAATAAAATGTCATAACGCCAAGTTAAGTGAAAAGAGTTCGGCAACTATATCTATATTTTGAGCATGTTATTCTTCAAACTTTCTCCTTTTGCAATCTAAAAATGCGAATCGTCGCACTGGAAGCGCGAGGATTCGAGGGATATGAGGCAACAAACCGGTTCCTTCACTATTACTAACGACATCGGGTCTGTTTGGGTTTAATAACCAACTGGCATTATATATCGGTCTTTTCGCTGGTCATGTCTCACGTGTGACAAGTCTAGAAGATCTTGGTTTCACTGCCCGGATCAATGTTGAAAGGAAACCACAAGAAACAAGTACCTAAATCCAAGGTGGAATAGCATAAGGACGATGGATGTCAAGGCGAAGCTTACTCTGATCTATGCGGACTCTGGACTAGATTCACTAGCTTTATTATGTCTTCTTATCCTTGCTACTCGTAGAACATATGTGGACCAAAACTTCAAGCATGGAGTGGATAGAAGGGAAACCCTTAACACAAAGTTTAAGGACTAATGCCAGTGGAGTACAACCCCACTTATGGAGGGCATACGTTATATTGAATTGAGTCACTCTAGAGAGGAATTAAGTGTCCTCTATTGGAGATTCAAAAAAAAACTAAATTGAAAATAGGATTCCTGCAGGAGCATTGTATCAATAAGGGACAAGTAATAGGCTCACCCCAAGACAATTGTAGTCTGGTGTATAAAACAGACTCCAAGGACAGTTCTAATGCTCAGGAAAGATATTAATTGTAGATTAATTTCAGAATTCGCCACTGAGGACCTATCTGCAGCTCTAGTAGAAGTTCTCACAAAGAAAGGCAAGAGGAAGGTTGTCATGGTCTCTATCTACTTTCCAGGAGATCAAAACAAACCATCACCAGAGGAAGTAAGTAGACTCATGGATACCTTCTCCTGGGCTGTGATGCTAAAGCTCACAACATGATTTAGATTCGCACGGACACCAATAATAGAGGTAAGGAACTTCTTGAATTCACTATCTCTAACAACGTAGATATTATTAATAGAGGTAGATAACATTGTGAATTTAATCAGGCTGGATGTGTTGGGCATCACTCTAGCTGATGGAATGTTGTGGAAAAACCATATTTGTAGGACCATCAGCAGATTGAGTTTGACATAAAGACCACAAAAGATGACCCAATAGAGTATAGAAGTCCGAGAAACGCTGGACCTCAGAAGAGTTAGAAACAGCAGCGGCTCTGCTCAGAAATAGCATTCTAAAGGCGTATGAATCCAGTTGTTCGCTAAAAAGGAAATCTGTCTCTAGAGATTAGCTCTGGTGGTACAAGGACTTAAAACTGGTTCTATGCTGTACAGCGGTTCTGTCTACTCTTCTATTTAATAAATTGGCAAATTCAAAATACAGAATTTGACTCCGCTTATTATCAAACTAATGAAAGATGTAGATTTTGTTTTTTAGAAGAGTTTAGAAAAATATGGTATTATTTTATACGAGTAAAAGTTGAATTTTGCTGAAATCCATAATCGAGTAGATTAAAAAAAACAATTTCTGTAATTAGCCTTATTAATTTAAACTGTATAATCTGAATTACTTATTAAAAATCTTAGATATTTTCAGGCTTTTTTACTTTAATTAAAACTACATACGATTGCTTAGATATCAAATAAATAAAACAATATTTATTATTACAATCCTTTTCACGACTATATGGCATCAATGTAAAACCCAATTGCACCATTGTTCCAAGTTGAACATTAATCATTTTTCATTCCTATTATTACCAAATGATAAAATTTGTAAAATCAACGCAGAATGTGTCACGATAATGCTAATCGGTGTCCACGCATGAAAGATGAAGGTGCATTGACTTTTAAATTGGATTGGATAGATAAAAATATTTGATTAAACCTATTTTGTTTGATTCCAAAATAATGTTATCGCGATCAATTTAATTAAAGTGCGTCTATACAATGTACCTATTATCACCAAACACATCTTTAAAAATAATTGTAATTACATAACATGAAACTTTTGAAGGACACAGTCTGTTTGTATGTATTTGCTAGTGTGTTGAAATAATTACAACATTTATAAAATATATGATGTCACATATAGAAGGTCTCTATTCTAAACTGGGGGCTTATAAACTACGTAGTAACATTTTCGTTTTCTGTCTTCAAATGGGCTGAGCTGATGATACCTAAATAGGTCGAAACCGGTTCGTAGCTCTAGTCTCCAGGGAAATTAAATTTAAAAAGTAAATTCGAATTTAATTATCTCGGGTAACTACAAATACAAATTTTCTAACATTTAGATAAATAATTTAATTATTGTTCTTCTTAATTTAATATTATTTATTAATGTCGGTATGAAATTCTTGGTTATATTTAGTTTTCGTGGGATATAATACTGTTCCACATTGAAATGATTTTTATTTAATGTTTTTTATTAATAGTGTAAAATTCTTATACTTATGGCGACATCTAGTTTTTATGGCATATAATTCAGTTATACTTTTTAATATTTTTAAAGGATATTGAACGAAAATAAAATATTTTAGTTCATCTCTAATTTTATTAATCATTTATTAAGGACACCTACTTAATGTATGATCTATTAAACAGAGAATTTTCTATTTTAAAATTAAAATACTGTACCTCGTGAAATATATGGTTCTATTACGTGATACATTACAATTTCCAACGGCGATATATATTGATACTGGTATATAATTTATTCATATTAAATAGATAAAATAATCAAGAGATAGAAAAACCATATGACTAAAAATATTATATAAATATTAAGTGTACCACCACCTAATAAACCCTATAAGATAAATTTGGTAAATTTATTTATATTTCATAAATTACATTTCATCTTGCCAGTATATATAAATAAATTAAATAACCTAGATATGAAACATAAATCATAAGAATTAATTGGATAATGTTCAATCAAAATTTCTTAACATTACTGTATTATAATTAAGTCTTTATATTTATAATAAGGAATTTATACTCAGCTAAAAAAATATGTGCAGTGTCATGTTATTAATGTAAGAATGAGACGTTTGTCACAAATTATTCAATAATCTCCAATAGCCAAATAATAGCGAACAACTTTCAAATACCCCGATTACCTACCATACATCATTCATCCTGCAATTTGTCGGAGACATTTTCCGGTCGGCTTTTACGTTACGATTACATAAAGCTAGTTCCTTTTTAACCGAAATTTAACAAGTTTTAAACAGGAAGGAATCCCAGCGTCCTTCCTTGGCGTTTTGTCGGTGCTCCTTAAAGGAAACTGGACGGGGAATGAATGGCCGGGCAAAAGTCAGCCGAAAAATCAATATTTGCGGTGTGCATGCAAGGGCACCCACCTGGGGATGTTACACGTGTTGACTATTGTCAGTGCCCTTTGCGCCATTCAGGTTCCGCCCCGAATGTCGCGGGGACGTTAAATGGCCCCGGGAATTGTCTAATGACACAATGTCTATTGATTTGTGACTTTACAACTTTTATATAAAAGCGATACCATTCCCGGCCCATTTGTAAATGGCTTCTGGATCGCTACGGCCTCTTTTGATTGATCGTCGCGTATATAAATGGTTTTTCGTGTGTCAACGTCGCCGTTGTGTAATCAGCGCTAAAAGTAATAATTACCTTATATATCGTCCGTGAAATATACAATATTAAAAAAAAATAATAGAGGAAAAAACTACCGCTACGTTTGAGCTAAAAATCTCATCTGAATAAATAACATATTTTAATATTATTTACAAATTTTTAATATGATTGAAATATGATTGAAATTATTTTAAATTTAAAAAAAATTGTAAGGGTCCTACATCAGATTCGAGAAACTATTGTATCACAATAGCTGAAATCCGATAATACTAAACTATCACATAACAAATTTTTAGTATTAGAACTAAGACTATAATATTTAAAAATCTTATTTATTAGATGATTTGTGCTTTCTTAAATTTTATTCAATAAACAAACCAAGATTTTTCATACACTCACTAAGAGCTGTAGCATGTAAAAACACGATACATGAAAACAAAAACGACAATGGACAAAGATTATGCAATTTAGCAACAACAACAGGGACAAAGATTATAAGCACAAAGTTTAAACACCAAAAAGAACACAAAATAACATGGATGGCACCGGGACACTATTACGGAAACCAGATCGACCACATATTAATTAAAAAAGAAAGAGCATCGGCTATACTAGACGTGAGATCATACAGAGGTGCAGACGCTGACACAGACCACTTCATGGTAACAGCAACAATGAGACAAGTAGTATCAAAACTGAAGAAATCGGATACAAAAAATAAATGGGACATAGATAAACTTAACAATTTAAAATTAAGGGAGGAATATAAAAACACGGTAAAACATAAAATGGAAGACATCATACCTGTTACAAACGACATAAATAAAAAATGGGAACAACTGAAAATACATTAAATGATGCGACAAAAGAAAAAATAGGAGTAATGAAAAAACAGTACAATAATGAATGGTAGAACGATGAATGCAGTAAACTTATCGAAGAAAAAAACTAAGGCAAAAATGGATACAACATAACAACCAGGACGACAAAATGAAGTACGACAAGAAACGGAAAGAATGCAATAAAATAATAAAGAATACGAAAAACCTATGGATACAAAGAAAGATGGACCGAATAGAAAGTGAGTACCGAAACAGAAATACAAAAAAGTTTTATAAACAAATAAATTATGAACGGAAACAAAATAAAGTTAAAACATTAGGAATTAAAAACAATGAAGGAAAGACAGTAGAAAGTAAAGAAGATGCCAAATTAATATGGGAAGAACACTTTCGAAAATTATTGACAACCACAAACAGCACAGAACAATTGGCAGAAATCGAAGAAACAGATGAAATCGACAACAGTGTAGACGAACCGACGATAGAGGAAATAAACGAAATAATTAAGAAATATAAGAATGGAAAGTCACCAGGGGAAGACAACATCAACACAGAAATGATTAAATATGGCGGAAATTGGAAAGTTAATTCATGAAATATGGAGAACAGAAACAATGCCAAAAGAACAGAGCAAAGGGACGATAATCCCCATACATAAAAAAGGAAATAAGGCGCAATGCAAAAATTACAGAGGAATTACACTATTGAATAGCGCTTACAATTTACTAACAACAATAATTTAAAAAAAACTTAACAAATACTCAAAAAATATAGTTGGGGATTACCAATGTGGTTTTGCCCCTGGTAAATCAACAGTAGTGGCAATTCATATTCTAAAACAAATAATAGAAAAATCACAAGAACAAAGCATTAACTTAGAATTACTATTCATAGATTTTAAACAGGCATTTGACGAATTGAATAGACACCAATTAATGAAAGCACTAATAGAATTCAAAATACCAACAAAGTTAATTAATCTTATACAAATGACACTAAATAATACCAAAGCTGCGGTACAAACAGAATACGGACAAACTAAAGAGTTCACGATAAACAAAAAAGTAAGGCAAGGCGATTCTCTTTCAGCTACTCTGCTTAATATCGGTTTAACATATGTACTAAGAAAGTTAAACACGAAGGGAACACTTAGAACAAAGACAACATAGTGATAATCTCAAAACAACGAAACCTAATGAGTGGCATTCTAAAAGAAATAGTCGAATAAGGAACAAAAATGGGTCTGACAATAAATGAAGAAAAAACAAAATTTATGAGAATTGGAACAAAAATAGGTACTGAAAAAATAAAAATAGGAGAACACGAATTTCAACAAATCAACAAAATGAAGTACTTGGGAATAACAATAAGTAACAGTACTGGAGATAATACAGAAATTGACGAAAAAATACAGAAGGCAAATAGTGCATACTACGCTAATCGGAAAGTCTCAACAAACAAAACAATAAGTAAAAAAACAAAGATGCAAAAATATAAGACAGTAATAAGACTAATAATGACGTATGCCGCGGAAACAATGACAATGACAAAAAGAGAGTAGCTGAAAGAAAAATGATTAGAAGAATGGTGGGACCAATAAGAAGTGAAGGTGAAATAAGACGAAGAACAAATGCAGAAATCTTAGAAATTCCTGAAGGAAAAGATGTCGTGAGCATTATCAAGACTGCTCGCATAAAGTGGCTAGGGCACGTATGAAGATCGGGGAGCCATAGCAACATAAGAGCGGTAATGGAATGGAAATCGAGCAAAAAGAAGAGAAGGGGAAGACCAAACAGTAGATGGCAGGATGAGGTGGAAGCTGATATTAAGAGAAGAGGAATCACCAATTGGAGGCAGAAAACAGAAGACAGGAAAAAGTGGAGAGAAATAGCGATGATAAGTCTAAACACTGATGCGACATAGATAACGATAGATGATGGGGACTAATCCACCCCAAAAAATAGATTGTAAGGGCTTCAGCAAGGAGTGTAGTGCCATAGATAGATATATATTGTGTATATACCACTCGGTCCCAGAACTAAACCTTGCCCAAAAAATAATATTTAAACCGATGTACTTAAATGTACTAAATATAATTTTATCATTTAAGATATCAAAGGTTTTAATACAATTCACTATTTGTTTTGAGTTATGTGAAGTAATAATCACTAATAAAACCCAAGAGAATTAAAGGAGTTCCTTAAACACAATCGATAGATCCAACGATAATATATTATATTGCTAAGAGTGCTACACTAACTATATCCAGGTCAAAATCCTGATTGTTGGGGAGGTAAAATAAAATATATTTTGTAAATGGACTCTTAGTTGTTAAGGCAGAGAGAATTCCGCTTTTTTATAAAATACTGACACACTATATGGTTTATAAGTAACACCCTCATCAATCCAGAATTCCGCTTTTATATTTATTATTATAAAAATACAAAAAGTGTTTATAGTACACCAATAAAAGACTTTTGATTCAATAATATTTTAATCCACAAATGTTCGACGGAAGTGGTTCAGAATAAATTACCACAAAGTGTAAGGCATTCTTAACATAAAAATGACACCACCTCCGCACCCTTTTCGATCATTTCTTATTAAATTATAACCATCTAAAGTTAGAGATATCTTTGAGAGAGCGTGTGTAAATCAGGTTTCCGACAAAGCAATTACGTCATAGTTCAGTTAATAACAGTCAAACAGATAACATTAGGTTAAAGTTAAAAAAGCATATTCTAACGGAATAAATGTGTAACTATTGATATTCTATATAAACATGGATTGGGCAAATTATTAAATTGACAAAATTTAAATACAAATTGATCCAAGGATCTAACTATAAAAATGCATAGTTATTAAATTATTTTAACATTATTATTGTTAATTGTCGCTGTTGGCAGTTCCCTAATTGAGTGGACAAACCTCAGTCAATTAATTCAGAGCAACGTTTAAACAATAGATGTCTATTTAATGGTGTAAATTTCATTATGATTAATATTTTTATTTTAAAGCATAAAATGCTCGTTGAAACCAAATGCAAAACTCCATTCTCCTTTCAAAATTGGCCATTTATTCAACTCCCAGCCACGGTGCAAAACGAAAGCATCAAGGGGTGAAGGCTGGTTAATAGCTGCATCTTATCCCTCTATTAAAATAGGCAAATCAAATCATCCCAAAATTAATCACCCACTAAATTAATGTTTACATTTCACCATTACCTTTCGTTCCAAATTAATTTGTTTCTCGTATATATTCACCCTCATTTCCCTATTGAAGACTCCATTTTTATAAAAGTCTCACTCTTCAATAATGCTATTATCATTGGCAATTTCAACATTAGCAAACCAAAATCACTTTCATCTTTCCTATCCAACTCTAACTTCGTACGTATTCCCACTCCACCCACTTTTATCATGAATAACGCACAAGCAACCACTCCTGATGTCCAATTCTGTACCCAGAACATCCAAAATCTCATACACTCTGTGAACCTTGTCCCAGATCTATACTCCGATCACCTAGCCATCATCCTTCAAATAAAACTCCCACAACAAATTCCTAAACTAATCCACAATTTTAACAAATGTGACACAAAGACAGTTGCTACAGACTGGACCGAATTCATCACTTTGAATTCTAATATTAAACAAAACACACCTCAAATTAAGAAACAATTTTATAAATATCCTCTTCCAAATTGTATCTTTCGCTTTATCAAAAATAAAAGACAAATCTACAGAGACATTCAACTAACGGACACTCCTGAACTTTACGGCCCTATTACCGATAAGACTATAACAGGCCCAGACATTATCATACGCAAATTTACAGACCGCTTCAATACTATTTATTCAAAGATACAGGAACCTAATTTTGACCAATCAACACTTCAACTTGTTAACGACTGATACAACGCTTTCTGTAGATTCAATGAGAATTCAAAACCGATGGACATTTTTACACAAGGGGACTATTTTAACACATTAAAGAAGGGCAAGAATACAGCGACTGGACATGACCTAGTGCACAGACATTTATTAAAATCCTCACTAACCCATATTCACGTCCATATCCTTAATATCCTCAATTTCATTTATCAACACCAATATTTCCCTTCCGAATGGAAACTAGGAAAAATCACCTGTATGCCAAAACGTAACCATCGTCTATCTTCCTTCCAAAACGATCCACTACCCTCCCACTTCTTACCTTACCTCAAACATCCAAACAACACAACTTGAAGGAAAGTCATCAGCCATCTTACTACCGGATATTCAAAAAGCCTACGACTGTGTCTAGCATCAAGGTCTGTTATACAAATGTTACCTCTTCAAAATTCCTACTCATATTATTTTTATTATCAAGCAATTCCTTTCAAACAGATTCCTTAAAGTCAAAGTCAACAACTCCTACTCCCCTCCTTCTACTCCTGTACATGGTCACCCTAAGGATCCCCTTTATCTCCACTACTATACAACATTTTCTGCTTCCACATCTTCAACCCTGATCCTCTTCACTTTAATTCCTCTAAATATCTGTCTCAATTTGCAGATGACAAGCCCTAATTTCCCATGCACTCTCTGTAGCCAAATCTTTTCAATCTCTTCAGCAACTTATTGACTACCTGCAACACTGGTTTGCAAAATGGCAAATTAAAACCAATTCCCACAAATCCCAGCTTCTAATTCCATATCACCGTAACAATAGTCCTGCATACAACATTCATATCTCCTACACAACTGGTTCTCCCTTTACCTCTATAAAATACCTAGACATTACCATAGATCAAAAAGTAAACTTTAAAAAACACACAGCTTTAATCAAAGCAAAAATAACCACTAGGGAAAAATTATTCAAAAATCTAGTACAAAATGAACGGAATATCCACCAAAACAGCTGATAAAATTTACAAAATTATTTGTCACCCTCTACTTGACTATGATAATATCCTTTTCTCCAACTCTTGCAATTCTACTATCCACAATACCCAGGTTAACGGACGAACAAAAATCAACCTTCTTAATAATCCTCTACATAATGCTCCTAACCAACTCCTATATGACTATACCTCTGTTATTCCCATCAATGACGTGCTAATATTAAAATTGTATATTTATTTCTTGTATTGTATATTTATTTGATGATCCTTATATAGGGTGTGTACCTATTGTGGATAAATCATTATTATTATTTTTATTTTTATTAATAATAACTGATGATGCTAAAGGTATTATTTATTTTATCCAAGATGCTAACAAAAGTATTCCAATATTATACATAATAATTCTTTACAAAAATTTCGATCGCACTTGAAAAGGTTTGAATTCACGAAAAAATGTGTTCTTCCATTCTCACCCTCTATTCGTCGGGCAAAAGTTCTGCTCCATGACCCAACAAATTAACAAAATAACTGATAAATAATATGACAAAATAACTAATCTCGACATTCAAGTAATGAAGTTATACAATTTTCAATTCAATTTTTATAACAGGTAGGTAAATTTCAGAAATTAGTTAGTTATTAAGTATGTATATATTTTAAAAATCTTGAAATTAAAATCATATGCTTTCAAAATTGTCAAAATAATATTCCAGAATTACTAATATCTAAAAGATATTTGATAAAACGTAAAAACTATATTAAAATATAAATAATATTTATTTACAAAAAAACATGTAAAACAAAAAATAATCAATTGTTTTATTTTATACTTAAAATTGTATAACTTTAAGACTAAGAATATCAAGATTGCTTATTTTCAAATTGATTTTTATCATTAATAAAAAATACATTGAAATATAAGTCGAAATTCAATTATGATTTCTAAAACTTTAATATAAAAAATATGTTGTTAAGTTTATCAAATAATAATATTGTTAAAATAAAATAATTATCCGCTTCCGGATATATTTATTTTATGAATAGCAATACAAGTGATTAAGGTTTTTTATATGGAAGGAACATAATTAAATTATAAATATTAACTACTTTAATATTACGTATGTATTTTTTTAAATTATGTAATTGTCACAACTGGCCAAATTAAAAACAAGGCAAGTGTTGATTGAGTTATTTTTACTTCGTTCAAGGATCGTTTTCATTTTTAAATCATGCAAAGAAACAAATTCAACAACATCTTTCGAAAATTAGTAAAATTTAAGGAATGTCCTTCAATGAGTAAAAATATATTTATTTTGCTTATTAGAAAAAAATCTTTATTCATGAATAAAGACTAACAATAAGTTTTAATTATTAGTTTTAAAATTTCTATAAAGTGAAAATTCATTATAATTAATACATTCCATATACCGAATTAGTATCCTCCCTCGATAACACGACCACCACTAAATAATACAATACTGTTTCTCACACACAAGCGTTATTAAGTAGATCGTTTAAGCCCTAACACCCTGTAATATTAGAAGGGCAATACCCGTTTACACCAGTTTGATATCACCCCCTAAATGAGTTGTAATCCCATATGTCCCATTCCCTCACCACGCGCAAAAGATTTATCACTACAATGACTTCAATGATGCAATTGAATACACACCGACACAGATATACAGATAGATATCCTCCCTTGATCCTAACTACAAATTAAATACAGTGAAATATATTAATTTATATTCAATGCTATATATTGATAAAAACAAATGTTTTATTAAAATTATGACAGAGAGTAATTTAGATCAGCATCAACAATTATTTACAGACACAAATACCATGTGAAAGTTTGTATGCTAAACTTCAACTTATATAACTAAAGTATTTTTGAACATCTACTTAAATTAAATTTAATGACTTAAATTCCTTAAGTTTAGATGAATGGGATGAATATTTTTAATAGAGGCGAGTTAAATCAATCCTGTTAATTGTTAAATATATTCTTTTTTTTAATTTTTATAAATTTCAAGGTTTTCCAATAGTCAAATTTTTATCACTGAATTATTTCAAAATATTATATATACAGGGTGGACCATTTAATGTGTTTTCAGAAAATATCTCCGAAACAAGAAACTTTTAAAAAAAATGACCCAAACAAAAAATGATTGTATCGAAGGGGGCCATAATAACATAATATTGTTTTTTTCATAGATGGCGCTGTTGTCGCTAAATCGTGGTCAACTTAGTTTTTTTAAATGGAAACCCCTACTTTTTATTAAAAAATAAAATTCCTTGTTAAAAAATGAGAAGAATTCACTCAGCTCACTTTTTCGTCAGAGTGATAGCTGGAGCTGTAATCGCGAAAAGAAGTTGTTGCATTTGGACGCTTGCGTATCGAACTTCGCGCGCATGTGTGTGTGTGTGACGTCTGCCGTCTTGTGAACGATTCAAATAAGTGTCCTTATGTTGTCAAAACATGACGTTAAAATGGTGAAGTATACTATCGTGGAAAAGGTCGACATGATTTTCGTGTATGGTGAAGCTAGACGCAATACACTTGATGCGTGTGGCTTGTACGCGGAGAGGTATCCTGATCGAGATCATCCGAGTCACATGACTTTTCTTCGGATCGTCAACTCATTTGTGGATACTGGCAGCCTAAAACGAACCAGACATCGAAGACGCACCGTAACCCAGGAGAACGCCGAAGTTGATATTTTAGCTGCAGTTGCAGTCAACCCCCACATAAGTTCTCGTCAACTGGCACGGAGTTCAGGCATCTCCAAAACGAGTGTTTTGCGAGTTCTTCATCAACATAAATTTCATCCTTACCACGTATCGTTGCATCAAGAACTTCATGGCGACGACTTCCAACATCGAGTGCAGTTCTGCAATTGGGCTCAGCAGCAAATATGCAACAACCGGAACTTCGTTTCCATGATCCTATTCTCGGATGAAGCAAGGTTCACTAATCGTGGCCAAATCAACCGGCATAACATGCATTATTGGACGGAGGAGAATCCACATTGGATCCGACAAGTGGACCATCAATGACCGTGGAGCGTCAACGTTTGGTGCGAAGTTCTGGGAGATCACGTCATTGGCCCTTACTTCATCGACGGAAATCTGAATGCTGAAAAATACGGTGAAATTCTGACGGCTCATATTCCTGCTTTACTCGAAGACGTCCCTCTGCTGACCCGATTGAGACTGTGGTATCAGCACGATGGCTGCCCTGCACATTTTGCGCGTGTCGTCCGAGATATTTTGAACCGCCAATTTCCGAACAAGTGGATTGGTCGTGGAGGTCCGGTGCCTTGACCGGCACGTTCGCCGGACTTGACAGCGCCGGACTTTTTCCTGTGGGGATTGCTGAAGGACAAATGCTATGCCGACATACCGACGACGCCTGATAACATGAAGGAGCGTATTCGCAATGCTTGTGCGAACATCAACAGAGACACCCTACGAGAAGTTCAGAGATCGTTTCAAACAAGGATCGCAAAATGTCTCGAGATGAACGGCCATCATTTTGAGCACCTGCTCTAGAGATGATTTCATATTCTTTTTCAAAAATAACAAATTAATGTAACGTACATTATTGGTGATTTTAGACGCGCATGTTCGCGGGTGCGCGCGCACACACACACACACACACACACACATATGCGCGCGAAGTTCGAATACGCAAGCGTCCAAATGCAACAACTTCTTTTCGCGATTACAGCTCCATCTATCACTCTGACGAAAAAGTGAGCTGAGTGAATTCTTCTCATTTTTTAACAAGGAATTTTATTTTTTAATAAAAAGTAGGGGTTTCCATTTAAAAAAACTAAGTTGACCTCGATTTAGCGACAACAGCGCCATCTATGAAAAAACCAATATTATGTTATTATGGCCCCCTTCGATACAATCAGTTTTTGTTTGGGTCATTTTTTTTTAAAGTTTCTTGTTTCGGAGATATTTTCTGAAAACACATTAAATGGTCCACCCTGTATATATAACCTTTATTTGGCATACCATTCCAGCCTATAAACTTATACATTTGTACAATAAACAATGAAATAATAGTAAAACTAAACATACATACAAAAATACATAAAACTATTACAATTCTTGAAGTAACCATTTTCTTTCGCTTCTAGCCACACCTCACTGATTTAATTCTCATCAATTCTCTGCATTCTTCAATCCCTTTTCCACTCTCACACAACACCTCATTCAAAATCTTACTCTTAAAATTAGGTTCCTCAATACACTCATACAACCAATGCTCCCATACGTCTATTCCCCTAGTACAAAATCCACACACCATATACTCCTTTCCCATCCATGCCTTCCTTCCTCTGTCTTCATTTCCACACCTTAGCCTAGCTAGCATTCTTACATCCTCTCTATTCTGTAGGCCAAAGTAGTATTTCAAAATATTAATAACAGCCTTATCAGTTTTCTAATAGTATTAGTATTTGTCCTGTTTCTCTTCATGTAGCATTGTGAAATTAAAATTTGGCATATGGTAATGTTCTATTAAATGTTTGGAGTATATTGATCAACATTCCTTAATTCTTGCCTCTTGTGTCATGTTTATTTATCTGTTAACTCTATCTTCTGTGTAGTTTATTTTATTTTACCCATTTCTTCCCATTTAACCTATAATATCTTCGATTTCGGTTAGCCTAACTGGAATTGTATATCATTAATGTCGATGTTCCTTAATCCTTAATGTAATTTTAGTAGTAGTACTTGATATTGACTTAACTAGCTTGTAGTCTATGTGCTCTCTTTAAATTAAATCTAAGTGTTAAGACTTTCTACTCCCAATATAAATCTGTTGTTTACTGAGAAGTACCTTTCTATCACATCTTTTGATGATATATATTCTTAATAACTTAGATACCACCATCAAAAGAGAAAAGAAACGAAAACAAATTCTTAATTAAATTTATATTACTTTTAGATATTCTTAGAAATAATGGAAAACTCCAACATCGCAAAATTATTAAATTTATGTGTAATGTTTTCTAGAGAAATTTTTGCAATTTCTGTAATTTTTGCAATACTCCAATTTCTTATAAATCTATGAAATCTTAAAACATATATATAATTAAAATTAAATTTATTTTTATTAATTAATTTTTTAATTTGAAATAAATACACACAAAATTGAAACTGAAATAAGAACATGGAAGGTAGGAACCTGGAACATTAGGAGCTTAACCGGCAAAGAAAGAGAACTTACTGAAGAATTTGAAAAGATAGACATGGACATACTAAGTATAACGAAAACGAAAAAGAAATTGTACTAATGCAGAACATGTCCTAATATACAGTGAAGTAGAACAGCAAAACAGAGGAAAAGAAGGAGTAGTATGCATTATAAAACAACAAAACTGGAAATACGTACGAAACTGGATTGGAATTTCTGAAGGAATATTAAAGATAGAGATGCAAATCGACAAACAGATCGAAATAACGTTTATAGTTGTATATGAACCAAATGAAGATGCAACAGCTAAAAGGAAAGACGCCTACTAGGTACAATTAACAGAGGCACCAGGGGAATACAAGGGACGATTGATAATCCCGGGAGATATCAACAGACGGGTAGGGAAGAAGGACGGCGAATCAGAAGAAACAATTGGAAAACAAGGAGAAAGTATTCGAAATAACAACGGAACGAGGCTGATGGATTTCTGTATAACAAACAATTTGATAATAACGAACGTTCTACACCCACAAAGACGTACACAAGTATACAAGAGAAGTCAAAAGTAGAGGAGAGAAGTCGATAATAGATTATGTAATAATAAAGTACACAAGAGTGAGAAGAGTAACGGAAATTTACTAAGACCATTTCCTCGCACTATCAGAGGTAGCAATCAAAGAAAAAAATACGAGAATAACAAAAAAAGAAGCAGGATGAAAAAAACAATAAAACAAAAGCAAAAAGAAAAAAGCTATAAACTAACTGAAGAAGGTACTGCAAAAATATACAATGAAAAAACTAAATTCGAAATGTTTAGACTTAAAGAATCATTAAATAATGTATCAATGAAAAACCTGTGGGATAGCAAAAGGAAATGATCATTAAAGTAGCAAAGGAAGCTTGTGGAACAAACAGATCAAGGAAACAAACAAGATGGTGGAATGAAGAAATAAAAGCAGAAGTAAAATTGAAAAAGAAAAATTGAAGAATATACGTGGAAAACAGAAACTATTAAAACTATAATATATACAAGGCGCAAAAGAATAAAAGTCAAAAACTGGTAGAAAAAGAAAACCAAAATTCAGAATTTGGAAACAAAATGGAAACCAACAAGTATCACTTATGGGAAAGAAGCAATACAATAATGGATACATAAAAAATAAGAAGGGAAAGATACTAGAAGAAGAACAAGATATAATGTCACGATGGAAAGAGTACTTCGAGGACATATTAAATATAGAACAGCTGCATAATGAGCAAGAAACAGAAGATAATAAAGAGGGTAATACACAAGAGGAAGATTATTGTGGAGAACAAAACGATGTAAAGGAAGAAGAAGTAATTGAAGCTGTTAAAATGTAAAAATAGGTAACGCAGCAGGTAATGATGAAATAACACCAGAAGTGTTGAAAAACTTAGGAAGGGATGGAATAGAAGTACTTACAAAATTATACAACAAAGTATGGGAAGAAAAGAGGATACCAAAAGATTGAAAATTAAATAATTACATTTTTCTAAGCTTTGAAAGAATACGGAAAATTTATAAAAATTTCAGAAAGTATAATTTTATAAAAAATTAAAGTCACTTTAAATTACAAGAATTTCAGTTTCATGTAGTTTTTTTTTTTTCAAGAATTTAGTGTGGTGCGTTGTTTGTAACAAAAATATAAGAAATAAATGCAATATATTCAGCTCAGAATATTTTTTTGGTGTCGGCATCTATATTTTATAAGGTTTCTGAATATAGATTTTAAAAGGCTGTTAAAAATTAAAAATTGTTAATTTCTAGAATGTTATGTTTACATTTTTTGTTGTATTTAAGCAACGTTTAGTATTTTGAGAATTTAAAAACTTTTAAAACCTTGAAAAATAACAAGGATTTAAAGAATTTCAAGAATTAAAGAGTTTCAAGAATTTTAATAAGGCCGAGATTATTTAGGAATATTAGAAATTATAAGAATTTAAAAATATATGAAGTGTTGTTAGTTGTGTTATTTTTCGTTTTTATGTTAGATCGTTAGTAATCGTTATTGTTTGAACACCGTCGTTGTATTTCTTAGTAAAAAATAAAGATTTACTCAAAAGAAGAGGGTATTCGCCTCTTGATTTTTATGCTTGGAGAATATCATCATAATTGTTTATTGGCTTCTTGAGTTTATACTTAAAGGTTTCCCGAAAAAAATCACCTTAAGTCAGCCGTTGTTGAGAGACTATTAAACCAATTTAAGTGTCAGTTATTTAAAAAAAAAAAACAGTATAAGAAATTTTTAATTTTTTACTAAGAAATACGATGTTCAAACCATAACGATTACTAACTAACACAAAAACGTAAAATAACACAACTATAACAAAATACAGGCTTTTTAAACTAAAGTTACAGACTAAATTAATTATCTGACGTTTTTAAATATCATAGGAAACTAGAAACATTAAAATTTTTACTTAAAAAGTACTAAAACGGTACAATAAACAACATTTTGGAGTTTTCTCTAAAAATGAGAAGATTTAACACTTAAGATATAAATACCAATCGATAGGTAACTAAAAAGTGTATTTGCTCAGAAATTAAATTAATGAAGTTATAGCCACTGAAAAGACTCATTTGTTTAATTCCAATTTTTTTACACCATACATAAGATGGCAAGTTAATTATACTTGGAAAATAAAATATGATCTATTATTACATTTTAGTGTAAATTTGGTACAAATAACTTAATTACTTTTTAAGTAATTGAAACATGAAAATTAGGTTAGATTTTTACAAAATTCAAATTATTTCAATAACCTTAAGGTTTAGGTATTAAAAACATTATTAAAATACACACTTATTTTGATCGAAGAATCCAAAAATGCAATAAAATACAGGGTGTTCCATTTAAAAAAACATAACTTTTATACTTTTAGGGTTTTTGGGACACCCTGAAATTAATTTTAAAAAGTAGCTCTAATAGACCCGCAAATATCTCCAAAGTGAAACATTTTTAAAGTCACGTATTTTGGCCACAATATTCCGTGCCGTATAGCGTGAATAACCCTGTATATAATTTTTTTTTTAACTTATTGATACACTTGAAATTCTTTAAATAATAAAATGTCTTAAAATCCTTTAGTTCGTTGTAGAAAATAAAATAATAAATTTAAAAATACGAAAACATTTCGTGAATCTACAACAGTGAGTCTTATTAAGACTATTTTTTAAATTTATTATTCGCTATTTTGAAAAGTTCTCAAATTCTTAAAATACCGAAATTATTTGAAGTTCTTTAAATACAATAGTAAAATATAATTAAAATTTAAACATGAAATATAACTTTTTAAAAATTTTAGGATTTTTAAATTTTTTGCTGCTAAAAAATCCTGAAAAATCCAGAGACCAACACCAACAAAAGAAATTATTTCTGGCTGAGTCTACAACTACATATATTTTTTACATTTATCTTGTAAATAATGCAGATTTTTTTAAGAGAGATAATTACTCGTAACTCTTGAAATTCTTGATACTCTTAAACTTCTTGTCTTAAAAGTTCTACCTATCAAAAAAAAAAAATAATTACTTGAGATATATTTTTTATTATGAAAGTTCTGTTTTAAATATGAGTTATTTTTAGGATTAATTAATAAATGAAATAATGAAAAACTTTAAATTTTGCTAAGTTACTCTAAACTCTTGTTATATAAATTTCTGAAAGTTCTTAAAACTTAAACTTCCCTAACTTCCTAAAATTTTTGTAATTTTATAAATTCTTGAATTTCTTTTAATTCTCTAAAATAATTTTAAAAAGAATTAATAAACTAAAATTCATATTTATTAAAATTCTTTAAATTCTTAAAATTTCTAGTATTCCTAATTAAAATTCTTGAATCTCTTTAATTCTTAAAATTCTTTAAATCCTTGTTATTTTTGAAGTTTTAAAATTCTAAAAATACTAAAAGTTGCTTAAATACAACAAACAATGTAAACATAACATTGTAGAAAATACAATTTTTAATTTTTAACAGCCTTTAAAATTCTATACTCAGAAACCTTGATTCCGTCACCAAAAATAACGAAAAATGTATTATGAGTTGAATCTATTCCATTTATTTCTTACATTTTTCTTACAAATAACGCACCACACTAAATTCTTTTAAAAAAACTACACGAAACTGAAATTCTTGTAATTTAAAGTAAAAATTTTAATTGTTTAAAATTATAAATTTTACGAATTCTTTTAAATCTTAGAAGAAATTCAACTTTTTAAAGGTTTATTAATTCTTAATCTTGAAATTTTGAAATTTTTAATTCCTTAAAATACTGAAATTTCCTTTAAATTAAACACAAAAATGAAATATAAATATAAACAACTAATTTCTTGGAATGCTTAAGATTAAAAAATTACTCTTGAACTTCTTCTTAGGTCGTAAATTATTCCTTAAAATTAGTTACTTCCTTCTAGAATTCTAGAATGTTTCTTATTTACAAATATATATACTTATTTATATTTATATTTCACTTTACAAAATCTTTTGAATATGAGTAATATAATTTGTACTATATCTCGATTATTATTATTGGTTGCTATGGTATGCATGTCAATTTGACATTTTGAAGCTATAATGTTAACAGGAATTTTATGATCATCTGGGATATTGTTTGGCTCAAAAAGGAGATGTTTTCGAACATGAAAATTACAGTTATTTGCTATTCATTACGTCAGTAAAAATAGTAATATTAAAATAACGTGTAAATATGTTTCATTTTGATTCTCTATTTTATTACAAATTAGAAATTACTGATTATTTCCCATGTCCATTAAAATATGTGACGAGCGTAGTAACTAAGCAACGAGTAATGCATTGAAATGTCCGTATTCAAAATTTCAGGGGACAACGTGTATATAAAAATTATAAGTAATACATTAATAATTACTAAAATTTAGATTACAGAACTTGCGGGCGGAGTTCACAATGTGTTCTTCCACTCTGCTTTTTTCTGCTTCAGATGACGGAATTCTCAGTCAGCGAAGTATTTATTTATTTATTGCAAGTTCTGAAATAATATAAGTAACTGGAAAGGTATTAGTTTAAAGTTGTAGTGAATTTGTTACAAGATAAATATAAATTATTGCCTTGAATTGAGTAAGAATTAATTGTTTAAACATCATAAGTGGCGCTAAGGATGCGACCATGCATCACTACGTATTGCAAATTAAGTACACTATGTTAATACATAATTCTAATACACAGTAACCTCGTTAATATTATATTCTTATAATATTTCTCAATTGTATTCTTTTTTTTTGTCCACAATAATCTTTAAACTCTCAAATTAGCAACTATAAATTGACATGTTATATTTGTCATTACATTTTTCGTCTGGTTATAGATTTCTTTTACTTGTTTATCATTTTTATCTACTATGAATTCATATACCAGGGCTGCCTTTTATATTTCGGGAATAGAGAACAAAAAATGAAATTAATTCGTGGGAATGGGTTTATTGTTTTTCGAAATATTCTTAATAAAGATTTGAATGAATTCTGGGAGCACTTTTTCCACTTCGATTAAAGTACCTCCAAAACATGCATTTTAAATGCATCAACTTTTTTAGGCATCGAAAAACGTTGACTTTAATTTATTCATGGTTTGCTCGAATTGGGTTGGAAAATTCGAAATTGCACTTATGTTGCCATATATCCGGTTTTTCGAAAAAAGGCGATATTTTGTTTCAAAATGTTCCATATTTGTGTTTAATTATGTAAAATCCATCTCGAACAAATTTATTGACAGCCAAATGTTCAAGTTGGCTGATTCCATCAATACCTCTCACGTTAAGTTACATAACCTAAGTTCTGGCACATCATTTTTATCTGGAATCTGGAACAACAACCGATTTTGGACGACCTATACAAAATTCATCACTGAGCGAACCACGAAGCCATAATTAAATTCCACATACCATGGCTTATTATGGTGCTTCATCGAGAAAAGGCGTATTAAGTTCATCGATGCACAGTTCTTGACATAACCCACGTTGAAAGTTGTAAAAAAAAATCGCACGGAAATTTTCACCACTATTTTATTTTTTTGGCAGACATCAATTTTTCATGTCACTGTAAACTAAACAAATAGCGCATGGACACCAAAACATTCTGAGTAACTCTACTGACAACAAAACTTAACTTTAGGTACGTCGATTGTCAGATGGCAGCACCTAGATCAAAATTATAAAGCTATATTATATCACCGAAATTAAGTAAAAATTAGCATATAATTGCCAAATATTTGTATCCAAAGCGAATCAGTGGAGGAGAGTTTATGGGTTTGAGTGAAAGACCATCTACAAGAGTGAAATCCGCTCATCAGCATAGTGTTAAAATTATATGTATGTTTATTTATAATTTGAATAAACACGTTTCACTATTTTTATATTTCTCCGACAAGTTTCGACCGTATACAGACTTCAAAATGGCATTTGATTGGGTGAATCATGACAGTTAAGTTGATAAATAGGCTGCATATGCCATGAGAAAACTTATATATTTCTAATTAATTTAAGAGAATGTGTTAAAGTGAATTATTTTATTATGTAATCGAATTCATGTTTGTTCTTGTGAACCCCAAGGATTGTATAGTGGTCTCCTACTATTTTTAATAGTTGACAACCTAGAAAGAACTTTTATTATTAGGGGATGATTTCAAAAGTACTAAAGAAATTATAACAACTAAAAACTACAAATTGTTGCAAAATATTATAGATTCAATCAGTGTTGAAATAATTATATCTTCTTTAAAATTTAAAAATAATCTAAATAGATTTTAAAGCAGATAATAGAATCAATTTATAATATTACTAATATTATCTTAAATTTTAAAAATTAAAAGCTTAGAAATTAGTTTAATTAACGAATTATTTTTTGACAGACACATTAAAACAATTATGTAAGTATGCTTTGAAAATTTATACTATACTAAAATAATATTCATTGATCTCAAGATTTAAAAGGATCTATTTTTCATTTGTACTATTAAATTTTTTTGAAGTATGCTTCTTGAGTTCTGTCACCACTCTTTTTTTATCGATTTATTAGAAAAAGAGCAAAGTAGATTTTAAATATGGTTTCAAGGGGGCCTAAAACTTTTGTAAAAATTAAAAAAAAATAAAATCCCAACTCTCTCGTGCTTCAAACAGTGAAAGTAAAAACTCTGTTGTATTATATTTAATATTGGACGTATTATATTTTAACTCTTCTCGAAATTCAAGATTAATCACACAGTAAGGCCCGAACAAACAAATATGTTTATAATTTGCTTACAATTTATTTTATATGAGAAATGCAAGTAGTTGTCAATTATTTTACAGGTATTATAGGAAATAATAAATCATTGTGAGGCTGGACATTTTGTAAGCGCGCGGTCCGCAATTAGGCCACCGCTCAAAAATAGCCGGGAAAGCCTGGTTTTCTCATTTTGAAACGGTTGTTTTGTCAAATTTTCAATGTCTCCGGCGTTATTTCTAGCACCCCGATTGCAATGCAAGGTAATTTTGAGTATCGTTTGTCATGTAATAGACTTTCATAAATTTTAATAAGCCTACAGCGACGTTTACGTTCACTTTATCTTTTAATAATAATATTATAATAACACACTGTATTACGTATGCCTTAGATTACAAAATTATATCCACATATAAAACGAGATGCACACATTAATTATATGATTAATAATAATATAGTTATATTAACAAGAATTAATTTATCACTTTATTTCCTTCCTTGCATCTTTACTTTTTTATTTAAGTTGATTACTTAAGAAATGGGCATATATGGTATAATTTACACTTAAAATTTTTTCCTTTCCATACAACCTGACGCCAAAACTTTGGTTCTTAAAATCTTTTTTATATATTATGTTGTTGTGTACATGTTTATTTATTCTCATTTTAAAAACATTATTAATTATTTAAAAGACCTAACGCTTAAGTATTGCAATGGTGTATCCTATATTTCGAAAATTTCTAAAAAACCTTCTAGTCTACTATCACAACGTAGGAGGTATGCCGACGAAATTAAAGAATTTTATGCTTACTTAACATTATTAGTTGTTCTTTGTTTTACCACTGTTTTTGAAATTACACGTTACTATAGTTTCGACTAACAATATTAAATATAAAGTGTTTTAAAATTGCGAAATCTAACCTATATTCAAGAAGAACCACAAAGTAAATACCTCCACAATTAAACAATAATAGTTGTATTTATGATATTCTTATTATTATTTCTGTAAAGTGGTTTGTAAGGAGAATTCCTAAATAGATAAGTGCAAATCCCTAATTAGGATAGGGTCAATAGATTCATGTGCAGTAGTTTTAGAGACCTAGGTATTTTAATTTCTTTGAAACGTTGTTTTAAATCTTCCTTGGTGTACAGCAATGGAAAAATTGAACATCTATTTGTTTCTGCCATGATTAATGGGACTAAGTACATTATTGG
Source organism: Ontholestes murinus (assembly GCA_963969525.1). Classification (NCBI taxonomy): domain Eukaryota; kingdom Metazoa; phylum Arthropoda; class Insecta; order Coleoptera; family Staphylinidae; genus Ontholestes; species Ontholestes murinus. The sequence goes on from OZ018395.1 coordinate 47,929,911, forward strand.
TGAAATTTATATTTCTCCTGGCTCCTCTGGAGCTACATATAATAACCACTACAATGTCTTAATTTGTGGAGATTATAATTTGAGCACGGTCTAGTTTGAATCAAGTTAATTCTATTCCAAACCTTTGAGGCTTCTTGTTCTTTACAGATTATGTCTATTTATCTATATGCATGTCGGAACTGTATCTTCTTAGCACTTGCTAAAATCACTCTGTTTTCACAATATCCCTTCCTTTTAAGGCTAAAACCAAAACTATCGATACATATGAGAAGTTTTTTTAAATTTATACATACCAATTACTCAGGTCTTAATGACGATTTACTGGATTGGGAGAGTCTGATTTTACAATGTGTTGTATGGTGGTAATAATGTTTATTCAGGAAATCAAAATTATAATGAAGTGTAATCCTGGAATACGTAAATTTGCGATACATAAAATAACAATGAAGGAAAATAACATAGTGTAATATACCTGAAAATAATCCTAAACGAAGCGCTTGCTTTTCACATAAATTAATTTACAGAGTAAGGCTCAATACATTATATTTTTGGAGCTTTTCAGATTACCTATAGTTTTAATATATGAATGCTTTCATTTCGTAAGAAAGAAGTTAATTCATTTACTTAAAAGAAAGAAATTCGATTACTTTAGTTTAAAACTAATAGCCAAGATGATTATTCATTTTTTACCGTTTTTATGCAGGAATGTAAAAATATGTCGAATGAGCTTTAAAGTGGCTATTTGAGAAGAGCTGAATCTAATGCCTTTTCTGGCTCACACTCTGGAATTTCACTTATGAAAATAGTTTCCTTAATAATATCAAGTACCAACATATATCAATATTAATAACATTGTTGTATCCTTTCCTAACACTTTATTTTTCTGCTTATCTATACAAATAAAGTGTAAAGAAACAGTGTTATTTATATTGATATTGATATACTCTTCACGAAACCCAAAAAACAAACATGAACATCGATTACCAATATATAGTTGCTGAGTTGAAAACAGATATTACCAATATCTTTGCTGAGTTTATTACGATAATGTATGTGAATAATGCATGCTAGAACTGATGTCTGTAATATTGTTAATTTCTGTAGAGGATATTTTAAAAAATATACTCGGTCTGAAATCAACAGGGTCTTAATAATATGCTAAAATAATTACTGATCAACTGAATTTATTCGCTTTAGTTGTTGACTCATATGTTGTTTACTAAATCTTTATATTCAGATTTTTTCCTTGATGTTCGAAAATATTCTTCGAATCCGATTTTGAAAAGCAGGTAACGAATTACTATAAAGTTTTGTAGCAGGTGGCGATTCCTAAATCACTTGATAAGATTGTTATGGCAAATCTACTGTGTCTAACCTATTTAAGCTCAGGCAGTTCTTATCAAAAGTCTTGATAAACACAAGCATGTAGATGTTATCGGTATGGATTTCTCCGAGGCTTTTGGTAGAGTTAACCATTAGGTATTAATTCACAAATTGATATTACTGGGTATCGACTATTCGTTTTTAGCATGGTTGGGTTCATTTCTATCAATTCAATAGATCACAACAAGTAAAGATTAATAACTGTTTATCGGATAACGGATATAACCCCCTATACTTCAAGGTACTCATATTGGTGCGGTGTTCTCTATCTTGATTTTAATCATCCAGTAAATTTTGTTAAATTTAATAATTGCCTACTCTACGCAGATGATATTAACTTTCAAGTTGAGAATTGAGATAGTTTCAAACAGATTCTTAAGATTCATTAAATACAAATATATTTAATTTGAAGTATGTACAAGACTCGCACTCAAAAGAAAAACTGTTTACTATTTAGGACGATAAATAAAATTCACGGTTTTTATTATTAGTGATTAGTTAACCATTACAAGGTCATTTTGTGTGATAACAACAAATTGAATTTTATTTATCGTCTTAATTTTCAAAAATGTATTACAAATTAATGGCTTCAAGCATCACTTATAGTTCACCACTTAATAAAAATACTCGCAAATTTATTATTATTCTACAATAACTTTATGTTTTCTCATACTGCATCCGCTATTTAATCATATGAACCATTTATTTTGAAAGTGATTTAAAAGTAATGTCCATCTTAAATTAAGATATTTAAATATTAAAAATATACGTATAGGATACCAATGTGCCATACTGCTTAAATATATCTAAGAGAGTTAAATTTACAATTCCTATTTCAATAATAGCAACAACTAAGTCATATTATTCACTCTGGTTTCTTAGTACAAATGGAGTGGAACTACTTTCAAAATTAACAATTATATTTGTTATAAAATTTGAAAGAGTCCATTGGACTTATTTTAAAATGCTTCAATTTGAAAAAAAGTACTCAATTTTATTTATATTTCGTTACAACACTTTAAAAACGCTATACAATAATATTCAAGAAATCTTCTAACTGTATAAATTACATAAAAATTTACTGTTTTTTTCATTGCACAAAACTATTAAGCCATATATGATAAATAATTTGGGAAAAAACAAAAAAGCGAACTCCACTGGCAGCAGAGTCATGGTCAGCATCGGGCAAGAGTGGAAGATCACGTGGACGTGAACTTGAGCCTTTTCATGTGAAGTTGAAATGTTTGTATTTTTGTATACATTTGTAAGTCTCGAAATAGTTATATTCACATTGGATAAATAAATAAATATCAAATATTTTGTTTCGTTTGGTCCAATAAAAAATTAATACAAAAATGCATACATAAATATAATAATTTACTTTGAAATTTGGAGTAAAGATCTTGAAGGCGGAGTTCACAATTTTTCGTGTTTTCCACTCGATCCATTACACTTATTAGCTAATAATGATGCTTATAAGGTAATTGATTGCCACTGAGGCAATATTTTGGCCATTTTTAGGTCTAATTTTTGAAGACCGCAATTATTTTATGGAATTGTCTCAGTGTGAAATATATTTTTTTCGGGAGGGATTTAAAGAATTCATGATGTTCCGGAAGTAAATGCGAAGTCCATCATCCCCTTGTATTTTATATTTTAAGTGGTGTCAATATAATATTTTCAAATTTTCTTGGTCTACCCCAACTTAATTCTGCATTCTCATCCATTAATATCTTATAATAATTTTCATATGGTTTATTGATCATATTTGTAACCAATTAATTTCTTCTAGGGTAGAATACTTCAACCTTTTAAAAACAGCTTCTTCTAATAATCTTGTTGATTTGATTGATTTGTGCTTTTGTTTCATTTCATTTAGATTATAGTTAATACCTTTCCGGCACTTTTTGATAACATTATAATAATTTAAGCATTAATTATTGTTCCCTGTCAACAAGAGCTACGTAGCGGTTTCGATCTATTTTTAATCTCATCAGCGTAGCGCAGCTGGAGACAGGGAATCGAAATTTACTTAGGAGTATTTAACTCTCCGGGTTAACCATCGACTGCAATGTCACCTTCATGTTAACATCGCAATCGATTACAATAACTTTTGGATATAAACAGTAAATTACTTTTTAATGACATTTAGGAATTTATGATATATTATTTCTACATTATATTTAAATGTTCCTATATTGTCCTATACACATGTCACTGTAAACTATAGTATGGTTTTGACTTCTTATATTTTCAAGATGCATGCACCTATTTCTTATGAACCTCTAGATAGTTTTATCTTAAATGTACGTGTGAATAATATCGTTTATTGAGTTTATAATATGCTAAGTTTTATGAAGAAAAGCACTTGTTGTGTTCCATATTTTTATTTTCAGTTTCCTGACACGTGTTTCGAACTTTGCAGTACATTATCAAAGGAAACACGTGTCAGGAAACTGACAATAAAAATATGTAACACAACAAATGCTTTTCTTCATCAATTCTTCATACATCCTGTTCCATCAAGAATGTAACATAACAAGCATTACCTTTATAATATGCTATTGAAGTTGTCAGCTTTGGATAAAGTAATGCTTTTGCAAGTCGAAAGAATTTTTGTTTTAACATCATATTTTTTCATAAGTTTAGTCTTTTCGTCGTCATCATCCAATGCTTTAATTTTAATTTTTAATAGGTCGCATTTGACATTTATTTTTGAGCAGTGGAAATGTAAATTAAAATCTTCTCTAAATATTTTTCTGTATGTCACTCAGATTTTCTATTAGTAGTAGTAGTAGTAGTAGTGTTTGGCTATCGACCACGTGGTCCTTCCGCCGTGTGATTTGTGTGTGTAAATTAGTTTGTTATATTAACGGATCGCCCCCGTCACTCTAAAGCACCATTAATTGTATCCCAATGGAGAATGGTACCGGTCACCCATCCGACTACTGACCCGAAACAACGTTGCTGCACGTCAGTTCGGGGCCGTAACCGATGTGCCACCACCGGCGTGTAATTTTCTATTTCCTTGTAATGATGCAAAAATTTTGTAGAGGTAAATCAGGATGTAAATATTTTCTGTTAGGGTTATGAGATCTGGTATAAGCGGATTTAAATTTGGAGAAACTTTTAATATGGTTTTGAATATCCTTTTTCTCTTCCTCACAAATTTTTTTCAATGATTTAACAATATATTCACGTAAATTATTTCCTACATTTGCAGAGTTTAATATACGTTCTAATCGTCCTATAGATAAGATTTCTTTTTTGCAGATGGAAACTTTCCCGTTTTTAGAATTTAACAAATAAAATTACTATGCTTGGCGAACTTTTCCGTTCAGCAATACATTTTGCTTATTAAAAACTCTCAAATTCCAAAACTTCTCAAAAGTATTCTTCTCTTTCTTTTCCTCATATTTTTTTATACAAGCGTTTCAACGAAGGCATTTTTTTTTAAATATTTTTGCAGATATAATGTTTTCAGTTTGAGTATAATATTTTTTTTCGGTATTGCGTTTAATTGTTTGCCTTATTTTTTCTAATTCTTTCTCTCGAGGTATTGTTGAAAAAAGCCTCATCTGTATGTTCATCTTCTAATGATGAATATTGTTCTAAAATTCTATTTCTATTTCAATTCTGGTTAAAATGATTATTTTCCAATTCGTCTTTACTCCCCGTGTTAAACAGTCTCATCCCCAAAGGTGTAATAATTTCTATAAATTGATATTTTATCTTAAAATTAAATTGTAAGTGCAAATCAGTTGCAAAGGCAATGCGGGATATAATAAACTTAAGTCGGCCAACAAGCAATAAAAATAATAAAACTACTAGCATCACTGCAAATAAATTCAATGAAGTTTGTTAACGATGGAGGCTTCTACTTAGTTATACATTATTCTTCACAAATAAAAAAAATGTTTAACTTTATTTGTATAACACTGACTTTATTCAGTGACTATAGTTTTGACAATTTTAGCTTGCCATTATCAAACTACAAGTTGTATTTGTCAATGAAGTTTTCTCAAGTGCTGCAACAAAAATTATTGAGTTTTTACCCGAATCTGACATCGATCTAATTATTTTAATTTAACCCCCCAACAAGCAAAAAGTATTTTAAATTCGTAGAAGTCTCAGAAAGTACTGTAAGAGAAGCTATTAATAGTTTGAAACATAGTAATAGTAGAGATATATATGGCATTCGTTAAGACGTTATAATATTGGTTGTAAATACTATAATTTCCCCGCTGACAAAATTAATTAATAAATACATCAAAATAAAAAAATTCCAGAAGCACTAAAAATTGGATTAGTTATACCGCCCCACAAAGTTGGTCAATCATCTAGCTCCGATAATTATAGGCCGATTTCACTGTTCCATCCATATTCGGTAAAATCCTCGAAAAAAATTCTCGCTCGTCAATTGATGGCATATTTTGAAAATTTTAACATATTCTGCAACGAACAGTATGATTTTCGAAAAGGGTGTTCAACCAAAGAAGCAATCAGTAATTTTGTCGAGTGGACGATTGACACTTTTGAGAAGAAACATGTTAGTAAATCCTTATCCTTAAACCTTTCGAAGGCGTTCGATTTTGTTTTCCATAATATTTTGCTCAGAAAATTGTATTTCTATAACCTACATCCAGAGAGTTGCAGATTGATTTTGTCATACCTTTCAAATCGTACGCAGTGCCTTTTATCATAGGGTTATATATCCAACGCGTTACCAATTGTAAATAATGTGCCACAAGGTTCTATTCTTGGACCAGTGTTGTTTTTGATTTTTATTAATGACCTACCCGGTGCACTTGGGAATGCAGAATTTCTTTTATACGCAGTTGACACTACGGTTACAAACAGGTCAGAGAGGGTTTCGGAATGGTTTGACAGCAACCGCCTAAAACTAAATAATATATAATCAACCACGATGTTATTTTCACTCAGAAGATCTGACACTCCAATTGAAACGACGAATGCTCTGTCATGGGATACACATTGTGATTATCTTGCTCGTAAATTATGTTCGAGCATATTTGTTCTTCGTTCACTTTCAAATCAAGTTTCCAAGAATATTTTGTGCATTGCATATTTTTCAATATATCCATCGCATATATTATATGGACTGATTGTCTGCGGTGAGCACGCATCGCATATTCAGATTGCAGCGTAAAGCGGTGAAGGTCCTTAGTGGATATGGGTATTTCGAATATTGTGAACAATTTTATTGATTTACGTATATTAACAGTGCCATTCTTATTTATTCATTAATCAAAAATCATCCTAATTTATATAACGTACATCTTGGTAATAGCTCTCACTCAACTAGACATAAAGACCAGATATACCAAAAAAAGTATAAGATTATCATAGTCACAAACCGGCAATTAAATTTTATAATATACTACGGTAACCATTTAAAGATCTTACGTCAAAAAGTTCAATGTAACACTTAAGGAGTTTTTAATTAAAAATTCATTTTACAGTTGAGACGAATATCTTAATTTTAATTTTAGATGAATGTATATTTATTAGATTTGTATTTTATATTTGTATTTTTAGTATTTTTGAGCATGTGCTCGCACTAGACAGACGTGAAAACGTGTGCTCTGTTTAAAACTCTAAATAAAATGCGTAATAATGATCAAAGACCGCTTCGTAGTAATTCATCAAACAGTGATAAAGATGAAGTATTGATTCAAAAAGTATTGGAGAGAATTTTACTTTCGGAAACGTTTACAAACAAATTATGTACAATAATAAGTGATAACATTAAAATGAACATCGCCGATGCAATCAAGGGTATTAATAATGAGGTGAGCTCACTAAATACAAAGTGTAAGGATCTAGAGGCTGAAATGGGTAAAATTGTGGAAAATATTGATGCACTTGAACAATTCTCAAGAAACAACAATATTAGAATATATGGAATACCAGAAACACCACATGAAGATTGTAAAAAATCCGTGATGCAAGTATGTAAGGACAAACTGCAACTAGATCTCAATGAACCTGATATTGATTTTTGTTATCGGGCTGGGAAGGGACATTCTACATCAAGGACCATACTAGTGAGGTTTTTCCAGAACAAGACAAAACATTTAATTTTCGAAAATACGAAGAAATTAAAATCTACTCCAATTATCATCAGAGAAGATTTAACCAAAAGAAGAGTTGAATTAATTAATGAAACAAAAACTTGAGTGGGATATAAAAACGTATGGACCCTAAACGGTAACATTATGGCTAAAATTAATAATCAAGTTATGCGTATAAATAATTTAAGCAACATAAAATTAGGCAATAAGTCAAATTAATGCACTCGTTAAATGATACTACCTTTTCTGTGTTTAATATTGGAACGTATAGTGCATATTGTTTTTGTTTTCTTTTTCTTGTGATTTTGTTTGTAGCGTCGTTCAAAATTATTAGTTTTTGTGTTTTGTTTGTATATAAAAATTATTGGTGAATACTTATCCATTCGAATTTCTATCATATTTTAGTTTTTAATAAAATAACATATATAGAATTTAATTTTCACATTATGAATATTAATAATGACATTGATGTTCCTATTATAAATACAAATTTAATTGAAAGGATTGAGGATTTAAATGGCCACGGTTATGGTATAAATAATAGTTTAGTTACTAAATTAAATATTTTTCAAACAAATATCAGAAGTTTAAATAAAAACTTTGAAACGTTATATTATTTACAATTAAGCAAATGTTATTTTAATATAATTATACTAACAGAAACTTGGGAAATTAAGAATTTGGATGATTACAAATTAGAAGGCTATAGTATTTACTACAATTGCAGCAAATTTAATCAGAACGATGGAACGGTCATATACATGTCAAACAAAATACAACATATACAGTCCATTATTTAAATTGGAAATCTAGGTATTATTAGAATTATCTTTTCTATTTGTGGTAAACAGTTTGGTTTAAGTGCTATGTATCGTCCACCTCAATACGATAAAAATACATACTTACAAGATCTCGACTTGTATTTAAGTTGCAATTCTGATTTATCAACAGAAATTTTCTGTGGTGATACAAACTATAATTTATTAGATACAACCAATGAGCATACAAATACATATTATATGTTAATTATCCAAAACTACAGGAAATAATTGCACTAGAAACGTGGAATGAAACTTTAGAATTATATGAAGTTGATGAAGCTGTACATAATTTTATTGGTAAGTTGAGTTTTCATATAGAGGGTGCAATGCAAATAAGACGTATTAAAAATAAACATGTAAGAAAGAAGCCTTGGATCATGACTGGTGTTTTACAATCAATCAGATCTAAAGAAATACTGTACAAGCAATACATGAGAAATAAAAACAACAATGAAATAAAACTGACTTATAATAAATATAGGAATAAATTAAATTCTATTATAAAAAAATGTAAATCTGATTATTTTAAAGATAAAATTATTTCTTCGAAAGGTAACATTAAATTGTTATGGAAATACTCAAAAAATGTGACTAATTTAAATTGTGAAAAAAAACTCGAGTCGTATCAATCATATTATTGAGGGGGAAGAAATTATTGATAATGATGAAAAAATGGCGAATTCTTTTAACAAATACTTTTGTAGCGTTACTGAAACACTAATACAAAAAATTAACCCAACGAACGATATAACTCTATTACCTTCCGTATCTCCCATCAAAGAAAGTTTATTTTTTCATCCAGTCTCTGAAAATGTCATATCTCTATGTATAACATCATTATCTAATAATAAAGCACCAGGAAGAGATAACATTACAGCAGAAATATTAAAATCAGTACGTAGTTACATTTTAAAACCAATAACCCATATTGTAAATATTTGTTTTTCCACATATGTTTAGAGAGAATATTGTTAAACCTCTATATAAATATGGAGATAAAGCATTAACAAGCAATTATAGACCTATAGCATTAACTAGTTCTATTTCTAAAAATATTGGAAAGCTCATTAAAAAACAGTTTCTTTCATTTTTAAATAAACATATTTTTTTTTTGACTTCTCAGTTTGGATTTTTAGAAACCAGATCAACTAACCATGCAATTGCAAATCTTATCGAGAATATTTACACAGGTATTGATAAAGACTATAAAATAATAGGGGTCTTTTTAGACCTTGCAAAGGCCTTTGATACCGTGAACCATTCATTACTATTAAATAAGTTGAGTGCTTGCGGTATTAGAGGTTTGGCTTTAAATCTATTTAAAACGTACTTATTAGATAGAGAATAAATGGTTATTATAAATGGCAAATTCAGCAACAGTCGCAAAATTAATTATGGTCTTCCGCAAGGTACAGTTTTAGGCCCGATTTTACGATTTGTTATGCTTCAATCAGGATGATATAAATGTGTTGAGTTATGCAACCGATACAGTAATTATGGTCCGTGGAATTACTTGGGAGGAAACTACTTACAAAATGGAAGATATTCTTAAGAAAATAAAAAATTGGTTGAACCATAACCTCCTTATTCTAAATACTGATAAAACAGTTTTTATGGCATTTGCACCTAATAAATCAGGTCCACCTGAAAATTTGACTAAACGAAAAATACATGATATTGCATGTGCCCCTCCTAATAGAAACTGTAGTTGTAATTAAGTGGTTAATAGAGTGAGTTTTACCAAGTACCTTGGAATGATTATAGATTCTCATCTAAACTGGTCACAACATACCAATTATATAGCAGATAAACTTAGGAGGCTAATATATGTATTTGTAAAACTGAAATACATTCTGACTATAAACCAAATTTTTGTTATATATTTTAGTATTGTTCAATCAATATTAAGTTATGGTATAATTGCTTCTGGAAATTCATCAAAAAAATATATTTCTATCGTAGAAATAGTATAAAAGAATATACTTATATATAATAATTTTAAAAAAACCTAGATTATTTTCATCTGATCAATTATGGAAGGAAGCAAATGTAATGAATATTAAACGACTTTATGTTCTCTCTGTAGCTTTATTTTATTATTCTTGCAAAAATAAGAGTAAATATGTAAATCTACCTAGAAATCAATATTTCACACGTTTTGCACATAATCAACTTTCTTATACCCACTTTACTAAAAAAAAACATTCTATCAAAAATCATTTTTATTTTTAATCCCAAAGTTACATAACCTTTTACCATTTAAATCCTCTAAATAATACAACATTAACAAAATCATATTACAAGAGTTCTGTAAAGAGATGGCTCATGGAATTTGATATGAACATATGTTTTTAATAAGTACGTGTTAGTTTATATAACTTAAGATATGTATGTGTGTTTTTATATGCACATGCATTTACATATATAACATTAAAATATGTCTATTCGGTATATCGTACAATTAATATTAGTTTTAGAAATTAAGTTTTTGCATACAAGTTGCAATAGCAACTTCTGCAGACAAAGATTTACTACTATTAATTTTGTATTTTTAATATTTGTAATATTCTTTGGGCCAAAAGAAATAAATAATATTAGGTTTTATTTTGTCTGTCTGTATATATATATAATAAATATTTTTTAAAAAAAGACGGCCACGAAAAACATTTATTTTCGATTCGATGGAAAATTAGATTTAGATTACCGTAAAAGATATCAAATATTATTAAGAGACAAACAAGTTTTTAAATTAAACATTCTTTCAAGTACTATTTTTTTAATTTTTATTAGATGCACGAATAAAAAAATAATTTAGTTTTTAAGTGGTGGTACTACTGTTTTTTATAGTTCTTGTTAACCAATAATATCCATAATAACTGAAATGATGTATTATATTATAGTAGTTATTACTAATAAATTTCATTCAAATCGAATAAACCGTTCAATTGTTATAAACAAAAGAAATGCATTTTTTTGGAACCGTAAATTTTTGTATATAGATAAGTTGTGTTAAATCATCATATTTTGATCCCATTTCCCCGCATTAACGAGACACCCTGTATATATATGTACTAATAAGTCTAAGGCAGTATTGATGTTGACACAATAAATATTACTATTATTATTATTTTCACTCCATTAAGGAAACTTAATTAATACTGATTAAATAAAATTATCTTGATCAAACTGTGGAGGCTTCTACTTCGTTATACATTATTCTTAACAAATTTAAAAAAATTTCACTTTGTATAACACTGACTTTATTAAGTGACTATAATTTTCTAGTTTGATAATGAAAAGTTATAATTGTCGAAACTATAGTCACTGAATAAAGTCAGTGTTATACAAAGTTAAAAAGTTTTATTTGTAAAATTACCTTCATTATTGCCACAAATATAAAGATCCACTTTTCGGACATTATTATTAATTACTGGACTTAATATGTATATATTAATAATTATCATATACTTTAATAGCAAATTGTTGTTTATGGCAGATTAACTCAAGTAATAAACGTTTCTACTGTGACCAAAAAAAAAATGAAAAATGGACATAAGCTTAATTCAAAATCAAAAATCAAATTAATTAAGAGTTCACCCTTTTATTACTCACGATTGCCAATTCTCAATCGTTAAATATTTAATTTAAAACTGTTGCTACAGGACTTTATCGCTCAATTTCCTCTTCGATTTGCGTAAATACGTGTAATCGGATTAGCAATTACCTGGTTAATTCGAGGAGTGTATCCCATCAAATTAGAAGGCAGGTGAAAAGGGTGAATCACTACGTTTTAAATCAGCTGCCCGCCGCCCCCGACGACGCGCCGCGTTCACCCCACGATGCTGCTATTATCGGCTATTAGCGGAGCATCTGCCGCGTTTCACATTGTTTTGGGCTCATCACGCACTTTTCACGAGTGCGGGCGTGCGTGCGTGACTCGTACCAGTTACAAATTAACACTAAATCATAAATTTTCAGCTTATACACTTAACCGTGAATAAAAATCGTAAATTACTTTTCTTGTAAAAAAATAATAACTCGCATGTTTATGCGGTGGCTATAATTTAGGAGAAACAACAAACTAATCAAATAATTAAACATATAATTCTAATAAGTAAAGCAAAGTTATAATTTATAAAATGAAGATCTTTTTATTACTAGCAAACAAAAATAAGAAACATACATTTAAAATATTTTAATATGGTTAATGCTTGTTGCACTACACTACTATTGATGGAAACAGATATTAATATTAGATAAAGAGTAACAATTAATATTAAAATATTTGCAAAGTCAAGAAAAACATAATCCATAAATGTAAAATTTATTATTTATTTATATTATTTATATGTTGGAAGACAGCTGAAATATTAATCGAAAGATATTCTTAAAAGTAAGAATGTTACATTATTTGATTTGTAGAAAAAAAAATGTCATAGTATTCTAAAAATGTAAATTATTATTCTCTACAACTTCATAACAAATATTTACTTCTTTGTAATAGTAATATTAGCAATATTAAAGGTGTTAACAAATATTACCAAATGTTTATTTATATAGTGGAAGTAGTATTGGAAGTTATGACGAATATTTTACAAGCTAAATCCAATTGACTAAATATGTATTAAATCGTTGTCATAAAACATTGCAAATTATGCTTAATTGCCCTTAAATTTAAAACCATTGCCAATACATTTATAAATGTATTATCTGCAAAAATAATCCGATTTTCAGCAAAGAATAAAAATCAACACGTACCTCTGAAAACATATAACTTTTTTTTTTATAAAAGTTATTTTTTAATTTTTGAATTTCTGGTGAATGAAAGTGAAAGACATGAAGAACTTTTCCATAAAAATCAAAATTTTGTGAGACCTTAGACGTTTGCAAAAGATAATTAAACAATTTAATCTATCCGTCCAGTTCTTTGTATATCTAGGAGTATAGCTAATTACTAATAAAGTTTGGGATGTATAAAAGTTCCAAATTGTGTTAAATTGTAATTAGTAAGTTTTATTTAAGTATTAGTATTATATTGACAATTGTTATATAACATTAAGATTGATTATATTTTGAGTAATTAGTCGACTAATTATACCTATATAGTCGGATGGAAGATACCGTTTAAATCCAATAAAAGGTCCCTTTCAGGCCAACCAAAATACCTCAAATTATGCCAGTGTATGTGTGTGAAAAGCATTTCCGGTAGATCTAATATCGTGAAATCTGCGTGAAATGCGAGGGGCGGTCTTATTCACGCTCAATTGCCCTCCAAACACCGAACACAACACAGGGCATACAATTGCAAATAAACCAGAATGTGATTTACCCCAAACGTATTAGCCCCGCTCTGTGTATACGTGTGTGTCAGTTACAACCCTCAGTCGCAGTCAGGTATAAGGTAAGGGTGTCTGCGTCTGAATGCGAGCAATTTGTCCCGACCGTTTTTCGCAGCTATTTGCCTTTAATCCCCTCTGTGCTGTCGATCAAGATCAGCCCCAGTTTTTCGATCCATTTTGTGTTTTGCAATGGACTGCCCACAAATAAATACTGTATTACATGTACACACGTCCTCCAGCCAATGATCACGACACGAAAATCTGAAATCACAACAACGGCGGAGTTTGTTATTTTAATATTTTCGTCACCCTCTTCTCTACAAAGCAGACTTTTTTCCTTTCTAGTGAATGAACTTTGGGAACATAATAATGTGGGAAAATTAATAAAAATGACAAAAAAAGAAAAAAAAGTGATTTTACTTGTTGCTTTTAATAACAAAAAATATGGCCAGTTTAAATTATATTTTAGATATATACACAATATTTGTATTTTTTATAGAAAATAAATTATTTTTATCTTCTTTTATTTATAACACATAATGAATAATATTCATTCATTTTTTGACAAAATTAGGTATTAATAACTGGCTATTGACTAAACAAGTCTGTCTAGTCCAATTTTTAAAAATTTAAAAAATGTCAGTACTGTAAAAAAGCGTTTCATTTCATTGATTAGAGAAAAACATATTCTTATATAAATTTGTTTTGATAGACTAAGTAAGATCGTGGAAACCATTACTATAATCTAGAATTAAAACAAACTTTCAAGATTTTAAGCTATTGTATATGTTTTAATAATTGAATAACTACTTGATTGTAGCAGCTTTCACTTTGTGATACATATTTTATAACTTTAAATAGTGACCAGCTAAATTGTGTCGAAACTATAGCCACTGAGAATAATTATATGAGTGATATAAATAAAGTGTATTTTATCTTATTTAAAATTTAAAAAATCTTGTTTTGACTCTTATAAATAATCACTTTAGCCAAATATATCTAGAATATAATTTAAATATGGAATATAAGCGCTCCAGCAGAGATAGAGTATTAGAGCTATTAATTGTCTTTGCAAGCATATATTTTTTGTGCAAAAATATTTATTATTTCATATAAAGAACTATTTTTTTGTGGAAAATTTCCATTTAGTTTACTATCTAAGATTATCTCGATTGTGTTTATTTTGATTATACTTTTAGTTGCCAATACAACTTCATTTAAATGAATATTTTTTTTCAATTTTTTTATTTATTTATTTCTTACGACCGTTACTACATGGTAATCCATACTTACACTGAATTAAAAAAAATTCAATTCAGTGTAAATAGTTTATAATAATGGTGAGATGGTTAATATTTGTTTCGTTTCCAACAATATCCATGCACCAATGGATTATTAAGGACGCATCATGCTATGGTATTGTTGAACTATTATTAAGATACTTTTGACCTAACCCAACGCTTAGTTTATTAGGCGATAGGAAACGCACACAATAAATGATAACCATCTCTTAACAACCTAAAAAGTCTTTGATACAACTGGTTCGGGTTAATAACAGGTCAGTAACTTAATAAGATCTCAAAAACAAATTAGCTTTACTTTTATTAAATGCATCCGGTACATGAATTAGTCGAAGACGATTTTGATAGACGGGTAATTTTGAGAAATTATGATGAACGCTATTGAACGAAAATGACCATTCTGGAGACCTCACTGTATTTCCAGATGTAGCTGTTTAAAAGGCACTGTCAACCGCCACAATATTGGTCGGAAACGAATCCACATTGGATGGAATCTCTCCACAACTAGCATCTAGAAAAAGACAATATATATCATTAGTCCATTTTACATATTTTCCATAGAAGAAAAGATTTCATCTGCGGTATATCTTCAATTACTTCAGATTCATATTATTACAGGGAACGCTTCCCACGTATAAATGATCACAACCTTGTCAATGAAAACTTATGGGTTCAGAAGAACGGTACTCTTACGCACTATGATTTTCTGGTTTGCAACTTCTTGGACCTACTTATTTATATTGGAATATGAGATTAGTAATTGATGACCAGATCGATCCTCAGACTTGACACTTCTGTATTTTTATAGAGCCATCTAAAAATCGTGTATATGCCAATAAGTCTAATATTTTAGACTGAATTGAAAAATTCACTATGTTTTAACCACAAATAATTATTGTAAAAATATTATATAACGTGTAGGCACAATTATATAAATCTAAACAACACAGCACGACTCGAGTTTCGACGTTTTATCGTCATTATCAAGTGAATTATAAATTGATGAAATTGTTATTTTATACTAGCTATTTTGGGGTGAGGGAATATACCTGCCGCTAATTGTTTGCGGATTACCTCGGGAGGGTAGTACCAGATTAAAAAGTGGCGAAAAGATTAGTTCGGTCTGCTCATTAAGAAGATTTACTGACGGATTACGGCTCTGTTTGAAAATTTCCAATGACTCCAGGAGATTAAGCTTAGCGCCCTTGTTGCAATTATGCAAGATTTTTAGATTATTTATATCCGGGAATTGGTGTTTGCATTCTAAACAATGATTTGAAAAAGAGCTAGTGTCTTGATTAAGACGAAAAGCACGATGATGTTCGGAAAAACGAGTTGATACACTTCGTCCTGTTTGACCTACATACACACTATTGCATTCTGAACAACGGATCTCATACACACCAGATTTTTTAAGTGGATCGACTTTATCTTTAGCATTAAATAGCATGTTTGATAATTTTCCAGGAGGTTTAAACGCTACTTGATGATTCTCTTTTCGAAAAATATTAGCAATCTGTTCGCTGGTTTTTCCAAAGTATGTGAGCGGAATGAACGATGTATTTGAATTAGCTATTTTCGGATATATTAAAACCCTTGTGGTTTGATGACGTTTTTTGTTTATTAGGTTTTGAATGAGGTTCGTGGGGAAACCATTGTCACTGGCAATTGAAATTATTTTATTTAATTCTGTGGCTCTTCTGTCAGTAGTTAAGGGGATGGAGAAAGCTCTATGTATCATTGAGTGATATGCAGCAAGTTTGTGTGACAACGGGTGATTTGAGACAAATGGGATTGTTGAGTTGACGTTAGTAGGCTTCCTGTATATATCAAATTCAATTTTATTATTTTGGTGAATTAACGTTAAATCCAAAAAGTTAATTTTGTTGTTATTTTCTATTTCTAGAGTGAATTTAATTTTAGGATGAATGCTGTTAATAAGATTTAGAAACTGATCTAATTGACGTGTTGTTAAAACATAGTGAATTTTTCAATTCAGTGTAAGTATGGATTACCACGTAGTAACGGTCGCAACCATTCTCTTTAATATTTTAGAAGATTTTAAACTTCGTATTTGCTTTAAGGTAGCTGTCATTGAAGCGAACTAAATAAAAAATATTCCATTTATACTTTACAAAAACGTATTAATTACTACCAAACCTTATGTGGCCGGAGTTCGAATATTTAACAATATTATATAGATAGCAACTTGATTTAAAAAAATTATTATTAATTCATTTTCAATAAAATATATTAAAATCCTTTAGTTCGTTGTAGAAAATTAACTAATAATTTAATTAATAATTAAATCACTTTAATGGAAAATAAAAAATATTTTTGCACAAAAATATATGACTGTAAAGAAAATTAATAGCTCTACAAAAGTTAAAAAAATATCGAATTCGTTTTAAAATAAATTACATCGTCGCCATAAGTCAACCATTACTGACGTCATAATATTTTAGAATACGTCAGAAAATGCGCAATTTTATTATAGTTTATTATTTTATCTCGGATGGAGAGCTTAATGTATATTCTACATTTAAAAATGGCCCTGTATATTATCTATCTGCTGTAATTTCTTAGTTTATTTACTGCGATCTATTTTAATTAGTCTTCAGTTATCTGCTGTTAGTTATTTTTCATTAATCAACTATCATCGATCGCCTGATTTCTGCCATGAGTTATCTGTACTGTGTAATATATCACCTGTCTTTTTCATATATTAGTTGTCATTTAACGTTTATTATATCTCATATGTCATCTACTATTTGTTAACTTAAATGTAGTAGTTATTTTTATCTGTTTTTTTTATCATCACTCATCCATCAGTTATCTGTCATTTATTATTTGACGTCTGTCAATAGTTATCTGTTATTTGTCATCTGTCATGTTCATCTATTGATATGTTTTTATGTTATTCGTCATCTGTATTTACTCATTTTCATCCATAATGTGTCATCAGTCATCAGTGACTAGTCATACGGGATCGGTCATCATACTTATGTTCTTAAGTCATCAGTCATCTTCACCTGCCATTATCTGTTATCTATTAAATGTTATATGTAATTTCCTATTTAAATAAATTATCTGAAAGGCCGGTGGTTGGCACATACGGTTGTAGAGGAACGAGCTATAGCGAGAGTGCAGCATCGTTAGTCTGGATCAGCAATTTGATGGGTGATCGGTATCATTTGCCATTGGGATATAATTAATGGCGCTTTAGAGTGACAGTGGTGATTCTTTAAAGTTACAAGCTTATTTAGACACACACAATTACAAAATAATGACCACCTGGTCGATAACCAAATACTACTACTACATTATATGTCATATATCATTTTTCATCAGTCAGTAGTAATATCTTATCTGTAATCTGTTATCTGTAATTTACCATCTGTTATCTAACATCTACCTTTCAATTATCATTCTATCACTTGTGTTCTATCGTCAGTTATCTATCACATGTTATCTGTTATCTACCATCAATAATAATAATAATAATAATAATAATAATAATAATGATAAATCGTCTTTATTTCGTGAAATTAATGTACAAAACAAAAAATCAATTGAAGAGTAGGCGAAGTTGAGTGAGGTTGTTACCTCTTACTGCTCTTCCACTTAACCTACTTATAACTAAATTAAAACAAAAGAAAGAACATTCTAATGAGTAGAGGAAATTCTAGGAAGTTCTTCTGTCAGCCATATTTAACCAATTCAATTCAGATGTAATAATATTTTCTAATTCCAAATATTAGCCTAATACATGAGTTTCGGATTTTTGGATTTGTTCCCTAGTTTTTTTATCCAGACAAGAATCATATACTACACCTGAGAAGTTAAAGTAGCTCAACACTAATGTGTCACAAAGCAAACGTTTAGTTTTTATATTTAAAATATGTCTATTGACGTAGATCATTTTAAGGTAGTAGTAAGCACGCGAAATACATTTGTTTACATGTAACTTAAAGCGCAAATCTGAATCAATAACTAAACCTAAGTTACGTACAGAATCGACAAAAGGTACTGATACACTACCTAATGTTATGTTGAGAAGTCTCTTTGCAATGTCAAGACTCTTTTTAGGACCAAATAATATAGCAGAAGTTTTATTAGGATTCCAATCTTAAAGTGATGAAGTAGTTGGGTATCGTCCGCATTTTCTTTTCTTCCAGACACCCACGGCATAGGGGGCTTTTCTCAATGCCCATCCTATGTTTGTGCTTGTTCAGGTCACAGTGTCCAGTGACTAGTCCTGTGATTTTTTTTTAGTTTCAATCTGCTCAGTCTAGACAGCTTCAACATGCTGTCAGGTACCGGACCATCTAGGAAGAGTCTAGTATGCCTCATTCCATTTTGGTTTTGCCATGCCTTTTTGCGCTCCTCTGCTAACTTGCGTCGGATTATTTCCTTTCCGGTTTCATGGGGTATACCGAAGGCGGGTTCAGGTCCTATGAATTCACCTGCTGCTCCTTGTTTAGCCAGCAAGTCGGCCCCCAAGTGTCCAATAATTCTTTGGTCCTTGGGTATCCCTACTAGCTGTGTTTCTCTTGTTGTCGCCAGTGCGTCCAGTCTGTTTATGTAAGTCATGACCAGCCTGGACTGAACTGCGGCTAGCGTTTTTATGGCTGCCTGGCTATCTGTCATAATGGTAATTGGTCCTTTGTTAAGTCCCAACTCCATTTCGGCCTGGAAGATAGAGGCATGCTTCCCCCGAGCAATCGCGAATTGTTTGCTCCGGTTGCAGCCTCCATATATACCAGCCCCTGTTCCCGGGTATGTTCCATTTGTCCATTCACTCCGCTGTGGTATGATCGTTTTAAATCTACGGGATGGGTGTACGATTTTGGTAAAATCGGACCTCATTTTTAGTGTCTCTTCTTCTTGTAGTACTTTAAATGTTGCCGGTCTTGATAGCCCCATATTTAAAGTATGTCCATTTATGTGCATCCTATAGGCTGCCTGTCTAGCTTCCATTAAATGTAGTGGTGGTAGCGATAATATGTGTTCCATGGCTGCCGTGGGCGTTGCCCTCATTGCCCCAGTGATCAGCAGACATGCCTGTCTTTGCACTTTTTCGAGTTTTACTGCTGCATTTTTGGTTTGGGTCTTTTCTCCCCAAACGAGCGCCGCGTATGTCACTATAGGTCTTATGACCACAATGTATAGCCATTTGGTCATACTGGGTCTCAGTCCCCATGTGCGTCCTACCATTTTTCGGGTCGCAAAAAGTACTCTCATGGCCTTTTTGCTGATGCTCTCTAGGTGGAAGTTGAAGTTCAATCTGGTATCAAGTATGACCCCTAAATATTTTACTTCATTTTTGATTGGAACTTCCATTTAATACATACGTAGTGATTTTATGTCATTGGTTTTTCGTCGTCTAGTAAAAGCGACGATCGCCGTTTTGACCGGGTTTACAGTTAACCCTTCATTCCTGCACCATCTTTCTACGGTATTTAGTGCCTTCTGCATCAAGTTTGATACAGTGGTCCCAAACTTCCCGCTTACTAGAATGGTCAGATCATCTACATACCCTAGTGCATATATGCCCTGGCTTTCGAGTAGCAGCAGAAGGTCGTCCATGACGCGGCACCATAGGAGCGGCAAGAGAACACCTCCCTGGGGGCACCCGCCAGCAACTAACGCTTCTGCTGTTTTTCCATATAGGGTAGTTGTCACAGTCCGACTTCTGAGCATCTTGTTTACCCATTGTCGAACTTGCGGGTTAATTCCTCTTTTCTCCATTGCTGTTGCTATGGAGTTGAAGGTTGTGTTGTCAAACGCCCCTTCAATATCCAGAAAGGTCCCTAACGCAACGTCTTTGCACTGTAGGGTCCTTTCGCATCTGCTTACTAGCTGGTGGATTGCTAGCTCGCATGACTTTCCCGCTTGGTAGGTATATTGTTGACGGTGTAGTGGTGAGTCCTTTAAAACTCCTTCTCGTATGTGCCTGTCTACTAGTTTTTCTAGTAGTTTTAAAATTAATGGTGACAAGCTGATCGGTCTGTAAGATTTAGCCTGGGCATATGAATTACACCCTGACTTAGGTATGAATACCACCTTTACAGTCCGCCAGCTGCTTGGGATGTATGAAAGGGCAAGGCTTGCTCTGAGGATATCACATAGTGGTTTCCTCAGCGTTGCTATCCCCTTTTGTAGCATGATAGGATACATCCTGTCAGGACCTGGTGATTTGAATGGTTTGAACGTGTTAATTCCCCACTCAACGTCACCTGGTCTGATTGTCATTTTCGATGTTTCCCAGTCCTGTTTTGGAGCCCCTGCGTTGGGCTCGCTTAGGTCCTCGGAAACAGGATTGTCAAGTATTGCAGAACCCGGGAAGTTCGTCTGCAGTAATACCTGCAGGGTCTCTTCTACCGAGTCTGTGTACTTTCCATTTTTGGTCTGCAGTGAGCCAATGTTCCCAGCATGATCTTTGCTGAGCGTCTTGAGTAGACGGGAGCTTGTGGGTTCACTTTCTATGTCCCCACAGAATTTTTGCCAAGATTCCCTCTTGACTTTTTTAATGGCAATGTTATATGCTGTGAGGGCCATTTTGTACTGGGCCCATTCACCGTTTCTCTTGGCTGTATTAAAAAATCTTCTGGTGCGTGCCTTAACCCTATCAAGATCCTTGTTCCACCAGGTGACCCTGGTTGAGGTTGGTTTGATAGTTCTAGCGCAACTATAATTTGGTCTAAATCCAGATTGGTTATTTGGAAGAATATTGTTTTCTTCAATGATAATTAAAAGTTGATATTTCACTATCCATTCTAAAATTTTTAAGAGAATCGGTACGATACTAATTGGTCTAAAATCTTTTAATTCTTCTGCATTTTTATTTTTAGGCACAAGAGTTATAGTAGCAATTTTCCAAACATTCGGAAAAACGGACATCTCCAGATAACAATGTAGGATATGTGTGATATACGGGATAATATACGGACAACACATTTTAATCATTGTTGCACTAAAACCATCAGATTCGGTGGCATTCGTTGTAATTTTAAATAATAAACGTTCAACTAAACTAGTGCTCTCCAGTGAGAAGTGTAGTCGACTTTTAATATTCGAAAGAACACTGCAAGTTATTTTTGTTTGAGCACATCATTAACTTTCAAACACTTATATTTTTAGAATTATCATTGATCAAATAATTCAGATAGGCTCTTTTTTCTTGTTTAATTGCAGATGTCACTAAGTTACGCCATTCTTTGTAATTTTTAAAATCAATTGGTGTCTTAGTTGCTTTGAACTTTATGTATGCGTCATCTCGAGCTTTCATCATATGTCTAATTGTATTTGTTAACCATGGTACAGGTTTCTTAGTTAAACGTAAAGTTGTTAATGGTGCATGGTGGTTAAACAGCTGCAATAAACAATCATTCAAAAAAAAAAGGTTAAATGAAAATAATTTTTAAGTTTTTATACCACTATTTAGTGTATAATAGTATAAATAATAAATAATATAATAAATAAATAGTGGTATAAAAACTTAAAAATTATTTTCAGTTAACCTTTTTTAAAATGAACTACCACATAGTAACGGTCGCTACCATCATTTTCATTCAATCATTCAAAAAGGAAACTTCATCTATATTACTTAATTAAAGTATATCATCAATTCCTATTGATTCTAGATCATTTTGAAAATGTGTTATATCAATATCTCTTAGTTTTCTAAATGTTATGAATTTGTTACATTTTTTGCTATTAAATATTAATTTACAGTATATTAAATCGGGATCTGCAATATTATGGATTTTAATGGCATCAGCTTCCTTACAATAACTTAAATTTGATAAATCAATTAAATCAATTATTGACTCAGAATACGCATTAATACGTGTTGGTTCTCCAACAACCTGATGGAATGCGTATGAATCCAAAAAATCACAAAATTGTTTTGTACTACTAGATTCAATATTTAATATATTAATATTAAAATCTCCCAAGAAAATAATATCATCACACTGTGGCAAGACATGGCTGACAGAATTATCTGAAGATTCAATAAATGCAGTAACATTAAGGGAAGGGGGGCCTATATACAACACCTCTTCAGTAGATATTATTGTTAAATTTGCACTTTATCCAGAATTGTTCGGTATTATTGTCTGGAATGTGTATTATTTCAAAATGAATATTATTTTTTATGTATAAGCCTACAACGCCTCCACGACCAGTATCCCTATTCTTACGTACATATAAATAGCCATCAATCTGAACTAAAGCATTTTTAATTGCACAATTTAGCCAAGTTTCAATAACAGCGATTAGGTCAAAAAAGTTAGATGTTACATGAGCTGTAAAGTTACTAAAATTACAAATTATAGCTTGTACATTTATGTGACTAAAAAGAAAATATAATAATACTCGTAATAAAATACAAAATACAAACTTATAATAGATACGTGTTTGCTTGCCGCCTATGTGAAATCAGAATAATTAAGTGAAATATACATGCATGGATACAATTTAATTATGAAAAGGATATAAACATAATTGATTAAGTATATATAAGGAAATCATAGTTCATACAGGAGTAAAGTAAAGATATTATGAAAATAATTGTACTGAGTTGCCTTCTGGAATATTATGTATAGTACGAGTGTTTATTTCTTCATCAATTCTTCATTGTCAGATAGGTCAAAAATTGTCCGCTTATACTCTTGTCCGTTAACTGAGGTTTTCCCAAATATATAACCATTGTATGACCAAGCCTTGTTTCCAATTATTCCTTGGGACAGCTTTAGCAGCCCATATCTGGCCGGAGTTAAATCCTCGGTTATAACTACTCCAGATTTTTTTAAAGTGGAATCGATTTTTCAATATTATATTGACAGATTTACGTTGATTAATAGAAACAATTACTGTGCAACTTTTATCCCCTTTTTTCCCAATGGCAGTTGGTAATATTTATTTTTTCGTGTACACATAGTTTATTTTTAAATAGCTCATTTAACTTTATTTCCAAATTTTCATTTGGTTCTTCGGGGAAACCCAATACACGAATATTATTATTGCGGGCCGTTTCCTCGAATTGATCGATTTGTTTTTGCAGTAAATTGTTTTCCTTGTTAACTCTTCGAGTTAAATTTTTCGTATTGATTTTGGAATTCCTTGCCGACCTCGGCGATATTTTTTCGAAAATACTCGATAGAAATCCATCCTTTTTTAAAAAATTCGGTTACTACCTCCTTAATTATTTCTTTAAGGTCAATTATCTGATCTCTCGTAAATGGCATGATGACCTAACTGTACTATACGAAACAGTGGACTTACGGAGATGTGATGGACTTAATTTTAATTATTAATTTCACTTAAAACTTGAATAAAATAACTTTAAAGGCGGAGCGAACTATACACATCTATTCGCACATTACTTATTTAAAATATCAAATAAACAACTGATTATATTTTCTGTTTATTTTTTTCATTTTACTTAAAACAACTTCTTCCACTAAAATAGGTTTAATCAGTACTTTCATTGATCTAATCTATCATCAGTCAACTATCATTTCTTATATGCAATGTGTTATCTGCCATTTGTCTATTTACATCGGTCATCTAGTAGTAGTAACATATATTTATTGATACATTTTGTACATATTTACATTAAAAGTATGAATAATGAATGAGGTGTTAATGTATTAATTTGTCAAAAGGCTTTCGACCAGATGTCTTTCTGCCTTCGGTCATCTATTATCTGCATTTACCATATGTTCAAATTATCAAATATGAATTCTTATATAATAATATGAGTACTTTCATATTCTTAATAATCATCATCTACCATTTCATGTAATTTGTCAAATATTCTATCATCTATTATTTGTCATTTGTCTTTTGCTTTTTAGTTATCTTTTATTTATCCTTAAATCTTATACTAATTTACTAATATGTTCCATATTTTATTTGCGGTTGACTATATTATAGGTTATTTGCCATTTATCATCCGGTATATGTTATCTTTTATTTGTTATCTGTCATTTTCCATCTGTTATTTGTCATCTATCGCTTTTATCTATTATTTGTCATTTAGTATGTCTTTAGTTCTCATTGTATGTCATACATTAAATATAGTATTCTTTTCCGCTTTTTAGTATCTGTGTTTCTGTCATTTATCATCAGTTATCATTTAAATTTTAGCAGTAACTTCCCATCTAGTATCTATTATATGTCATATATCATCTGTCATTTGTTATCTTAAATCTAATATGTGTTTCTCATTCATTATTTATTATCTGTCTTTTTAATTGTCATCATATCATCATCACAATATCTGTAATTTTCCAACTCGTCTCTATTAACTGTCAAATGTGATTTTTTATTTTGAATCATTCTAATTAATCATCTGGTATTTTTATCTGTCTAATGTTATCTATGATTTGTTAATTGACATTTGCCAACTATTTGTCAAACTTCATTTGTTTGCTGTTCTGTCATCAGATATCAATTATCTTATATCTTCTTTAATATTCTAATTAATCTGACGACAAAAATTACCAAAAGTGCCTACCATGAATTATATTTGGCTAGGCAATCCAGAGAATTACTCATAATTTTCAATGGTCGCGGTCGGCTGTGTAATGTTTCTGTAGTAACCGCGTCACTATGAAAAACAATAAACGTCAAAAAGCGTAAATTGCTTGGCACATTGTGTGCGTATTGATTTTTATTATTACATAGAAAGAAGATGAGCAGATTTGGAAATTTAACAAAGCCATAAAATCGTCAATATTCAAAAACACCATTTTTACAATTAGAACGGCTTTGCAAAGGCTGGCAAAGGGGATGAGTTTCCGGGTCCAGGCTTCCTTGCTGCCGGCGATCCACCTCTCCTGCCAGTGGACCATTAGTTGTACTCTGGCCTTGGCCTTCGATGTCTCCTTCGACGTTCCCTCCGCCGTAGCCTCCCAGCGGGCTCTTAAGTCTAGGTCCGCGTGTATTGCGGAGAGCAGTACTCCCGTTGCCTCCGTGAATATGGTGCGGTAGCCGTGGGATATCCTTAGCTCTTGGATTTTATGTTATGCACTCCTCCCATGCAGCTGCCTGCACCCCCCCCCCCATTAGGAGTCTCTTCTTCCCTTTGGAGGGCCAGCCTGTGTTGGTAAGTAGCCTCGTCACGCGGCTAGATGAATCCCCGGCTCACCCCGGGGTACTTAAGGTGACCCTTCATCTCTACTTCGTTCCTCAACAGGCGAATGGTCTCGCAGCCAACATTTTGTGTGGAGCCAGGTCCAGCCCCGCGACCTCCAGCTACCAGGCGGTTGTGCTCATGGCGTCCTGGGTAGTTGTACGCAGCTCCCCTATCTCTCTTCCTCACTACCACTAGTATGTCGTCGACGAAACCCACAATGTTTACTCCGTCCGGGAAGGTGAGGTTGAGAGTAACGGGCCCAAGACAGAGCCCTGAGGAACCCCCCTAGCACCCGCCACTCTCTCCTTGTACCGCCCTGCCCTTGTACCACATCTATCGTTCAGGTAGCTGTCTGTGATCTCCTTGCCTTTAGTGCTGATATTATGGAGGGCCACGGGAGGGAATTGAAGCATTTCAGACGTCTAGTGCCACCACTAGACAATGCCTCTTCCCTTTCAGTGGTCCCTGGTTAGCCTCGTCCGCTAGCCTGCGTACCGCCAAGATGGCTATCCACTCAGCCATCCTGTCCCTTATCAGCATCTCCAGCATCTTGCCCCCTACGTCCAGGAGGCTAAGGGGTCTGTATCCCCCGGGGATGTTGAGAGGCTATCCCCCTTTCGGGAGGAGCACTAACCTGGCCCCCTTGTATTGGCTGAATATAGAACATCTTAAAATAATTACTTCTTGTGACCATGATCTTTATGGACTACATCGAATTTTTTTCAAAGCTGCAAAAGAGCTTGTATGGAGAGGTGGCGGAGCGGCCAATTGTTTGATTCACAATTTTAAACTAGACATTAATTGAGTTGAAATTGGGCGTTTTCAATACAATACAATATTTGGTAAGATTTGCAAAGAAGGATCTCAAATGGTTGTATGATCTAAATTTTTGTCCTGTGAGGTGTGCTTCTAAAATAAGATATTTTTTGCTATTTTACGTTTATCTTAAATTGCAGGCTTCTGGAGAAGATGTTGTCAATAAGACGATCAAACATCAAAACCAACAATCTTTTCTTGATCGAAAATCCTTTTTAGTTTTTAGTTTAAAAATTCCTCAGTAGGTGTTAATGACATTTGAAAATGTACCAAACTATACGCAGAAATGGTGGGACTCAACGTGAAGCGCGTAAAGGTTACAAATCATTCAACCCGATCAACTGGCGTCAAAAAAGTTGCTAGAGCTTGATATCCGAAAAGAACTGCTAAAGATTACGGGATATAGTTCTGCATCATTAATCCCTTCCTATTTACAAATGGGTTCTAAATATCATGCAAATTTAATAAGTAAGTTGAGACAAAGCTATTCGAAGAAAACCGTCAACCATGGTAGTGCTTAGGGAGGACCAACTTGTGTCCAGTCAAATTGTAAGTAAATAGTTACGCAAGGTAATTTTATTATTTATAATTATAATTAGCGTTAATATATAATTTATATCTGACATTTCAGTACTCAATAATTTTTGAAAAAAGTCAAAACAACACGTGTATGTACTTAATATTTAGTCACTATCATTTCTTATCAGCCGTATTATCTGGTATTTTTATCTATTAATTCCATCTACTATTTGCCATATTCTATCTATCAATAAAAATTAAATCTTAAACACCGCAGAAATCTATAAAGGCTGTTTCATTGTCGATTGCAGCCGAAATAGCGATAGTCTTTGGTCTGGGTTTGCAATCTGATAACTGATCAGTACCTTTCAGCACTGGCAAATAATTAGTGACAGGGGAAATCCTTTGAAGTAACAATTTTTTTCACATAATTAACACGGCAGAAGTACCACGTGGTTGGTAGCCAATCACTACCACCAAGGCTGTTTGAAGTGCAAGAAATCCGCAATGCTTTCAAACTCGTTCAAAAAAACATTTAAATAAATAATAAAGCCTAGATGACCTGAATAACCCATTCTAAACTAAATAAGTAAATTGTAAAATATTGAAAATTTCTTACAAAATTCGAGTAAACTAAAAGTCTATGATGGCATTATTTATTAAATGTTTAATTCGCTAAATTCGTATTATTTCCACAGTAATAATTTTATTTATATGGTTTCCATTAGGTAGACAGACAGTAAAAAAATTAATGTACATTTCATTTACTAAGGCGGCATAAATCGTTCTACTTTTAGAGATTACAAAACCGGTCATTCTAATTATAAGTCAAGATGGCTTATTCGCGTCTATATATAAATAACTCAAGGGCGTGCTTAAACCCTAGCGAATGAGTGAAAGTACAACAAATGCACCTGTAATCGATATTTCAAGAGAATGCTTTTTTCGTTTAGCCTTATCGCTAAAAAATCCAATAACTTTAGAAATAATAAATTTAAAAATACGAAAACATTTCGTGAATCTACAACAATGAGTCTTACTAAGACTACAAAACAAATTAATTTGAAACAACTACTTCTCTAGCTAATACTTCGACAGACATTGAATAATACAAATTAATTTGCGTGTTACAAATAGTACAACTATTAAAGCAACACTAATTTGAATGAAATTATTTCTGTTGAATAAAATAATATTAGTTTATTCAACAGAAATAATTTATATATATTAACCTTCCAATTTATTTGTTTACTTTTAATATACTTACACACAAAATAAATCCATCTAATTCTATTCTAATCTTTTCTTGGGTAATTTTATCTTTATGATATAGGTAGTGCAGATAAAAACTGTCAAAATTTTATTAAATTGAATAAGTTGAACTCTTCACTTAATAGATTTTTATCTAGAACAAGATAATATTCCTTTCAATCTGATTCATTCATAACATAGAATGTGTTTTTGCCAGTTTGATTTATAAAATTAATGATATATTAGCTATATATTTGTGTATGTTTCTTGTAATCCCAATCTACGAAATGACTAATAACATATTTCCGAGTGAATGTATCATTCATATATTGCGGAATCCATCTGTCCGAGAGATATGATTATGTTGTGGTATAAAGTTAATGCGTAAACGTCCGAAAATATCTATCTTTCGTAATAAACTGGATGATTACCGCTATCGCGGTTTCAAGTCCAGTGGATTTCCACCCGCGCATCTACAATATGCTTTCCCCTCTATTATGATAGATGACCCATCCAGCCAGCCAGCCAGCCAGCAGCAAACACCCAACATTCACCAGTCACGTCCAGTCCATTGCGCCGCTATCTTATCGCCGCATCAACTGGAATTCAACCCGACTCAGACATTTTAACCCTCTAATTACACTATTCGTATTTTTTTTTCAAGTAACGCACGTTTCTGTATCGATCCTCCAGCTTGCAAATAGAGATATCTGCTCTAGTTCTACACAGTCAGGAGGGTTGCGATCTAATGAAAGGCGGCGGTTTTGGATTCCGGAATCGGAAGTGATCCATAAGCATATTTCCTTTTGTCGTTCGGTTTTACCAACTGCCTGAATTTATGAAGAAAAAGTAAACAAATCATCTTCTAGTGATTTATGTTTCCCGCAAATACATTTCATCAGTCTGTAACGAGTAAAGTTTATATTAGTTGTTTTAGTTTGGTGCTTGACTTAAATAATATTCCATTTAAATAGCAGGTGGTTTTACTTGTTTGAGAAACGTTTTGTTGTTGAATTTTTTAGGTCGAAGTAAAATACATTTGCTTATTTTTCAAATGTATATGTAGGTAAATTAGTTATTTAGTAGTAAAAATTTGGGAATAAAATATATTAATATAAAATATTAATTAATTAATAATTTTTGCAGACAACAATCTTTATTTTTTAAGTATGTCATTTTCACAAAATTTAAAAGTTTATTTATATTAGGTCATTACATTCACTATAAGGTATAGCAAATAAATAAAAATAATTATTTCAGAAATAATTCATTCCAAATGTTGACTGGTTAGAATCAAGCTGTGATAAAATAATAACTTACTAAAGGGATGTATTATTTACAATACATGACAAGCAGCTCTTTACTCACTTTTTCTTAGCGTTTGGGTCCTAGAATATGTCATATATTTCTTCTTCGTTGATGTCAGTGGTGCAATGAATGGAAAGTGATTTGTATTGGTGGAGGCGCCAGGTTGTATCCTGATGGAGTAACAAATCGAATATATTGAATTACGATCTGGTGCGTTTTATTAAGGGCCTAATCAATGGGGAAGCGATCTGTTTTGTTTAATGGATCTCTTGTTGCGGCCTTTTGACAATCCTAGTTTTATCATTGGTCCAGAAGTGATTCAATGTAATTTGTGTAGATGCGAATTATTTTCTACATTTGCATAATAGTGTATTCATGGTAATTACTTTCTTCTTCAGACGAAAACTCTTTGATTGACTGGTGATAGTGCATGTGAATTGCACAGAACAGTTAAATTGGTCCTGTTGGGGATGCGTTTTTATGTAGTTCAAAATTCTTGTATTCTTTTCTAAACACAAGTGACTTCTTTCTTAGATAAGAGAAAACTATAATTCACTACTTACTGATGTTCATGCTTTAAAGGCTGTTATTATGAAGTAAATATTTGTGTTTCCAAATAAATTTCATGCATTCGTATATATAGACTGCAGTACAGATCAAAATAAAAGCTTGCCTGAATAGACCTTGACAGCTGAAAGTTGCATTTATACTACAGATAATAATAATAATAATAATAATAATAATACAAATAATTCAAGAACAAATAGCGAAAGAGATGTCTGATACACAGAACAACACACATACTGCAAGAGAAAAAGAAACACACAATGAGAGAAATGACTTAAACCAAACCAAAAATAATATAGAAGAACATGTCAGCCAAGTGCATAATCAACAACAACAGAATGCACAAAACGAACCAACTACTCAAGTACAAGAATCAGATAACATACAATCTGATGATGACATAAAACAAAAGCTGAAAGGCGAGATGGCAAGAAATATTATGATATGGAAAGATAGTGACCCCACAAAGAGGAAACCAATACCTAGATTGCAATACAAACATAACACCAGTATAATAATAAAAATCATGAACGAAGACATCATAACACAATATATAGATACCGATCTAGGAGATTTACACACCATAATATATACTGCTGCAGTAACAACTGTAATATGCAATGGCCAGAAAATACTGACCGAAGAGGGAAGGAAAAGAATAACAAAAAAACCTATTTGGCAAGTAAGAATAGAAAATAAGATAAGCAACTTAAGAGCTTGCATAGGCAGACTAACTCAGTATATCCAAGGAAATAAGTCCAGAAGAATTGCAAAACATATAAGAGATCTTCTAAAAGATAACAACCAAACCCCTTTACAGATTCTTGACACTCAAAAATAAAAACTTGCACTATATGCGGCACGCTTATGCCGATACACCGAATCTAATAATCGAAAAAGGGAAAATGCTCTATTCTACAAAAGTGAAAAACTCTTCTACAAATACTTAATAAACGAAGAAAAAATGAAAATTACACCTCCCAGCAAAGAAGAACTATCAAAGTTCTGGAAGGACATGTGGTCAAACGACGTTAAGCACAAAGACACTACTAGGTGGATTAGAGATGAAGAAGATAGATACAAAGATATAGACGAACAAAGTCTCTATAAAGTAACCACAGAAGAACTCAAGGAAATTATACAAAACACACACAATTGGAAAAGCCCCGGCAGAGACAACATTCATAACTTCTGGTACAAACAATTTACATGTACACACCACCACTTACAAAAGCAAATAAACAAAAGCATCGCGAATCCCCAAAAACTACCAATATTTCTAACACAAGGAAAAACACATCTAATACCAAAAAGCATTGAAACACAGAACCCAAAATATTATCGACCTATAACATGCCTACAAACCCTGTATAAAATAATAACATCTGTGATCTGTAAAAAGATTGAGAAACATCTAACACAAAATGGTATTATAAAAGAAGAACAAAAAGGATGCAGGAAAGGAATCCAAGGATGCAAAGAACAACTACTAATTGATAGCGTCATCATGAAACAGGTCGAAAAACACCAAAGAAACCTACAGACGTGCTACATAGACTATAGAAAGGCGTTCGACTCTGTACCACACACATGGCTGAAGAGAGTCCTAAGTATATACAAAATTCATGCAACAATAAGGCAATTTATATCCACAACTATGGCATCATGGAGAACAACACTCCTTTTAAACACAGACAATGAACAAATACAAATAACAGACATAGGTATCAAACGAGGTATTTTCCAAGGGGACTCACTGAGCGCTCTTTGGTTCTGCGTGTGTCTAAATCCTCTTTCAAATGCCCTAAACAATACCACATATGGATTCCAAATCAAAAATCAACAACAAACATGTCATAAAATCAACCATCTACTATACATGGACGACATTAAAATATACGGGTCAACAAAAACACAGATCAAAGGATTACTGAAAATAGTAGAAGAAATAACTAGAGACATTAACATGGAATTTGGAATTAATAAGTGCAAGATGTTAATAGTGGAAAGAGGCAAATGGAAAGAGGATATAAATACAGAAATACTCAATAATCAAACAATGGACAACATGGAAAAAGGAGAGACGTACAAATACCTTGGATTCCAACAAAATACGAGAATAGAGCACACGACGATAAAAAAGCATATTATACAACAATATAAAAACCGACTGTCACTTATTCTAAGATCCCATCTAAACTCAAAAAACACCTTTAAGGCGATAAATACATTTGCTATTCCGATACTCACGTATTCATTTGGAATCATAGAATGGACCAAGACAGACTTAGACTAGGTCCATACAGCGACAAATACTCAACTTACGAAGTTCAGAAAACATCATCCTAGGTCATGCAAGGAACGAATGACAATAGACAGAAAAGAAGGAGGAAGTGGCATAATAGATATACATATTCTCCACGCTAAACAGGTAGAAACACTTAGAAACTATTTCTATGGCAAAAACACACGACTACATATGGCAATAGTATAAGCAGATCAGGAATGTACACCACTTAATCTAGCATGCAAAAAACAACAACTAACATCCACTCAAACGCAAGCACAAAAAATAGAACATTGGGAACATAAAGGATTACATGATTAACATCTACATGTCATGAACACCGAAAACATAAACAAACAAGATAGTTATTATAAATGGTTAGAAAAAGGACAACTTTTCCCGGAGACTGAAGGCTTCCTCCTTGCAATCCAAGACCAAGTAATAGCCACGAAAAGTTACCAAAGACATATTATGAAAATCGCAACAATCAACGATATATGCAGAAAATGTCACACGCAACAGGAAACTATACAACACATTACAGGAGGATGCAAACTATTAGCAGGAACGGAATATACTGAAAGGCACAATATCGCAGCAAATATAATACATCAAGCTATAGCACGTCATCATAATCTGATAACAGACGACACTCACTATTATAACTATACCCCAGAGAAAGTTCTAGAAAATAACAAATATAAGCTATACTTCGACGTAACAATACACACTGACAAGACAATAATATGCAACAGACCAGACATAACACTACAAAATAAGATAAACAAAGAGACATACTTAATAGATATTGCCATCCCAGCGGACACAAACATCTCAAAAAAATATACAGAAAAAGTAGACAAGTACACTCCTCTTGCAATAGAACTGGCAAGGAAAATTTACTCAGCACTTACAACAGCTCCAACTAGATAAATTTCTGCACCAACACACCCAAAAAGCAGCAATACTAAAAACGTGCAACATAGTCAGGTAATTCCTGAAGTAATAGAACCATTGTACAGACCTGGAAAATCCCGTATGTACAGAGATTAACCAGTTAAACGCTGAAGGACAAATAAATAATAATAATAATACTTTATTGTCCTACGAAAAAACCAATACAGGACAAGTAATACAAATGTAACTATAGCTTATATTTAACAGTAATAATAAACAAAAATATTTCATTCCAAATAACTAACATAAGAATAATTAACATTAAAAGTACAATTTTCAATTTCCATATTTCTGATTACTTACAAAATACCACCAATAAAATATTTATTCGCATTACGGTACATATGTGTTAAAGGCGCTTTAACTAGAATATTAGTTTTGCATACAGGCAAAACAAATGTATTAGTATGGCGCGAGGCAATTCTAGGTACATGAAAATATATTTTTTTAACTTTTTTAACAAAATTAGCACTATATTCATTGCTACGATCAACAAGTGAAACAAAATTATGTTCAGTAAGTAGTGAATTATAGTCAGTATTTCGATCTGGATATGTGTTATTCCTTTTAAAAGACAAATATTTAAAAAAATTGTTTTGTACTTTTTCTACTATCATTGAGAGAATCATATAATACGGATCCCAGACTAACATACAATACTCTGATATAACAAATGCATAGTAAAGCGATACTATCGCATTTATATTATTGAATTGTTTAGATATTCGCATTATAAAACCCAAAATTTTTAGTGCGGACGATGTTATATTATTAATATGTCTAAAGAATCTCAACTCAGAATCGAAAAGTACACCAAAGTCCAAAATTTTACGTTTTCCTTCGATCATTGTGCCTTTAATGTTATAGTTTCTAACAATTGTTGAATTTTTGCGACTGTATGATACTACATAACATTTAGTAGAGTTTAGTTAAGTTTATTAAATGTGCACCAGTTAATAATAATATTAAGATTAGTTTGCAAATTAATAGTATCTAAATTAGTGTTAACATGTTAATAAATTTGCAAATCATCCGCATAGGCTAAAACTGGGCACTTAATTGATGCAATTAGGTCATCAATGTACAAATTAAACAACAAAGGACCAAGGTTAGAACCTTATGGAACACCTGAGCTGGATGTAAATGTAAAAGAAGAGAAGCCATTATAATAAATAGTATTTTGTCTATTATGTAGATTAAAAATTAATGTAATAAATTTGGATGATGGTCCGAAAAGAGACAATTTCTGCAATAATATACTGTAGTCCAACGTATCAAAAGCACGGGAGAAATAAGTATATATTACGTCGCATTGTCCATAGTTATCAAGTGATTCTGATATGTATTGGGTAATTGATACTAAATTTGTAGTTGTTGAACGACCAGGTATAAATCCATGCTGATTTGGTGAAAGGTAAACTTTTGTATGAGTATAAATGATGGAAAAAATAATTTGTTCAAATATTTTAGAAAAATTCGACAAAATTGAAATTGGCCTGTGGTTATTAATATCATGAGAATCCCCTTTCTTAAAAACCGGACATTTGCATGCTTCCACTTAGTAGAATATTTACATGAAGATATCGCTAAATTAAATATGTTTGTTAGTGGACGAACAAACAAATGTTTACAATCCTTAATTAAAAAGGTAGGAATATTATCAACACCGCATGAGGTAGAGTTATTTAGCTTGTATATGCTTTGCATAACCTGGTGTTCTGTTATGTTATTAACATTAAGCACTTCACGATTGTTTGGTTTTTCTACAAATTTATCGTTTGTTTCAGGCAAATAAACACTCGAAAAATGCTCGGAAAATGCATTAACAATGTCATGGGGCTTGTCATAATGATTTTCACCTGTATATAGTTCACCAGAAATTCTAGATTCATTTCTTTTGACGTGAACAAATTTCCAGAACTCATTGGGGTTATTGGTTAAATTTCTTTCAGTATTAAAAATGTACATATTATATTCTTTTTGTATTCCATTTTTGGTAATGTTCCGGAGTCTTTCAAACTGTGAACGATAATACTTCGATTTGAAACGTTTCCATTTTCTATGATAATAATTCTTAGTTCTTATCTTATACCTTAATTCTCTTGAGAACCATGCGGGTAATTTATAGGATTGCGCATGCTTGTGTCGAGGAACATACCTATCAAAACTATCATATAATATCTCGTAGAAATGATCTACGGCCAGATTCACATCGGTATAGTTTTCTAAAATTAACCAGTCGATAGAGGAAAGATAGTTATATAAACCAAGAAGATTTGCACGCCGAAAATTATATCGAAGGTTATGATTAGATGGAAAATTAGCATCTTGATTATTAAAATTGATGTAAAAAGTACATGTTGAAGATGGATGATGTAAATCTTCAGGTACCAAAAGGTAGAGTGCTCGACACAAGTCATAATGCAATATACTTAAATTAGAAAATATGAGATCTAACAACCTGTTTCTAGAATTGGGTACAGAATTCATTTGATTTAGATTCAAAATTTTTGTAAAACTATTTAAAGAATTTACTTTATAATCTGAAGAATTTGGAACATTAAAGTCACCTATTATTAATACGTGTTTATGCAATAATAAGAGTTCCAAACCTTCAAAGAATAAGTCAAACTCATTGTTCAAAATATCAGGTGGAATATATACTGCTACACAATAAAATTCAAATTGACGCTTGTATTTACATTAACATATAATTAAATCAACAAATGGTACTAAATTAGTAATTTGAACTGAATTTACATTAAAATATGTGACATTATTTGAGAAAACCAACAATACACCACCACCAATAGAACGTTTAGTTCTTAAAAACTCTCGATCTTGCCTGACGACACTATAGGTGTTATTAAACAACTATTTACTGATTCATTTAACCAAGTTTCGGTTAAACAAACAATATCAAACTCACAATTAAGAATATTAGTATAAAATAAGTTCGTTTTTGATTTAAGACCGCGTGTATTTTGGTAATAAAATGTAATTCCAGTTTCTCCGTAGCTCGAAGCATTTCAGAACGAGATAGTTCTGAACATGTGATATGAATAAACTATCGCATCTTATAAAACATTTTTCATCAGTTATATCGATGAGTTTAGAACATTTAATACATTCGATTATATAATTATATAACTCTTGAGGTATAAATATACTGATATCTAAGGCATTAGATACTACATGATTTCCATGTATATGATTTGTTATCTTCGCAGATTGCCTTCTCGGTGTAAGGCATGATTTTATCCAGTCATTAGCTTTTCCTCGTATATCAGAATGGTTCAATTTAGTTAGTAAGATGTTTTATCAATTGTACAGAAGGCCTAGATAGATCCAGGAAGACTCCGCGGGCTAGTTGTTGAGTATATTGATTTTAAAAATGAAAAATCCCTGTTTTTTTTTCAGTTTGAAAACCATGTTGGTTATGGGAAAATAAGTTATGAATTTTAAAAACATTTATAATACGTGATGCTATTTTCGATTCAAATATTTTTGAAAAGGTGCATAAGATACTAACTGATCTATAGTTTTCTAATAAGTCAGGATTTCCTTTTATAAGGATTGAGGTTATTAGTGCATATTTCAAATTCAAATTTTTATTTTCAAATTTATTGATTTCTGAATACGTAATAGGTTAGAAAACATTGAGTTATGGTAAATAGAAATAATAAAAATGTATTAAAGACCTTTACGTTGTAGAAAATTAATTAATAATTAGAAAAACAAAAACATTTCGTAAATCTATAACAATAAGTAATACTAAGACTATAGTCCTTGTTGTTTTAATTATTAGTGAAAAGGAATATTACATTGGTATGAAGCGGACGGGGGGCTTAACTTTCTTGAAAGTAGATTTAGTGCATATTCTTTGAAGAATACATTAAATTCATTGCCCAATTGTTACATATAATTTGTTTTGGGTATTTTTAGTCTTTTCTGTTTTATTGCCTACCATGTATTTGATAATATTCCATGTTGACTTTGACTTATTCATTGATTTCTTTAGTAAATTTTCAAAGTGTTTATTTTGTTGAGAATTTTATAGTTTATTATACATTATTTTTAATTCTTTTAAAGTAGATCTGTACTCTGGTATATAAAGTTTGAAATATCTGCATTTTTCTTTTACACTCAGTTAGTATTACCGACTATGGTAATGAGTTGGTTACTAGAGCCATAGTTTTTATTAAAAAATAGCTGACGTTCAGAATGTTAGAGACTCCCTCTCTGACGATGAAGATATCTTAATGAGATAAATTTTTGGGGAGAGGACCCCTTCTTGGGTTATTCACACTCTTTCTATGTTAAATAGAATATGGATTTGTATAACAGAAAAACGTTTTAACTTTTTTATACTACTTTTTATAAAAAATGTACTACGAAGTGAACGCCTCCAAAATTCAAGATATATGGATTTGTTGTTAGTTTATAACCTTCGGATCCATGTCTTCTCCGTAAATTATCAAGAACTTATTGATGAAATTTTGCTTTACATTAGTCAGTTTATGAGTTTATAGGAGCATAAGATCCCATACTCCGTAAATGGAACTAAGGTGTAGTAGCTACATGTCTTTCTTTTGTCTTGATTTAAGCCTTCCAGTTGCCAAACTTCTACTAAGTTGTTAAGTAAGTAGTTACTCTTAAAGGCTAGGTCATAATTGTGTTAATTACGAGAATTCGGGATTCTTCATAGGTTAGTGAGATCGTATAGAGTTTACAAATCTCTTCTCTTCTTTTACAAGTTTTACAATGTATTTACAATGTGAACTAAAACAGCTGATGAAGGAATAGTCAAATGCAAAACGCAGATCATTTATTTCGGTACAACGGTTGATATAAGAACCTTCAATATTGTAATTATAGAAGCATGGGTTTAATTTGCGTAAAAAAGACAGTACATTGCATTTATAAATATTTAATGATAAATTGTTGTTTGAACACCATTTATTAATCCTATTAATATGTACAATTGTAACTTTAAACAATTATCATCATCATATTGTAAATTTTTGGGTCATCAGCATATATTAGAATGGGACACACAAGATATTTGCAAATATCGTTAAAATAGAGAAGAAATAATAAATGGTCTAGATTAGAGCCTTGAGGAACACCACTAGATACTGGCCTTAATTGAGACTTATATTTATTAATTTCTACTGGAAATTCCCTATTAATTAAGTCAAACGCTTCTTCTGATATAATACTGATGTTGATGTAATCGTCATGTAAACGTTTAACCAACAAATCATGGGCAAGTCTATCAAACGCTTTTGTTATATCTGTATATATTACATCCGCCTGCTTACCCGTGTCCTTTGCTTTTACAACTGACTGTTAAATTTACATAAATTAGTAAAACAAAATCTGTGTTGTTGTACAGATACCTTTGAAAAACAACCTAAGATAGATTGGTCAATAGTTTTCAACATCACTGGAACTATCCTTTTTTTCACTGGACAGATACGCACTTTCTTTCACATAGCAGGAAATTTGCCAGTACACAGGGTAAGATTAAAAATAAAAGTCAATGGTTCACATAACACATGTGCACAATCACAAGCTATAATTTCTGGGGTCATAGCCAAGCCTGCTATACACTTTGCTTTAGAACATTCGAGCTGTTTTCTAACTTCTTCATAATTAATAGAGAAATTTCAATGATGATACCTCTCATGTTGATCATTCTTGGTATTTTTGGGTATAAAAGTATTCACCAAATCCCTCTACAATTTCTTCTGGCTTACTTAGAATCCTATCACCGTATACCATTTCTTCCGGAATGCGAGAAGAATTGTTTTTTGCGTTTACATAATTAAACAACAGGTTAGGTTTTTGCTTTATATGTTCTTCTGTTTGTATAATATATTCTGAATGAGCTAATGTTATATTCTGTTTACAGGTTTTCCTTAGTTCTTCATATTTTGTTTTATGTTCATTTAAATGATATTTATTTTATAATTTATGATATTTATTTTTTAATGTTGCATTTTACGAATAATCCAAGGAGAAAAAAAGTGGCTAAAAATTGTTTTTGTAGTTATGGGAATATTGCGATCAAAGGCACTATAGAACTGTTTATATAAAACATCTCAAACCAAGTTAACACCTGATGTGTTATTTAATTCCTTCAAATTCACGTTTTCTGTCCATAGTAGACTTTTTGAATTTGCGTTTAATATTTGCAGATATATCACACGTCGATCTAATATTCTGTCATTTGCATTTAAAACTGTGTTGTGCTGTAGAAGATAATTATATTTAAAAAGATATTTAACGAATCTAACGCCACAGATGTCAAGTTATTAATATAGCCTGGAATGTTAAAATTATGTTCGTAGATTTGGCGTATATTGGGTGTTATTTAGTTTTTTTGTTCTAAAGTTCGTTTCTTAACTATTCATATATATGTTCAAATGTTCATACTTTTCCTGTTCGTGTCTTCTCGGCACTTTGACATGAACTTACTGGTGGTCGATATGGGGCGCAGTAGTATTATTTCTCTCTTTTCTCTTGATTTAGAGTTCCAGTTCTCAGTTCCAGTCAAGGTTTTATTGTATTCTGAAAATTCTGAAAATTCTTCGTAGGTCATACCGGGGACGTATGGAATATGCAAATCTTCTTCCCCAAAGTCAGGTAGAATATTCTACTGCTCGCATGACACATATAACTGATTGTTCCTCTAGACATCGATAACGAAGTCAGTCTAGGTAATCAGAGCTTGTGAATATCCATTGTCCGATATGTATCGTATAAGAATATCAAAGCGTAGGAAATTTTCGTTTATTAATAGTAAAGCATATTCTTTAGTATATGTAGTAAATGAAATACTCTGGTTGTAACTTAAACAGGTTTTTAATGTTGAAACACTGCGACACAGTGGCTTTATGAGATAGATAACAAGTGGTTTTATAACCTCATAGATTATTACGAGTGGTTTTAAAGCCTACTAGTTTATGACAAGTGCTTGTTTAATAACCTACCACTTTATAAAACCACTTGTCAACTACCTAATGAAGGAACTGTGTGGGAAAATAATTATCGCAGTGTTCCAACATTTAAAATGTGTATAATTTCTTAACCAGGGCGTTTTATTTACTACATATATTATGGAAATTCACCAAGTAACAGCCACTTTAATCCAATACATTATTTAGTTGTTACTCATTTTATTGCAAGCTTTGACCGCCTGCTTACAATATCATCTCCTTGCAATATCTTAAATAGTAATTTTCTATGTGAATATTTCGACTGATTCCGGGTATGTTCAAACTAGATCGAAGGTTAATGCTTAAAATCCTTGATTGGTTATTGTGGTTTGTACTAAATCTGCAGGTTTAGTAAATTTGAAACGTTGAAATGAAAGACCTTAAACCTTCTAGTTTTTGTACTTCTTCTAATACGTTAGTTAAATAATACAAATTAGAGTTCACTTAGTATGTTATAGACTTCCTCTTTGAGGATGAAGATGTCTTAATGATGTAACCTGATCAATTTTTTGGTAAGGACCTATGAATGTTGTATGGTATTTTTCAATATATGTGGTGGATTTGTTGTTGTTAGTTCATAACTTTTAAGTCAATGTCTTCTCAGTACTTCAGCAAGTACTTAATAGTGAAATACTGCTTTACGTTAGTCAGTTTATGAGTTTGTAGGAGCATAAGATCACAGACTTCGTAGTAGTAATATATTTTTCTTTCATCTTGATTTGTCTTTCAGTTCCCATTCTTCTACTAAGTGGCTTAGTAAATAGTTAGAGTCGACTTCTTTTAATATTTACGTAAGTTAAATAATACAAGCTAGAGTTAATTTTCTTTACAGTGAAGAAAGTGAACTCTAACTTGTATTATTTAATCTATCTTGACGCAACTCAAGAAATAATTGTTGATTTAAGCACTAAAGTTTTGTTTCACTTGTAAAACATAAATTAATTGTTTTGTTCAACAATTTAATTAATACAAAATTGCTTCACTGCGAGTGAAGTGAAAAAATTATTTCATCGTTGTTTAATCCGAGGAATTAATTCGGTTTAATTCTGAGAATTCAATTTGTAATTATCTTTTGAAAGTATATTAATTTTTTTAAATTTTATCCAAATAATAAGAGGCAAGCTGCATAACAACAGTAACAAAACATGTTTCACTAAATAATACGTATTGTAGGAGTTGGAAATTTTTGATTAAGACCTTTATTTTAATGGAGAAACCCATGTCCATGTGTTTAAAATATATGAAGCGACAAGCATCGATATGAATCATTAAAAGAATTCCAAGAATTGTTCAAATAAATTAAGAGCCAAATAAAGATGATGGTGGAGTCAACACTTGATAATGACCTTCAAAGGTCGAAACTAAACTAAACTAAACTCATTAAATTTTGGTAATAAAGGAATCTTTGACTGGCTGGTATGGTTCATAGTAAATCTTTGTGTTTTATATTCCATATACTCCAATATAACATTAATGGAAAAGTTCTAACACACTGTTTAGAATATTCTGAACGATAAGCATCTATGTGAAAATTTTGACTAATTCCAAAAGTGGTTCAAACAAGTCAAAGAATGGCGACGAATAAAGGATTTAAGATGTTAAAACCTTGATTTCCTTCTAGCCTTGACATAAAAGACGTTGTTTAATGTATTTGTAAATACAAATTCATATATTCTTCCATTGAAACAAACTTCAACTTTTATTATGTTCTACAGCCTCCAGCATGATAATTAAAAAAGTTGTGTCCATCTGCTTTCGACATTTTTAATGGAAAGCATCGATTTGAATCTTTCGACTAATTTAGGGAATAGTACAAAAATTAAATTCCTCATTGGTTTTTATAGTTTGTACTAATCCTACTGATTTTATCTTAAGACTTTAGGCTTTGTTTTTGAGGACATGATTAGTCAATTATGTCTCCTCGCATATTATAATGAAACTTGATTGTATTTTATGTTCCATTCCACAGAGCTTGTAATATTTAAAAATGTTAAACATCGATGTGACTTTGTCTGATTCCAGGAATGGTTCAATTGAATATAAAATTGATATTTTAAATCCTTCATTGTTTTCTGTACTCTGTATTAATTCTTCTGGTTTAGTAAAACGTTTTATGTATTCGTTGATATTTTTCTAATGAAACTCTAGTTGTATTTACCAACAATGTTTGGAAGCTGTTATTTAGCAAAATTTTGTTAGACATATTCTCCTTCTTCTTCCTCTTCTTCATTTAAATATGTATCTTTATCTTTTATCTGTATAGAGCGGATTTCTTCGCATAGGATAGATGAGATAACGAGCTGAACATCTCTGATTGAATCATGTTCGCACAAAAATAGTACTTCATTAGGGATGTATTTGATGACATCATACTCCTACTCTCAGGGCTTCACTTTTTAAAGCCACTTTTGTAGCTGTTGGTCATTAGCTATATGTCCAGTGTGTATGTATTTTTTATTTAAATATGTAAGCACAGTGGGTTATTACAGCTAAAGTGAATACAAACAAAACATCCAGTAGTTTTGCTAGGGCAGATTGAGCATATTAAACACGTTTTTAGTCATAATAAAATGTATTAAAATCCTTTAGTTCGTTGTAGAAAATTAAATAATAAATTTAAAAATACGAAAACATTTCGTGAATCTACAACAATGAGTCTTA
This sequence comes from Ontholestes murinus, assembly GCA_963969525.1. NCBI lineage: Eukaryota > Metazoa > Arthropoda > Insecta > Coleoptera > Staphylinidae > Ontholestes > Ontholestes murinus. The sequence continues at coordinate 47,973,369 of OZ018395.1, forward strand.
CTAAGACTACAAAACAAATTAATTTGAAACAACTACTTCTCTAGCTAATACTTCGACAGACATTGAATAATACAAATTAATTTGCGTGTTACAAATAGTACAACTATCAAAGCAACACTAATTTGAATGAAATTATTTCTGTTGAACAAACTAATAAATGATAAAATGTACTTTAGATTGTTTAAATGTAACTATTACATGAAAAATTACGAAAAATGAATTTTAAACTGATTTCATTAAATTAAATTAGCAAAAGCAATTAAAAAATCTAGCATTCAAGTTTATAATCATCTGCAGACACGTGTTTCGAACTTTCGCTCTCTTCAGTACAGCTTTATTATAAAATTGATCTTAAATACAAATAAAAACACTTACTAAAATAAATATAATGAAATATGATAATAAATATAATGAAATATAAATAACTTACTCAGATATGTACGGCAACTGACACAAGAATGAAATATAATCGACTGAAGGTCTGATTTTATACCTGAGGTGGATTAGTGAGTTCTACAGAAATCATTACGTTCGGGATTAAGGAAAAATACCCACTTGGAGCATAATTGAATAATAAAATGTATTAAAATCCTTTAGTTCGTTGTAGAAAATTAAATAATAAATTTAAAAATACGAAAACATTTCGTGAATCTACAACAATGAGTCTTACTAAGACTACAAAACAAATTAATTTGAAACAACTACTTCTCTAGCTAATACTTCGACAGACATTGAATAATACAAATTAATTTGCGTGTTACAAATAGTACAACTATCAAAGCAACACTAATTTGAATGAAATTATTTCTGTTGAACAAACTAATAAATGATAAAATGTACTTTAGATTGTTTAAATGTAACTATTACATGAAAAATTACGAAAAATGAATTTTAAAATTCATTTTTCGTAATTTTTCATGTAATAGTTACATTTAAACAATCTAAAGTACATTTTATCATTTATTAGTTTGTTCAACAGAAATAATTTCATTCAAATTAGTGTTGCTTTGATAGTTGTACTATTTGTAACACGCAAATTAATTTGTATTATTCAATGTCTGTCGAAGTATTAGCTAGAGAAGTAGTTGTTTCAAATTAATTTGTTTTGTAGTCTTAGTAAGACTCATTGTTGTAGATTCACGAAATGTTTTCGTATTTTTAAATTTATTACGTTTTTAGTCGCTCTCCCAGACTAACCAGACTAAGAACTGCTTTAGTAGTAACTTCTTGCATAATCCATTTATCTTTGAAATATTGATGTTGCTTTGTACAGTAGGAAATGCATTATTTTAATGCAGAATAATAGACACTGATGTAGCAGTAACTATATTCAGTGAATGACAGTTTTCGCAAAATTGTAATCGCCATCTTTCTTTGGAACTATGACTATAGGGCAATGTACAATTTTGAATGATGCTTAAGTCCAGCATTTCATTTAACTGTATGTTTGTTGCATAACTTTAAATAATTTCTAAAGTACGTGAGTGATCGATAGACAAATAATATGTACTTGAATGGCCATTAGATGATTTTAATAAACATGAATGATCATGAATGAACTTGAATGATCACCGAATCGCCTTAAATCTTCTTGAATAATCATTGGATAATCGATTTTTTGGATGGTATTAAATAAACTTGATTGAATAATCATTCAATATGATTTTGAATGATCTTTGGATTAGCTTAAATTACTTTTAAATGGTCAATGAATAATCTTAAATTACCTCGAATGTCCAGTGGATGGCTTGATGACCTTGAGAGATCTTTAGCCACTTCAAATTTCCATAAGTGGTCTTTAGATGACAAATATTCTTGAAAGGCCATTATCTGATCTTGAATGGTCATTAGATCACCCGAAACGATCTTGAATAATCATTATACAACTTTAAATAATAACGAATGGCATTGAGTGATCGTTAGCATCATAATAAATAAATAATAAATAATAATAAATAAATAGACTATATGCCCTGGTTAAATAACTTTAATAAACTTGAATCATCATTATTAATATAAAACACCTTAACTCGTAACTCGTCAATTAACATTACATGACCATTATTAATATTGAATAATCATCGAATTTTCTTAAATTATCTTGAATAATCATTCAATAATCTTGAATAACCGTTGGATGTCTTTGAACGACTTCTGGATAACTTATATCTTAAATAATATTATGTGCTAATAAAGGGACACATATTACATTAAATAAACTTGAATGATCATTTTATGATTCTGAATGATCATCTGATCAGTTTAAATGACTTTAAATGATCGTTAAATAATCTCGAAAAACCTAGAATAATATTGGTGACTTAAAATGATCGACCTTGAGGGATTATTAAACACATCAAAAGTGAATAAATGTTAATCAGATCACCTAAAATGATCATGAATGATCATTGTATAACTTTAAATAATATTGAATGTTCTTGAGTGATCGTTAAACACATATATGGACTAAGGTGGTCGTTAGTTGACTTTGAATAAACTAAATGACCGTTACTGATCTTGAATGATCATCAAATCACCTTTAATTATCTTGAATAATTATTACATAACTTTTAATTACTTTAAATGACAGTTGTTTGTCTTTGAACAATCTTTGAAATGACTGTGTAATCTTAGATGGCACCATGTGTTAGATAACCTGAATGATTATATAATCTTGTATAATCATTGAATCAGCTTGAATGACTTTAAACTATCGTTGGATAATCTTTAATAACGTCGAATGTACAGAAGCCGACTTCAAATTATCGTTAGATGATCTTGAGAGATATTTAGACACAACAAAGGCCTATGAATGGTAGTTAGATGACATATATGATCCTAAATTAATATCAGATCACTTGAAATGATCTTAAGTGATCATCGTATTAGCATTAATTATCATTAGATTATCTTTAATAAATAAACTTAAATTATGTTAGATTCTTCTTATATATTTTGGTTCAATAAAAGCTTAAATTAGAATATGTTCTACTGAAGATAATCCCCGTTGATTCAATTTTATTTCGGAAAATTTATACATTATGACCCAACATATCTTTTCTACAATGCTCTTCATGCTAGCTTTAGGTCTCTAAAAATAAAACAACCTTCATTAGTAGCATATTTCTAAAGAAATATAAATTATTTATTTTAGCCTAAAATTTGCAAAAAAATATTTATTAATTTTTGTTTAAGGTTCAAAATTAAATCAAAATTAAATGTTTAATTGTAGAGGCGTTTACTTTGTAGTTTTTAATCGTTTCTTCTTCTTCATAAAATTATTGTTTATTTACTAATACATTATTTATTTTTGGTTACTACAATTTCAATTAGATTGTCTAAGTTGATAATGATCAGGTCTTAAACCAAAAATTATTGTTGTGATATTTACAAAGAAAATAATTTTTAATTTATTTAAAGTTTTAAAAAGCAAAACAAAGTAAACGCCTCCAATGTCAAACAATTAATTTAAATATAATTTTATTTTTTTAATAAAAAATCTGGAAAAAAATTATAAATATATTATATTTATTTATTACTGTTATTCGCATTTGACACATTTAAAAATTTGCGACTGGAACGTTAGCGTAAATTACGGCATGCGCTCTTCAATGCCAATACAAACTTTCAACAATTTTTGCGTTCGTCGGGGTAACGTGAGACTCGTGCAGCTCTAAAAATATTTTGGCAACGTCCGTGGACTATAAAATTCACTTCATTCCTTTACACAAACGCGTTTTCTTAAACAAACATACAAACGATTCTATAATAATAATTAAAATATTCACAACATCCTGTTATTCTGATAAAAGTAATGATAAAATTTCAATGAATTTTCAATAAAATTTGACGTAGAAAACTACTAAAATATCAATAAAAACCGCGACCAATTTTAAGGTAAGAGTAAATAAAAATTTTAAAATTTTAAATGAAATGGTCAATATGTTGAATAGATCAATTATGATAAGTAAACTTATAAAATCATATAAAATGATGTATTGTTCTTAATCAAAAATGTCCTGTTTCTAAAAAACAATTTTAAAATAAGATAATATAATAGCTCTTTAAGCCTTTGAATTAGCTCGGTGCAATCCTAATTAATATTTTAGTTCAAATTTACAACTACTTAAAATTTACTACAACCTATTATAATCGGTCAGAACATGCAGAAAATTTAAAGAAATCAAGTTGTTAATTTGATGTGATTACAATAATTTGTGATAATGACAATTCATAAAGGATATTTTCAAATAAGGAATAGTTATTACAGAAGCATGAAGTAATGCATTAAAAGTGTTTAGTAAATATACTAATAGAATATGAAGAGGATGTTTGATTGATCATTTTAGAGCAAAATCCATTTTGTTAGTTTCGAAGATTGCTAATTCAGCTTAACATATCATTTTGGTTTAAATTATTTAAATTATTGGTTTTTGAGTTACGTGAAGAGAAATTAATAAAACACGTTAGAATTCACTTTCTTTACAATTTATTTTGTATTCACTAGATGTACATTTCGAGCACTAAGTGCTCATTAGGTAGCTATTGATAATGAGCACTTAGTGCTCGAAATGTACATCTAGTGAATACAAAATAAATTGTGAAGAAAGTGAATTCTAACGTGTTTTATTAATATCATTTTGGGCCATATTTTAAATTTGGTATTAATCTACAAAATCCACCATTTCCAGCTATAAGTTAAACTTAAAACTATTTTTTTTATACGTTAGAACATTAGAGGTCCTATTGAGACAAGTTCTGATAGGAATAAAATACTCTGCTTGCTGTTTGCTGAAAATAAAAGGAAGCATGCTGGGGAATTATAGAGATATAATTGAGAAACTACTGGTAAATTTCAAAAATTTGAAAGAGAAATGAAAAAAAACAACAATCATAAGAACCCAAAATCTCCAAACAAAATTGTTGTAACTAGAACCTTTGAAGAAAATTCTACAAATTTGAAAGGGAAGGGCTTGGAAATACTGGAAACATAGATTCAACCAAATGAGGCAAGAAGTACTGAAAATTCTAGAAAAGAAAGCCAATAAAACAGGTAATATGTTAGAAAATCGAACAAAAAATAATAGAAATTCAAAAAAGAATTGTGTTGAGTCATATCAGATTTTTACTATAATAATCAATTTTATAGAAGGAAATTGAATTTTATTCAGTTATATATTGACCACTTTTTTCGATGACCTTTTGCTATTTTTCTGGTAACATCAGGATGCCACGCTCCAAGAACATCTGGTCTTTCCCAGCAAAAAATGAGGTGCTGTAAAACACCATTTTCTGAATTAATTTGTTTAATGCAAAGTTCTGCAAAGATCGAAACAAATGTTAATCGGACAGCGCAAGATCTGGTGAGTGTGGTGGATGGTCCATCACAACCCATCCAAACTCTACCAACTTCTAGTGGTTTACTAAAATTGTGTGTGATCTCGTGTTCTTATAGTGCATCACAACACCCTTATGGTTTGTCAATTCTGGGCACTTTTTGTTAATGTTAATTGTCCAATTGGCGACACTATACAACCGTATTGGTTCTATGGTATCACCTGAAAATACACTAAGCGTTTGTAATCCCACCAAGATGAGACCATAACCTTCTTTTGATGAATATTTGCTTTGGAAGTGGTTACAGCTAGTTCATCGGACTTGCAATATGGTTCCTTTCGCACAAAGTTGTCGAAAACTATCCAATTTTCATCCCCAGTGACCATACGTATGAGAAATGGATCATTTTTATTGTTTTTCAAGAGCTTGACGTAGGCGTTTATGCGCTTTACTAAATAAATTTCTGAGTTCATGTGAAACCCAAATGTTGATCCCAGCTTGTGCAAATATCTTTCCACGATCATTTCAGAAATATTTAATATTTCTGCAAACTCTCTAACTATGTAACGGTGATTTGCTTCGTTTAATGCCTTTATATTATCATATTTGGCTTCAATTGGCATTCTTGAAGATGGCGTATCGTCATTGAAATTACCGGAACAGAATTTGGCAAACCAATTCTGGTACTAGCGTTCTGTTAAGCAATATTTACCGTACACATCACATAACTTTTTATGGTACTTCTTTGCGTTTTTCACTTGTCTAAAGTAAATCATAGCGATATTCCTGCATCTGCCTATCCATCTTTTGACAACTGCTTTACGACGACTAGAAAATCGATTTACTTACATTTTGTAATGACAATTGAACTGTCAAATGCTATTTAGGACTCAAGATAAAAAATTCAATTAAATAGATGCTTTTCTGTTCATGGCATAAAATATAACTAACTAATTTTGATGGGAAAATTTTTTGGACCAAATATTGACTCTGACACTAAATAACGATCCAACATATATTTTGCAAAAAATCTCAAGTTAAACCCCACTTCTGAATTAAGAATACTTGAAAATAAATTTCAAAAATATATCTTGAATGATGTTATAAGACGGAGAGGAGTCTATGACAGTATAGAGATCTGGAAAATATGGATATCCGATATTGATCCAAGGATTAGTGGCGAATGTCCCAGGAAGATATTTTATTGAAGACTACTACTATATACAGCTTTTACTAGAAATATTTAAGCTAAAGTTTCATCGACGACACCAACGACATGATTATCATAGGCAACTTATTATTTAAATACTAACTTTTCGTAGTGACATTGAAGATAAATTCAATACCAAATGTTTCAATCTAAATCTCAATAATTAAATCTTGAAACTTAATTACTTTAAGTACCTAACATATTTAAACGAAACTCTGGATTTATATTCATCAATGATGGTGAATAATGATGAAGGGGCACCCATAGGCAAAACATAGGTTCACAATGAGAATACTGCAATGGTTAGAATAGGATGCTATTGCTCTGTTTACTTGAAGATAAAACAAATAAAACTATAAAATCGTTTATAAAGTGAAAGAATTTTGAAACTATCCGCAAGTCCGTATTCATCGCTAATCATGTTGATGGAGAAAAATGCTACATCAATTTTTGTTTTAACTTAATAATAAAAAATACACATTACCTGTATTTACAATATTTTTTGCTTTCTCGGCGCTTGATAAAATATTGGCAAGTGAAAGTAGCTGCCGAGAAAGTAAAGTAGGAACAGCATTAAGGAAATTTATTGGCATGCCTTCTGATTTTTGTATAATGTGCCTACAACATTCGAGAAACCTATTAATATTAAAAGGACTCTCCTGGAAAACTTTTCCAGTGAAAAAATTGAGAAAGAAAAACCTTCTAGAACTAGAAGCGCTAAGGATTTTAAACAATTAATTAATTTCAAGAAAGAATATATTACATCACCTCTGAAGTTTATCGACGGTAAATCTCATGATTTTCTATGAATTTCCCTCAACAAAGTAGAAGAAATGTTTCGATGAAAGTAATAATATCAGGATACATTTCAAATATTGAAAAATGTACTTGCTACCGCATTAATTTTAATTTATCTATTAACAGTTAAACATTTTGTTTCGTACATTAATGGATATAAGAATTATGAGGATGGACAAGAAAATGTTATCAACTATTTTATTAAAACCAAGTCTAAAGCAAAACAAAATAACTACATGAAAAGGAAAGAATCATGCAATAGAAACATCGTTTGGTTTTTTATAAATATCTATGTGAAAAAAGTACAAACAATGCTACTCATAAATGACTTCTTCTGTTTAAGAATCTAAAAGTATTTTAAATTGTTCTTCTAATGATTGAAATAATTGAAAAGGCTTCAGGATAAAGGACATAAGGAATTCAATTTCATTCAGTTTTTTTTTTTTTTTAATCAAACAAGAAAGCTAAACTACCGTAATCTGATTATACTGGGTCCTGCAAAAGTGCGTCAGGCTTTCCTAGCGCCTTTCTCGTAAGAGATAGAAAAAAATGTTTCGTATAAACATTTATTGATTTAAAAATCTCTATGCCGTAAAATTATTTTCAAATATACAGGGTGTCCCAATTTTGCGGTATAACAAAAGCATACATTTTTTTAAATGGAACACCCTGTATATTTTTTCTTTTTCTAATTTGGATAATATTTTATAACTTAAACCTTTTTCTGGTTTTTAATTTCGATATGGCATTTCCGAGTTATTGACGTTTTTCTGAAAAAAATGTAAAAAGCGGAGGTTCACAAAAAAAAATATTCTGATGTTCTATTTAAAATTTAAGAAATTTTCTTTTTCCTATGGTTGGTCATAAGTACTGTTTAGGTACCAGTGTTAAAAATTTTCACTTTTGAGGAACCCTGCCTTTGTATCAGACACGCCATTTTCTAAAATTTCAAATTGTCGTAACACTTGTTTTTTTAAATGGAATCATATATTTTTTAAATTTTATATTATTCTGCATCTAATTTCCTACAAAAAATATTAAGCATACCCTATACCTAAAATTGATATTTTTCAAGATATAAAAGGATTTATATTTCAAACGGTTCTTGAATACGAATTTGTTTTTGAATAGATAGCTATGACTGAAAAAAAATGCATCTGTCAATTAAACAATAAGTTTGGTATGTATGGTTGCATTGTACGTTACGATTATAACAATGCAATTTTTGAGAAGAATTAATTGATGTGATATATGCTGCTGGAGAATGCGGAATTAATTGTTTGCAAGCCTAAAGAATTTATGCTCAGCGCTACCCAGATAGGCGAAAACAATTATTTTTCTTATTATTCGATTAGATTAGGAAGAAATGCCAAACTTTGCAAATAATAATATCACTTAATAAAACACTGACGTAATGTAAGGTTTCAAAAAATCGTTTTATTGTTCTACAACAATTGTTTCGCCACACAGTGGCTTCATCAGGTAGATGACAAATAATTGTTGTAGAACAATAAAACGATTTTTTGAAACCTTACATTACGTCAGTGTTTTATTAAGTGATAATATGGAGTTTCAACAAATAACGGCCTCATCAATCCAATAAATAATAATATGTCTAAACCCCATAGTTATTGAGATATTTAATTGTCATAAAAATAACCATTTAATTATACATACTTCTATGTACGGAGTTGATCATGCTGAGGCAAAATAACTAACAAAATGCAAGTAAGTGTCAATGTGAGATAATACGATTCATTATTTTATTCCAAAGCCGGGAAAGATAACAAAATTATTTACTGCAGTAAATGTTCAAAATGTCTTCAATTTTCATTTAGGCATAAATTAATTCGCCGCTGAAAGACCTTTCCACAATTCGTTGATGCATATTCATTGGTGCTGTTGGTGGTTCCTTAAAAAACAATCTCGTTTAAGTATCCCCACAAGAAAACGTCAGGTTTTGTTAGATCCGGAGATCTAGCAGGCCATTTTGTGGGTCCATTCCTACCAATCCACTGGTTGGGAAAAATCAAATACCCTCAAGTCTTGCGAAAATTGGACAGGTGCTCCGTCTTGTTAAAACCATACCCTGTTTCTTGTTAGTTAGGGTATATTAGCTAACGTTCCGGGTAATTCAATTCAGGAAGTGCAAATACATAGGCCTATTGAGATGGCCCTCGAAGAAATGTGGACCTACTACATGGTTTCCAAAAATTCCGCCCCAGACATTCAAAGACCGTTGATGCTGATGATCAGCTTGTCTCATAACATGCGGATTATCAGTTGAATAATAGTGAAAATTGCCTGTTGACAGATGCGTTGTTATGGGATGTCCTGAATTTCCTGTCTTCCCCAGATACAAAATTCGGAACGAAATTGAAAATCAGTATTACTCAGTTCTTGATGTAGCTGAATATGGTATGCATGATCTCGATTTTTTTTCAGAATGCTTTGTATTGACTTCTCGCTTATGCCAGTTCCTTCACCAATGTCTTTTTGGTTTAAGTTGGGATGCTCAGTTGCTGTTAATAGCACTGAAAGTTGGTTTTCCTCGTTGATAATAGGCTTTTTTCTTTTTTGTTTTTTGTAATTCACACTTCCCATTTCAATAAATCTATTGAGTAAGTTCCTAAAATATTTCTCCTCCGTTCGCCCTTTTCCAAATCCATGATGATAATTTGCTGTCTACTTATACCGCGAAACGGAGAGAATCACTTTGCAGCAAATATCAGAGAGATTTACATGTCAAACTAATTGTTTAATTGACAGATGCATATTTTCAGTCATGGCTACCTATTCAAAAACAAATTCGTATTCAAGGACCGTTTGAAATATACATTCTTTTATATCTTTAAAAATATCACTTTTAGGTATAGGGTATGCTTAATATTTTTTGTAGGAAATTAAATGCAGAATAATATTAAATTTAAAAAAAATATATGATTCCATTAAAAAAAAAAGAGTTACGACATTTTGAAATTTTAGAAAATGGCGTGTCTGATTCAAAGGCAGGGTTCCTCCAAAGTGAAACTTTTTAACACTGGTACATAAACAGTACTTATGACCAACCATAGGAAAAAGAAAAATTCTTAAATTTTAAATAGAACATCAGAATATTTTTTTTTTTGTTAACCTCCGCTTTTTACATTTTTTTCAGAAAAACGTCAATAACTCGGAAATGCCATATCGAAATTAAAAACCAGAAAAAGGTTTAAGTTATAAAATATTATCCAAATTAGAAAAAGAAAAAATATACAGGGTGTTCCATTTAAAAAAATGTATGCTTTTGTTATACCGCAAAATTGGGACACCCTGTATATTTGAAAACAATTTTACGGCATAGAGATTTTTAAATCAATAAATTTTTATACGAAACATTTTTTTCTATCTCTTACGAGAAAGGCGCTAGGAAAGCCTGACGCACTTTTGCAGGACCCTGTATAAGAAAAGGCTAAAATATTGACTCTGGCACTAAGTAACGATCCAACAAATATTTTGCAGAAAATATCTCAAGTAAAATTAATTCAAGCGTCTGACAAATATACTTTAAACCCGACTTCAGAATTGACTACACTTGAAAAGAAATATAAATAACTTTAACAATGTTAGTTAAGATTACTTAAAAAGAAAAAGAGAGGAAGCGCAGCATTTAGTTCTGGAAAATATGGACATCCGATATAGATTTAAGGATTAGTGTCTCAGGAATATATAATATATAATAACAGCCTTTTCTAGAAATATTTAATTTGGCAACATATTATTTAAATACTAGCTAATAGTAGTGATATACAAGATGAATTCCATACCAAATATTTCCATTCAGATGTCAACAATTAAATCTTGAAACTTAATTAGTTAAATTACCCATTTAAAGGAAACTGTATTTATTGTCATCAATAGTAGTAGCAAAACATAGGTTCACAATGACAAAACTGTACTATTTAGAAATAGAATGCTATTGTTCGGTTTACTTGTAGAAAGTAATATTTAATAATGAGAAGGATCACAGCAGATAATCCAACAGAAATAAATATACTGTCCGAAAATACAAAAATTAATATCCACTTAATCGATGTTTGTTTGTCCGATATAAAGGCAGAAACTTCAAAACCCGATTATACGAACATAAAAAATCTATATTAGATAAAAACCCAAAAACAGGCTTCGCAAGACACTGCATTGATAACAACCACATATTTGATCCATCTCAATTTAAAATTTTGAGACAAATGCAAAAATGTAAAAAACTTAATTACTGGGAAGTTTTTCACATTAAGAAAGCCCTAACTTGCGGCAAAATCGTCACTAATGATAATCTGGAAATTCCAAACTCCCCGTTGCTAAATACATTTATTGCGTCTGTCCCGAAATAGGCTTAAATTAGATATATAAGCGAGCAATATTTTCTTAGATTTTAGTAATCCTTGTAAAACCCTTTGAGAATGATCGTGTGATCGAAACTAGTTAGGGAAGTAAAATAAATAAAATTGTGAAACAAATAAAACCAAGTGAAATTAATTACACATTTACCCAATCGCTACAATATGTTTCACCAAGTGATAGATGAATCAAAAGTTCGTAGTTCATCACTAGTCATGTTGATAGATAAAAATGCTGAATCAATAGATGAATTAAAACACTTGGTATGATTTCACTTGTTGTTTATTATTCTCCGACTAGTTTCGACTATAAGTCATTCTCAAGGAGATATGAGAATGACTTATAGTCGAAATTAGTCGGAGAATAATAAACAACAAGTGAAATCATACCAAGTGTTTTAATTCATCTATCAAATTAATTCAAAAATGATTCACCACGGGTTAAGTGAGAAATTAATTAATCATGCTGAATCAACTTTTCTGTTAACTTAATAATAAAAATAAAAATAATTATTGCTTTCTCGAAGCTTGATCATTGATTGGCAAGTGAAAGTGGCTGCCAGGAAATGAGAAAGACATCATTTAAAGTATGAACAGGATTTAGGAAATTTATTGACATGCCTTTTGGTATATGTAATGTGCCTGCAACAGTCGACAGAGAAAATACTAAAATAATTCTTCTGGAAAACTTGAAAATTGACAAATCCTTCAAGAACTAGAAAGATTCCAGATTAAAACAATGAAGTATTAACTGTATGTTAAGGACAAAATCATAAAGTAGTACAAATAATGCTACTAATAAATAACTTCTACAGTCTAAGAATCTAAATGTATTTTATATTGTTCTTCTAAATATCCTGAGTGGTTGAAAATGCTTCAGGATAATGGACCTAAAGAATTTAGAGGGTATGCATAAATTTTAAAATAGAACATGAATGCTTAACTACCGCAATCCGATTATATGTTATAACAAATTATTGGAACTATCAAAGACCCTGGGTTTTAAACTCTTTTTATTTGCCAAACGATTACCAGTAAATCGAACAGACTCCTATACGAATTGCCTTGAGTTGTGAACTACCTCTTCTCTTGATTTGATGTTTTGTTGCCAATTGTGGGAAGAAGAGAAGATTATATAAGGGTTTTTATTGGCTTAACAACTAAGTACTTTTAATACAAAAAAAAAATATTTAATCAACCAATTATTTTCCATTTTGTTCAATAACCCTTCGCCATCTATCTTGCATCTTCATGATTCCGTTCTCTTAAAATTTCTGGTCCTTTTTAGCAAAAAAACTAAACCAAGTGATATTTAAGGTCTTCCTCATTTGTGAAAGTTTTACAATTTAAAAATTCTATAAACTGTGAAATAAATGGTTATCCGATGGTACAAAGCTTCAGTAATTTCCCACTAGTGGCCAAATATGTGTGAGGTCTCACGTTGTCCTTTGCGATTAACCAATTCTAATCGTTTTTCTTTGATAGCTTCATCTAGTTTTATGAGTTGTTGGCAGTACACATCTGAATTGATCATTTGGTCCCTTGGAGGTAGCTCAAAATACCTTTGTAATCCCACTAGATTGACAACATTTTACTGGTGAAATTGAGCTTTCGATGTGTTTTAATCTGGTTCGTTTTTCATACAACATGATCGTTCTCGGATATGTTGCTGTATAATGCCCATTTTTTGTCACCAGTTTCACCTTTTCAGTAAGGCTTTCATCTCTCTGCTATCTCAGGAGCAGTTATATGACGATTCTGTTCGACTATGGTTTTGATTTGATCGTCATCAAGTTCGGTGGGCCGACCAGAACGTTGCTCGTCTTTAAGAGAAAAATCGCCAGAACGAAATTTTTTAACCTATTCTAGCACATACACTCCGTTAAACAATCATTACCATAAACTAAACATATCTTATTGTTATCTGCAGCAGCTTTCTTTCCTTGGCGGAAACAAAAAAGTAAAATATGCCGAAAATGTTCAATTCTTCTGATATTAATCAAAATACATCACTAACACTGGGCATTCATAAAAATGAAGCAAAGCTATTTATGAACGACAATAAGAAATTTAAGAAAAAAAATCAGCTCTGAAGTTTTTCGACAGTAAATCTTAGGATTTTCCATTAATTTGCTTTACTAAAATGAAAGAAATGTTTCAATAAAAGTTAGAATATCATGAATAATGCACTTATGTGGTATTAAGTTTGAGGTTATCTGTTAGCAAATAAAAAAAATCGGTATAAGAATTATAAGAATTGGTGCTGTTTTATAATAAATCTAGGACGAACAAAAAATTTATTAATCTTCTTTATTAAGATCATGTCTAAACCAAAATATGTGCGTGATAAAGAAAGAATCATGCAATAGAAATATCGGTTAGCAATTGTTCTATGAAAAAATGGTTGAGGAAAAAGGTGTTGAAGAAAAACAAAACAAAGAAGACAACTTAACAATCATCATATGATACTATATTAGAATGAACTAGTGGAACCATGAAAGACACCTTGATTTCATCTAATTTTGTTTACCTATTGGTCACCAGTACACCGAACAGACTACAGCAAGCAACACCTGGGATTAAGAATGACCTCGTCTTTTGATTAAAAGGTTGGTTGCCAACTGAGAGTATAGGTGGCATGAGAAGATTATGCTAGTGATCTTAGGTGTATGATAAACAAAATTAATAAAGAAAAATTGCGACATAGAAGCAAATATCAGCGATTATTAAAATGAGGATATGGCATGGTTATTCAATTCAAACAACATCAAGGGTTCTTCCCAAAGTGCAAACGTTATGAAATAAGATAAACCAAATTGTGGTAAAGATCAATGTCGTAGTATGTCGGATTCAAAAAATACCCTAGAGTAAACCAAAAAAATAGTTTTAATCGTCTAATAATACGGTAGTGAAACAATATTGCCGTTAGTATGATGGAGCAAAACGATGAAAAAGCATTTGAAGAATTTATGGCTCAACACTCCTATGAATAAATAGAGAGAAAATCTTTTCCAAGTACGTGTGAGCAACGGGGAATGTGCGATAAACGTGTATAGATTCGGGATAGACCTCATTTAATCCTCGGGAAACTTTCTTGTCTTGGCACCTAGAAGATTATGCGTTATATAAATGCACTGCGTCGTAATTCAAAGAAAGAAAAAAATCAAATGATATAAGTGTGCATTATTAAGTTATCGCCAAAATAAATAAATATATATTCACTCATTTTATATAACAATAACAAATTTCTTTATCAAAGCTGGTCGTGCGATTAAACTGTTTACGACAAAAGGCGACGCTTAGATTAGTAGTATTTCTCAAAGCCCACAGTACCAAAAGAAATTCATACAGTTATGTCATATTGCAACTTGAAAGTATTGTCGCCAAATGGAACAATTGCACCAGAAAATTTGACACGAGTTTCATTGATCCATTTTTTGTATGACAACGTTCAGCTACAAGTTGAGAAAAAGGATTTCGAAGTAAAGATCGTTCAAACTGCTTAAACTAGGTTGTGCTTTATTTCACCAACCCTTACAAAACCAGTTCGCAAAAGTTGAATTGAAATGAATTGGATAACTAAAACCTCATCCTCAACTTCTTCCCTCAATATGGCATTTTTTTGCAGAATAAGTTGTGTGAGGGTTAATCTTTTGACGTATCTTGATAACTTTCTATCTAATACATATTTCAAGAACTAAGATGATGACAAAACAACGTTTAACTTAATTGTTGAAAAATCATTTGTTACATTATTAAAACTATATCTTATTCCTACAGATTATATAGAAAGAACCACAGAAGTAACTATGAAATCTTGTGATTTAATACATAGTATAAATGAGCTTGTTAGTTTAAAGGATCGCTCCCGTCATTCTAAAGCACCATTAATCCCAATGGTGAATGGTACCGGTCATTCAACTGCTGACCCAAACTAGCGTTTCTGACCTTTCGCTAACGGTAATTCGGCCGCAACCAAATGCGCCATCACCATTTTATATATATTTTACCCATATTAATAAATATTAGTTTTTTTATCTAGGTCCAGAAAAGCATCTATTTAATCACTTCATAAAATACTGAAAACTAACAGACTCATCAATCCAGTATCTATTTAAAAATAATTGAAAGGGAGTCTGTGAATATTATAGAATTGTTGGAACTGTTACAACTGTAAGACCACTTATCAAGGACTAATGAAGAGAAAAAAAAATAAATGACACGCAGTCATACAAAATATATCATTTGTGGAAATATTGTTTAGTAAATTTATATTTAAATGCATTTTTTTCAATTGGTCTTTATTAATCAAATTTGTTTTTAGAAATTGGATTTAAATTTTGATTCGGGCTTCTATATCAGTATGTATTTTACGTAATGTCATTGACTAAATAGTTGTAAGGGTAGTTAAACTCCACAAAGGATACATGCTTACAAATAAATAGAAAAACAAATGAACAAATTTTCTATTACTATATCAATTGAAAATAATTTGTTGTGATGTATTACAATTATTACCTTCTAAACTTTATCGATGTCAAATTTGGAAAAGAGTTTGTTGCAACTTAGTGTTTCGCCCATACAATTTAGTACCATCCGAACGAGTTTATTCTTTCATGTGTGTACCATTCCGGGAATCAATGATTATCCCTTATCCCCTACGTTCCCTCGTATCAATATTATGCTCAATGAAGTACACCGGGCGAATGTCTGGTAATAAGTCAGGGCGCTAATCGGTCGTGCGAACGACCCGGTTGCCAGGGCGACCGTTGTTCAAGACCGCCATTGGCGCAAAACCGGAAGGAAGGACGGAAAACACGCCTCTGACGACAGCGGAACTAAGGTGACTATCGACGTATCCCCTAAAACCGGTGAATTCCCGGGGTGGGAAAGAGACCCGTTGTTCCACCTCTCCCGTTCATCGAGTCTGATTAAGACGTCGTGAATGCCCCCACGTTCGGAGATTGTTGTGTCTCGGTGTAAAGTATTACCGTTCGAGAATGGATTGTTAATTTTGCAGATGGACTGCTATCAACAAGATAAATCGTTGATGAAAGATAAGTTCTTTGTTAGGTTTCTATTAAATAAACAGCTTAAATTTAATGTTTGTTTGTAGTGACTTCATTTTTTCTGATAGAACTGTTTTGTGGAATCGTTTAAAAATTACCAAACAGAGATATGTGCACAGTAACAAAAAATTTGTTGTGTATAAAAAAAACATTACCTTATACCTTATTATACCTCTTAGTTTCTTATTTGGTACTATTACTAGAAGTCCCAGAACATCACATGGCGATCCTGCCACCACATAGTAAATAATTTATATTCTTTCAATAAGATCTCTTATTTCATAAAATATATTAAGATAAAAGATTATAAGCATATTTAAAAATCATAAATTTATTGGATAAACAAAGGTTCTAATATATTTAATCTTTTACTTCGTAAGATGATTAAAATTTGTCAAAGTTAATCGTAATTCCCCATGTCTTTAAATGGGCATCATAAATGGTTGGACATATTCGAAAAATGAGTTTGAGAGGGAGAAGATAAATGTTTAAATTTGTCTTCGTAAACTTACCTCGTAGACAATCAAATTATTAATCTTCTGTTTATTTATAACATATATAATTCGTTATAGTGTCTTCTTGCATTTCATTCGTTTCCTCTCCTCTGTATCATGATGAAATGAAGTAGCATCATATCTCTTCTTCATTTTTTCGCATTCTTCCTTATTTTTGATCTTCATTTTTCTCTTCTTCCCTCACTATCTTCTCTTCATACAGCTTGATTCATTTCATACATCTAAATGATAAAAAATGATCAATGAAATGCATGGTCGGAAACGCTTTTCTGGTGGTGGCATAATACAATTCACAAACAATAGGAGAACACCTTTTTATTTTATTAATACAGTAAAAAACTAAGAAAAAGAACGTAAACGATGATTGTCAAAAACCATGCATGCGCATGCCCAAATAGCTCCTGCTTCAGTTTATGTAGCGGCATCTATCGCTTACATCGAGCATTTCTGGCCTTGCATTGCTATGTTGGTTCTCATTCCCTCACCTGAAAGTTTATAACCACTGCACTAATACACCCTGTATAGACATAAACTTAGAACTTTATACTGTGTATAATTGTTTTTTTTCAGTTTAAATAAACTGTAAATTTAAAGAAAGTTTAACATAATTTTTTATTTTTTCGATAATAATAAATATTGAATTCTATGCCTTTGATATACTGGGTGTTTCTAAATGAATATCAGAGTTTTAACGCTTTGTAGTACTTCTTACGTAAATCTTAAAATCATAAATAATACATGAAATGAAAGAGCATCTAAAAATTCTGTTTGTTGGTACGCGCATGCGCTAGAGCGTGCTAGTGCAAACGGTGACGACTGTTGGAAAGATTTACAGAAACGCTATGTAAATTCTACCTGTGGGGTTCATAAATCGTATGTATGTGCCTTTATTACCAACTGACCTACCCGGCTTAAGACACAGGTTGAGGCAGCTGTTGCAACAATTACACCACAAACACTAAACAAAGTTTGGGAAGAACTGGCCTATTCGACTTGTTACGTGAAGTAGATGAAAGATGCTCACCTTGAATACTTGTAAGCTTTTACATATATCTCTTTGAGTTGCTCTTTCATTTCATATATTAAATATGATTCTATGTTTTACGTCATAAAATTTAAAAAGCATTTTTTCCTGTGGGGGCCGTCTTCAGATCCGGATGCACTGCTGCCTAGGTGACTTATTGTACTTCCCCGTATTGCCCTTCACTGAATTGTGCCGATCCTTCAGGGGTTGCGCATGGAAATCATTTGGTACCATCTGTCTGTTACCAAATGTTTTCCAGCCATTACAACTGCATATAATGTACATTGCTGTTTCCGGTGTCAGTCTTTTGGCTCTGGAGAGCTTTCAGTGCCACCTGGCTGTCAAACATAATATAGATACGCCTGTCTCGACAGTTCCTCTCTATATTGGTTCTCGCGCATTCAATGATCACGAATATTTCAGCTTGAAATACTGATTTGTGTGATTTGGAACCATCTGTGAACCATATCATGCTTTCTTTATGGATATCCTCCCTAAGGCTATTCCATTCATTGCGGTCTGGAATTATAACCTTAAAGGGTGCATTTTCAAGGTGTCTGACTATCATATGGTCCGACCTTATTTGCATGAGATCTATGAAGAGTATTCTATGTTGGGTGTCAACTTAAACTTTGACCGTTGCTAGCTGCAGTCTTTAGAGTGCTAGACTAGCCTCCCCCACTTTCAGAATATAAAGTGGTGTGTGGTCTATTAGCGTCTACATTACTGCAGTGAGCGTGGTTTTATAGCCCATTTTGTAGTTACAGGCAAGTCTTTGGATCTCGCTGAGAATTTGTATGATTGTGTATTGTGTGGCTTTGGGCCACCACACCAAAGCATTACACATGATTACGGGCCTAAACACTCTGGTGTACAGCCTGTATACCATTCCTGGTCTGAGACCTCATTGTCTGTCTAATTACCGCAAGGGTAATTTCCGATTTACGTTTAATTTTTGAAATTTTCGCGGTCCAGGTAAGTTTGGAGTCAAAGATTACTCCTAAGTACTTCATCTCAACCGACAATTCGAGGTTCTCACCATTTAGATGGAAGGGTCTTAGGCAGTCCAATTTCCTCCTGCGTGTGAAAGGTACAAAAGTGGTTTTAAAGCTGCTCGTTGCATGAACTCTTGCAAGAGTATCCTTTGTTGTTGAGTTTCACTAACAATACACCCATGACTAAGTTCCACAGCAGGGGTGAGAGAACTCCTGCGGACAACCGCCGGCCACCATGGATGCTAGTGTCTGGTCAGTAAATATAGAATATACCATATTTGTCTTAGCATGCAGTAAATTCACCTGCAGCTATTTTTCTCTAACTCCCCCTTCCTCAAGGCAGCAGTTATGGAGTTAAAGGATGTGTTATCAAATGCGCCTTATATATCTAAGAAGGCAGCAAAGCAAGTAGAATATCTTTGAATTCTAGACTAGTTTCTGCACTCCTTGTTAGTCGCCTGAGAGCTATCTCTGTAGAGCGACCTGAAAAGTAGGCATATTGATCTTGAGTTAGTGGGAAAGTCACCATCTCTCTAATATGCCTATCCATGATCGTGTCCATTGTCTTTAGTGGAAAAGATATGAGACTAATGGGTCTGTACGACTTTGCACGGGAATAGTCTATCCTACTAGTCTTCGGTAAGAAAACCACCCTGGTAAGCCTCCATATTCTCTGCAGATATTGCAGGGCCAAACTGGCTCTTAGGATCTCGCAGAGCCTTCTCCACAGAAGTTACGATCCCTTTTGTAGCATGAAGGGTAGTATTCCATCAGGCACTGGTGATTTTCAAGGATCAAATGCGTTTACTGCCCACTTGACCCTGTCATAGGTGATCACTCTACTGGCGGTCTGCCAGTCTTCCTTAGATGTTCTGTTTCCTGTTGCATCAGGTCCCTGACTGACCCAGTCATAGATTTCCCCTCCTGGGAAATGTACCCGTAGAAGTTCACCCATGGTTTCCTTCTCCTTTTTAGTATACCCTCCGTCAGAGAGTTCCAGAGTTTGAAGTGAACTTTGAGTTCTTCGAATATTATAGAGTCTGATACTGTCTGGGGCACATTCGGTAACAAAGTATTAAAACCCCGATATTCATTTAGAAACTTTATATTCGCAAAAGCATTTTTAAAATCACCAATCGCGTATGAAAAAGAAGAAATCTGCAACGCTAGATAAACATACTCAAACTTTTAAATTTTTCAAGGAAAGGAATGTCGTTTCTGCGCATGTGGATATTTTATTATCAGCTCATTGTATCTCGAAGGCGTGCCAAAGTCATTTTAAGATTATTGTGACTGGTTCACTTCTAAATAATTAAATATTAAACTTTCTTCAGCAAATTTATGGTGAAATGGCCGGCCAAATAACAGAACAGCATATCCGCTAATGTATGCTTTTTGAGTTTTTTATAGTAACGCAACAGTGGCGATCAAAAACATTTGCTATATTTATCCACATGCACTAGACGTTCGTAAATGCCAAAGATGGTTTTCTAAGAAAAAATCTGGGAATTTTGACCTCTCTGACCCCTATCGATTTGGAAGACTAACAAAATTAGACAGCAATATGCTAAGAGCAGAAGTAAAAGCAAATCCATGTCGAACAATCAAGAAGCACTCGATCATCCAAAAATATTTAAAGCAGTTTGGAAAAATGAGCATAGCAGGTATTTGGGCTCCCCATAATAACGTATTGCTTCAACGACACCATACCGTTTTTTGGTCAATTGATTACTAGAGACAAAAATGGGTCCTCTTTGATAATCCAAAACATAAAAGACAGTGGCCCTCTCTAAATGAAACACCACGAAGAACTGCGAAGCCGAAATTACATCCCAAAAGCGGAGTATTGGCGGAATTTCAATTTGACTTGCGGAAACCTGGACGAACTGTTAATGCAGATCTTTATTGTGAACATTCGAGTGAACCAATCTTTAATCAAAAAATATCCGACGATTGTCAACAGAAAATGCGTTATTCTGCAACAAGGGAATGCAAGACCGCACTGTGCAACACGAACACTGAAAAATTTAATGAATTGGGGGTGAGAAGTATTGCTTCGCCCACCATACTCGCCCGATTTTGCACCCTCGGATTTCCATTTATTCCCATTCGTAGATCATTTTCTTAGTGACAAAAATTTTGAAAATTTAAATAATGTCCAAAATTCCATCTCGAGATATTTTACTCAAAATTCAATTGTTTTTTTATCGGTCCGGGATTGTAAATTTACACACTTGATGGCAAAAGGATCTTGATAACGAGGGTGATTATATTATAAAAAATTGAAGGTGTTCAAAATACGATAGAAATTTAATTCTGAGTGTTATTATGTCAAAAAATATTTTTTTGGTTGATGAATATCTTGAAATATTTTAGGCTGAATGAATTAGGTCAGTAATTGGCAAAATATTTTATTAGTGCAAATAATTAAAATGGAGACGGACTTTCTATATCTTCATTACAGAGACCTACATTAATATATAGAGAAAAGTATGTTATAAATATTATTTATGCATATAAAATGTTTAGTCGGAAAGGTTTCTTTTCTTCTGTACGGCTTCTTCATTACAATCCACTGCCAGATGTATATCAACGAGTTTAACGTTCTTATAACATCCCATCCTACTAATACTTTGACGATAGTCTAAATAAGGCTACTCAGCAAACATAGTTCCAACATCCACATAGATGCATGTGCCGTAATTTCCTGAACGGCTTTTGTTTCCGTAAGTAGAAGATGGCAGTGACCTTATTTATTCTTCTTTGTCCTTCGGTTTCTCTTTTGGGACGTTTCTCGCCCTTTCTAGTCCATAGCTGATATCAGCGCATGGCGGTGGATTGTTTTAGGTTAATTCGATATTATAATTAATTATTTCACTCACTTAAAATCTAAAACAATTAGAAACATAAAAGATGAAATTTAAAAAACAACCATTTAATAAATATATTGTTACTTAAACTTACATAATAATAATAATTACTAGTTGAGGAATACCAAACGAGCCCTACTTCCATAAGCTATAGCACCCCTGCCATAATCCCTACAGTTTGATGCACAGGGCTCTCAACAAAAAAATCATGTTACGACGTTCACCACGTCTTCGTTTGACCACCCTATGTCACTCTAGTTTCTAGTACAGTAAAAAATATACACTACTCCAAATGTTGCAAGCCACGTTCTGATTCTGCAGATATCGTCAATTGATCATTTGCCTAACCCTCTCTAGACCATGCACAAACCAACGATACGACACCTGTCGAATTCGCTTAGTTTTTTACGTTGGCGTAACCCAGGCATAATCAAACATTCAAAAAAACAATGAAGAGCGAAAACAGCAAAGGAACAAATACAATTTCGCAAAATATACACATGGTAAAATTGTTAGATAATTAATTGCCATTTTTCATTCATACGGATGATTATTATTAATATCATTAATCAATTGCTATCTTTTAATACTTTAAGGTTTGTACCAAGTTTTCTCAAAACATTCTTACCTTTTCTTGGTATTGTTATAAATGGTATAGATGAACAAGAAAATGTACGAGAAGAATCAAAAATCCAAAATCAGAATCTTAAACTCGTTCAACTTGTATAAATTTGTATTTATTTATCATATGTTAAAGGGTTGTTGTTCACTAATTTGAACTAAAATTGATAACATAAAAAGTTGGATTAAGTATAGACAACTAAAATGATTTGCGATTGTTAGTTGTAGTGTAATCATAAATTATAAAAATACTAATTTGAAAAATGTAAAAAAATAAAGAAATATTAACAATTATTTATATTAATTATAAGGAATTAATTCAAATCAACAACTAAAAAAAAAGACTAAAAGTTTTCAAAAAGCTTAAACAAATGGAGGATTTCGTTAAACATTCTCTTGTAATAATATATTATTATAGCCTATTTCTAATAAAATAGTTCTTGAATAAAATTATAATTTTAATTATAAGAACATTTCTAAAATATTAAATTATAATTAACCTGCGCCTTAATTAAAAAAGGACCATTTATGATTAAACATTAGTTGTTCTATTTTAATTCTACTAAAAAATAACTTAATATAATAAAATTTAAATAAACAAATCATTTTTAATTAAAGTTAAGTCAATAACAGCTACAGACCGAATTGGACCAAATTGTGTCTCGCCAGCGCAGTTGATGACAGAGAAACAAAATTTTACTATGGAGTTTAAAAGCCTCCAATTCTTCGTTAATAATAGAGACAGCCCTAATGGTGCCTATATCATTATTAATTATTATTATATTTATTTAAATATCACTGAATTACTTATATCAATATTGATTTTTGAAATCATTTGATAAAAATTAAACTTATAATGTAATGTTTAGTTAGCAGACAAATTGTATATTCATTTTATTTATTTAATTATTTATTATCAGAGTTCTATCTAACACAGACTCTCAATTGATCTAACCCGGCTCATCCACCAATTATGAAACCAAATACAACATATAATAATTCGAAACCGAGCTGAAAGACCACCGGTTGATAGTCGTTGACCAGAAAATTAAACTATTGCCTTATATTAGAATTTATTTTATTCATTACATGTAGTTTATAATAAAATAATCTAATAAAATAATTTCCTTCCAATGCTACAAAGATAGAAAATATATAGAGAAAAACAAGTTATGATACTAATAATTTTACAAGCAGTTTTTAGAAAAATAATCTTTTGCATTCAAATTTTGACATTAAACTATTCAATACTGTTGTAGTCACGACAAATGTCTTGAAAGAAACATGAAGATTACATGTTCATATTAGGGAGTTATATATAACAATTGGATTTTAAAATCTTCAGTTGTTGTAGAAATGCGTACCAAAGAAATAAATAGTTAGATTTGCATGTTTGCTTTAGTTTATTGAGATTATTATCTTTGTGTGCATATGGTTGCACCTAACTAGAGATACTTAGAGTGATGAGTGTTCGGTACTCACGTCGCACTTAATGAACGTATAAAACAAATGTTAACCAAAAGTACGGTCCAAATATCAATAGAAAACGTAGTCGCCAAAGCAAGTGTGACCCGTGGTTGTCCACAAGGCCGCTATGAAAATATACTCAATGAACTAAAGCAGTGTGCACTTAATATCGTGGAGAAATTGTGTACAGAAAACGCCATCTCAGTAACTCCAACCAGGATGAAGCTGATGCTGTTAACTAACAAAAAGAAACCGGATAGAATGAAACTGCCCCGGAAATTCAACACCACACTAAATCTGGCTTCACAGGTAAAGTGCTTGAGGGTTATCCTAGATAATAAACTAAACTAGAGTAATCATCTTCAAACAAAGGTACAGAAGGCGACCATAGCTTTCTAGCAGTTTCGGAGAGTCATTGGGAGATCATGGGGACTATCGCCTGGCATCATCATGGCTGTACACTGCCATTGTAAGTCCGGCCCTAACATATGCAGCAGTTATATGGTGGCCTAGGATTATGATTAAAATCAAAACGGCAACAAGTAAGCTACAGCACATTCAACGTCTAGCATGTATGGGAATTAGGTTGCGCATGGCGCCAATAATTTCGAAGTTAGCAATGGTGGTATTATTGTTTGTTCCTCCCCTTTGTATACAGGAGATTACCATACGTACAGCTCTAAGACTAAGAGACAACATTCTATGATATCCAAAGGCGGACCCGACTAGAACATAGGACTATCCCTGTAAGAGCGACTCAAAGGGACGTTCTTCTAGAGAAGGGTCAGGATCGTGCTACCTTTTCGAAAGATACTACACGTCACAAAACTCTGAGGCTCCTAAAACTACTGTGCACATATTTACCAAAATCCAGGTGACACTCACAAGGATACTTGTTAATGCCCAAAAAATAAAAAGAGAAAACAACTGCAACACACAGACAGTAAAACCTTTGTAATACAAAAGCATTGACTTTTTCTTAAAATACTTACATTATCATCTAGCGACTAACTACTTATCAACTGCTACTACTACTAATGAAATAGTAGTTGTGTTCACTTACCTAAACTTTAAGAATAAAGGAATTACAAAATGCAGCGGTCTTAATGTTTAAATAAAGTGTTTGATCCCAATTATCAAATTTAATATTTACAATTTACTTAGCCAAAGTTTAAGAGCGAAAACTGATTACAATGACAAATAACATATTTGAGCATCACGCCCGAAAAATAAAATATTAATAAAAATATAAGTGCAATTAACTGTGCACCACGGAAGGACTACGTAGTTAAAAGCCCAACACTAGAAACTATTTATTTAAAATTGTTAATTTTTGGTGACAATATAGTTACATGTTTCTTCTAAACGTACTACTTTTGAACATAACCCAATTTAGTGAGGTGTTCCTGGGTTCTGAGACTTGTGTGCGGGCGTGCATTATCGTGCAAAATCAAGATTTCAGCTTGTCTTGTCTTCTTGTCATGCCTAACATGCCGGAAACGTTTCTTGAGTTCGTCCAAGGTCTTCACGTATGCTTCGGAATTAATGGATGGTTGTCCCCCTTGGCATCACATCAACAAGAATGATCCCTTTTTTGTCCCAAAAAAAAAACAGTAACCATGACCTTTCCAGCAGAGAGAGTTGACTTGAATTTTTTCGTTCTTGGTGACTGAGGATGGTGCCATTCCATTGACTGTCTTTTGGTTTCCGGCTCAAAGTGGTGCACTCAGGTTTCATCACCCGTCACAATCCGGGACAAAAACGCTTCCTCCTCGGCATCAAACCTCGCAAACAAATCAGATGACATGGTTGTTCTCTGCATCCTGTGTTCTGCTGTGAGACTTCTTGGGACCCATTTTGCGCAAACTTTTGAATATCCGAGAGTCTCATTGCACACACAGTTCCACTGCTGACTGACAGCTGTGAGGCCAATTGTTGCATTGTGATTCGGCGGTCCGTACGAATTATGACATTCACGTGCCTCCTCACCATGCCTGGAGTGGTGGCACTGACAGGACGCCCGAAACGTGGCAGATTTTGGAGTTGAGTTGTTGGACTTTCTGTCGCCTTAACTCTCTTTGCCCACCTCCCAACAGTGCTCCTATCGACAGCACAATCTCCATACACTGCACACAAACGTTTATGGATATTTCCCACACTTTCTTTCTCTGCAATCAAGAACTCAATCACTGGCCGCTGTTTGTAACGTGAATCACTAACAGACGCCATTTTCAAAATTCACTACAGCTCTGTCATATGTTGGAATGATTTGAAACTTCATCTACCGGAAGGAGAAACACTGAACTTGAAGTACCTAGAAGTACAACTTTTAGTTTTTGCTCATTGTGGAGAAAAAAATATGGGGCATTACTTATTGAAAGACTTTCGTACTATATGTGCAGGCATTATCCCCCACGCCATAATCGGTATCTTTTCAAGGTCGACTCTGAAACGTTCTATGGCTAAATACCAAACGATCAATTAAGCAAACAATAGAAACGTATGTCAAAAAGTAGCAATATCGAAAGAAAACATAACAGTAAGAGGATAACTCTAGGCTGCTGATTATGACTCAAGCTTTTGCAGATTAAACTGTATTAGGCATGCATCTATCTACACAAGATCCAGCTGACTCAAGAATATAATTTTAATTACCATTCGAAGCCTACCCGACCCAGTTTAACTAGGTGAAAGTGAATATATAAAAAGTCACTATTTTTTACGAATTTGTAGATTTCGCAAACGAAACGGGATCACAGATCAACGATAATCAATTTTTTTGGTCCAAACGATATGAAAATAGACAACATGTAGTTTTAGCAGGATGGCGCTATATACCACTCTTGCGGGGGTTACTAAAATCGTTCTGATTGTGACCCTGCACGACATTTACTAGTGAAGTTCTCTGGGCCAATAAGCTGTGACAAGTCTTTCATTTTTTTCTAACATTTTCATCGGTTATATATTTCACGAAATTATATTCTGTTCTTTACTATTTTTGTTTTTTATCGTTTGATTTGAAAGTGTTTATACCTAGAGTTCCCGCCAATTAAGCGAATTCAAAAGTCCTTGGTTTAGGCAAAGGTGGTTTTCGATTAGAGAAATTGCTAAACGACTTAACCAATCCACCGTCACCCGCTCCTATGAGAGCTATGCGATATAAACTAGAGAGGATCAGAAACGTCGTTGAAGAGGAACCCCGGGACAAAGAAGAACTTAAGCCATCTTTGACTCGTGGTAACAAGAGACCGATTCTTCAGAACCAGATCAATTTCCTATCTATGGTTAGCTAACGAAGCTATCCTGTAACCCTTTGAGCGTTTATCGCAGAATCAGATTTTTAGGGTTGCTATTCTATCGGCCACATCTTGTGTTACTAACGGCTATCGACAACAATCTTTAAGTGGTGTAGATTGTAACTGCACTGGAACTTAAAGTCTCATAGGATGGTGTTGGATGTATGAGAGTCAGACGAAAACGTGGATAAAGTCATAATATGGAGTTTTAAGTTGAGATGTCTGTGCATCAAACTGTAGGAATTATGGAATAGGGTACGATAACTTATAGAAGTAGGTCTCGTTCGATAATCATTCGGGGCAATATGAACGTCCAGTGTTATGTGAATTAATAATAATGATAATAATAATAATTTGTGTCTCACAAATATTTTATATTTTCATATATTCAAATTCATGTAAAGGTTAAAGTAATTTTGCATTCGAATACTCATCTGCAGCTATCGTTATATTTCATTTGGTTCATGATTTTGATTGCTCGTTTTTGAAACAAAAATGATGTTGTAGCATGTACACCGTTTTCATATTTTAATTGTGAGAAAAATTTGTATACATACCAATATTCTTTTTTAGTTTATGGATATTTAGAAGGTGTTTATAAAGCGGATTATAGTATTATAATTAGTAATTTGGCCTTTTGTAGAGAGAAGGGTCTTCGATGGGAAAGAAGATTTTAGTATGAAAGAGCTAGAAAGAGCACTTCAGCAAATGAAGGATGGGAAGGTGGCAGGACCTGATGGGATACAGGCAGAAGCAAGGATGTGATGCAGCTCAGAAGGGAAGAAGAAAATGCTGATGCTTTTGAACAATTTATGGAGAGGAGAAGAATTTCCAAGTCAATGGAGGGAAGGGATTATTGTATTATTTTATAAGGAAGTAGATGAGAGGGATCCAAAAAACTGTAGGGAAATATCACTAATGGATAGCCTGTATAAACTACTAATGATAATGGTGAAGGATAGGCTGGAGGTGGAAGTAGAAGAAAAAATGATGCTACCGGAAATTCAAGGAGCGTTCAGAAAGGGACGATCTACGATCGAGCAGATAGCTATACTGAACTGGTTGATTGAGAGGGAGTTGATGAAAAAAGAAAAAATGTGATTGTTGTTTGTAGACTTAAAGGCGGTGTATGACTTGGTAGATAGAAAGTTGATGATTGAATGTTTGAAAGAGAAGGGTGAGTCGGAGCAGGTGGTACAGTGGATATGTGAAGTATACAAGGAAACGTGGTGTAGAGTAAGAATGGGTGAGCGTGTATCTGGGCGTTTTCAGGAGAGAGGGGGGTGAGGCAAGGGTGCCCATTGAGCCCATTGCTATTCAACCTGTATGTGGCAGTTATGGAGAGGGTGTTGGAGCTGGGGCAGGCAGGGGGAGTAGTATGGAGTCTGGCATATGCGGACGATGTCGTAGTGTTAGCAAAAACGGTGAGTGAGATGAGAGAGGTGAAGAGGAGATTGGAAAGGTACTTTAAAAAACACGATTGATAGGGAATGGAATCAAAACCAAATTGTTGATATGTAATAATGCAGGAAGGAGGAAGATTTGAGTTGGTCGGGAGAACAGATTGAGCGAGTGAAAGAGTTCAAATATCTTGTGTATATGATCAGCGAAACTGGGACGAAAGTACGTCATGGGGAGTATATGTGCAAGATAGCGAGAGTGGCAATGGAACGTATGCGGGGTATATGGAATGGGATGCTAGGTAGGAACGTGAGTATGCAAATGGTATGGTGGGATGCATGTGTGAGGTCAATAGTGTTGTATGCAGCAGAAATCTGGAGAGTGAGTGGTCATGTTAAATTGGAATGGGTACAAATGCGGAATTTAAAACGATATTAGGGCTGGAGAGGTCCACACCGGAGTATATAGTGCTGCAGGAGTGCCAGAGAATGTCGATAGGGTGGGAGGCAGCTAGAAGGGTCGTAAAATTTGAGAGGAAAATTTAGGAGTTAGGTGAGGAAAGGTTAGTGAGAGAGGTATAGGGTACGTGTCTAAGAGAGTGGGTGAGGAAAGGTGAAGGAATAAGATGGATGAATGAGAGGAGCAAGTTGTATGTCAGGGCGGGATGGTCAGCAACTGTTTTTGAGGAGAAGGTGGCACTGGGAGAGAGAGGCAGGATAAAATTCAAGAAAGTAACTACAATCTCAAATACCAAGACCTACAAATGTTCGCAGGCCTGCCACTATACTACAAAAAGTTAAAGCCAGAAGAGGTCCGGTTGCTGGCTAGATTCAGATGTTGAAGTGAAGAAAGGGGTAGGAAGGGGTGGATGGAAAGAGAATATATGAGATGTATATATTGTGGAGAAGGAAAGAATGCGTGGGAACATTGAATGGATGAGTGTGAAGATGTGAGGGAGAAGATAGACAGGAGAGAGAGAGCTAGGGGGATACATCTGGGTGAACGTGGCAGTGGAATAGGTTTGTGCAAGCAGTTGGTGTTATTGAGGACAGGGAAGTGTAGCTAGGTTGAGGTTAGTGGAGAATGGAGATTTTTTTTTTATTTTTGTTTTTTATTAGCGAAGGTAATAAATATAATGTAAAATAAATGTATGTAGGTTAATAATGCCAAATAAAGGATTATTCATAGTAACTTGGCCTTTTGTACTGTCATAATTATTTTTTTAATTTATTTTAATTTATGTTATAATAATGTAATAATTATGCATATTTATTACGTGAATAATTTTAAAAAATCCTCGCATACGTAAAAAGTTCAGATCGCCGAATAGTATTTTCATTCTACACAATCGTACATCAAAATGAATAATCGTTACAGTTGCAATTTAATTTTTCGATATAAATTAACATGAAAATATGACCACCCCTCGGGTTATGGAGACAAACGTACGCTCACGGTCTGAGACTGAGAAGCATTGTGATGAATGTCAACGCATCCTTTGTATGCACGAGTGCCCCCAAAACCGGAACCGAGCAGTAAACATCGAATAATGCCCGGATTCGACTTCCGGACTCTCCGGACCGGAGTTTTCCCGTTCACTGCCAGCCAGTCTATTCAAAAGAACCGCCGCGCGTCTCTCTCCCGTTCGCAGGAAAAGACAGGGAGGCGAGTAGCTCGTCCCCGGCGGACATGTGCCGTCCGTTACCCACCCCCGGGTTCGGATGGCAAATCGTATATTCCCAGACTGAAGCAGTGCTCTACTTTGATGACTTCCAGAAGTTTTCGATCTGATTGCGAAGTTTTTTTCTCTCTTTTGCCCTTA
Source organism: Ontholestes murinus (assembly GCA_963969525.1). Taxonomy (NCBI): domain Eukaryota; kingdom Metazoa; phylum Arthropoda; class Insecta; order Coleoptera; family Staphylinidae; genus Ontholestes; species Ontholestes murinus. Next base: position 48,004,173 of record OZ018395.1, read on the forward strand.
AATGCCGCAAACTTTTCAAGTTAACTATCGATTCGAACTTCTTGTGTAGACTTACTGATGTCTGGAATGTACAAGTATACTCATTTACTTGATTTATTTCGCCCATTAAAATTAGAATCAACCATTTACTTTTAAAAGTCCATTTATGTTTTGAGAGACTTTAACAGTTTATTTATAAATAATATTAAAGTTTACATATTTAATTGATTTAATGGTTAAGGCGTTTACTTGATACATCTTGAATATTTAAATAAATAATTTAGTGGGATATCAAAAAAGAAAGTGTTTTATTTAAATATATAGTATTTAAATGAATTGTATTCTTTATGTGTATCTAGCTTAGTTTTATAATTCGTAATTAAATACTAACAAAGAATATACAATATACTTATAAAGAATAGAGAAAAACAATAATGTGTATTTTCTTGTCGAGAGTAATATAGGTCGCTTTGAAATTGAAGACAAAAAGTATTTACATTACTAAAACAATAAATAATTTATGTATAATTGCATAAAGCTGACTCACTTACACAAATATACTATTACTAATATTTTTTTTTTAATTAATCTTATTAATTTTCAGTTCAATAATACATCAATAGGGATGTTATATCCTATGCAGTTTTGCTCAAGCATAATTTGATACCTTCGATAAAAACCTAAGAGCTCTGAATATTTTCTATAGGGTCCGCAAACCTCAGTAAGTAGTTCTTTATTAATATACTGAATTAATTTATATCAATCTTGGTTCAAAATTACAATTCAAAGGATATTATCATACTATGTACATATATTCCACTAAATACAATGATAAGTGGTTATTCTAATTTTTTAAACACACCGAGACCAAAATATTAAGTGCTCTATATGTGGGTTATTTTATTTTATCTAGTTATTATAACTTTATAGCATAATCATTTTTTTGGTTTCCTCTGGGCTTGGTGTTGGATCTGAATATATTTCAGGCGTTTACTTTTACAACCACAAGGAGTAAATCGTGTAATGGCATCAAGGGTACACATAGGAATATAACAATTATCATTTATAGAAATGGGCCTATACTAAATTCTAACAATCGTTTTTAAGGAATATGGATTAATTATTACAGTACAACTTGCACGGATATTTAACATTGTTTTAATTTAACTTAAGGTCCTTACTATGAGATTGGACACAATATTTTCAAAGTTTTAAGATAATATTTATTTAAATATCGCTAATTTGTTGCAATTGGTGGCCAAAAATCAATGCCATATATTGATACAAAAGGTGCCTCAGGGTTCTAACTTAGGGTAGGACGAATTAAAATGTATGCGAATCATATCAAATTGTACAAAATCATTTATTCGAATTTTGATTTCTTGAAGTTAAAAAATAACACATCTTGTATAATTTTCTCACTTATATCTTGATGACACATTATGAAATAATAAGTAATGAATTAATAAACACTATAAATAAATAAATCAGTGACTCAAACCACGTATTTATCTATTCTTAACCTATTATTACAAAGTAACAATGATAATTTAGTAACCTGGTGTCAGATGACATTGACCTAGACCTCAATGTCGCGAAATATATTAACTAACTATTAACTAACGTAGAACCTTGTGAATTATTTCTAATTTAGAGTATATATCAATAGAAATACTCAAGTGACTAATTAAGATATAATTTTCGATCACCGCTTGAGATTCTTTTGGCATATGCCTTCTTGTATTTATTATTCGAAATACTAAACATGTACAGACTCTGCACAGCGTTGTCATTCTTTACACTCTAAATTAGTAGAACTATTGCACAGTGATTTGGACATTAAATTACAGTATTTACATGAATATTCCAGAGAAGAATAAATAAAAATTTATGGTTCCATTAATTTATGGCAATTTGCTTACCCAATTATTCAATATGTTATCAATTCGGTAATGTATTATTTGTTAGACAGTTTATATATTGTAGATTAGTTGAATTTCCATATTCCTAAATTTTATAGTAATAAATGAACTTTAAAATGTATTTTAAAAAATCGCCTCGACGTAAAATTATAGACAGGTTTCATGCTTTGTTGATATACAGAATGTTCGCCTCGGCATAAAATTATAGACAGTTTCCATGCTTTGTTGATATACAGAGTGTCCTAAAACAAGTGTTTTTAACTTCCTATGTTAGGCAATGAATTCGGCGACTTCAGGGCGTAAAAGATTTTTGCCACTTAAATGAGATTTGAAGATTTACGCCCATCTTTGCGCTATAAAAGTGCTTAGATCCCCATAATACAATTATTCACAAAGACCTAAAGCTGCACGCCTATAAAATACAATTGGTAAAATAATTAAAGACCCAGAATACCCTAATAAATTGATCTCTAGGAGAGGTGACATAAATAAGCCTCCACGACATGATTTAACTTAACAATATACGAACTTATCTGGTGTATATGAATGAATATCTATCAGGAAATGGCAGTCATTACTTCCATCAGTCGTAACTTAAAGTACTGGCTTTCATCATCAATCATATTATACAAGCTGGTGTATCAGTTCAAAATATACTTTAAGATACGACTTAAACTTAACTAAGAGGTTCTTAACATCGGTTTTAATAAAAAATGTCTTTGACTTAACATATCCCCAAAACACAACAACAAGAAGAGCTGGTTAAAAGAAGAGAAAAAATTATGATTCTATAGAAGAGATACAATTAAGATATATCGATATTCAACGATCAAATAGGAGAGTAAGTGCTATTACCCATCAAAAAGCCATCATTCAGAAGAAAAAACATAAAAAGCTGATCCAGACGACAAAAGAATATATTTTAGGAGAGTAAACGCTTCCATCAATATTTTATCCAAGAGTGGTAAATTTCACAGATTTAGAACTTTTACCAATCGTGACTCTCAAAGATATTAAATTTTTTAGCAGAAGCGTCATCACTTACTCTAAATAATTTCAAAAACTAAGAATCTAAACAGCATAAGGCAATTATACATATGATAATGGCTATATAAAGGTTAAAATCAACAAAGTGTACTTCTTAAGTACAACTTAACCAATGCAAGCGAAACAAGCGTATTGGAAGAACCTTAAATAGTCTCTTCAATAAATCAATATTAAATGTCAAAATACTTTATACAAAACAGCAAAAAATCTGCATGACGACCAATACACTTTTCTATAAGCTCCGATTTAGGTACCTTCAATACATGTAATTTGAACGCATCGACCGCTTTTTCAGGCTTCATAAAAATAAATCATTGGGTACCAAATCAGGACTATACTGAGGGTAACCTATTAGTACTCAAAAACTCTCTTGTTTAAGCTAATGTGTGAAAGCACGTATTTTTCTAGTAAAAAAAACAGGCGTTTTTTTTGAGATATCTTTCTTCTAACAAACAATTGATTGTACCATTCAGAATTAACCATTCGATATTATACTAATGATACAGTTGCCACATGTTCGGTTTTTCCAAAAATACAAGCGACTTTTTGCTTCGAAGTGCTTCGTAGGCCAAACAATTTTTGTTGTATTTGGGTCAGCCTTAAAGTCGACTCCTATTTACTTTCTAGCTCATGCGCAATATTTAATTATGTTGGTTCCACTAATGACCAAGTATACATGAAGATGTTGCAATATCAGTTCATTAACAGTATCAATTTTCTGGAACAATAACTAATTTTGGACGACTTTAATGAAATTCATCACAAAACGAACTACAGCTATTGAATTCCGTATACCGTAGAATTGAATCCATTTTCGAACGAAAATGTTCGAAACTTAATACAATTGGTTGACATCCACTTTTTATTATACTGTAATAACACACATTGTGCATGGATATCAAAACGTTTTGATTAACTTTGCTGATAAAAAGTCAAACTAGGGTGTCATATTAAAGCACTTAGATCATCCATTCCCGAAATATAAAAGGCAACCTTCCTGCTACTCAAGCGAATGACAAATATACATCTAGAAATACAACACAATAATAATGGCTTAAAGTAGTAGAAATCAAATTAAATACTAATAAAAAGTGACCAATAAGGAGTAGAAATAAATCCAAATAAACCTATTATGTAGGCCCAAAGTTATCAAATTTGACAAAAACCTAACCAAAATCATAAAATCATATATCCCATCAATACCATAACCCCATAATATTAAAACCACATAATCCTTAACTACAAAACCCCTTTTTATTACTATTAAAATAATATTGATTTTTTAGACGTAAATAACTGAATATATCAGAGTATTAACAGAATCTAGTAACAGTAAATATTATGTTTAAAATGAAAACTAGTTCTTATATTAATATTATGTAAAAGAGCTCTTATAAGTAATTACTTCATACTACAAAAAAGATTGTTTGAGTTTACTTTATCATCGTTAGTAGAAAATATCAAAAACGATTTGAAAATTAAATAAACGTTTAATAATTTTATTTATGCTACGGGGATTATTTAAAGAATTTTAATAAAGCAAAGCAAGTCGAAAAGAAAGTAATATTAAGAATCAAGTACAAGTAACATGGCACTAGAGAAACGAAATTCCTTAAAATATGAAAATTATAGTAATAAAATTTGTTATCGAATGAAGCTTCTGAATATCTAGCTTCAGATTATAATGCAAAAAGTATAGTCTGTAGAAATCAACAGTGAACAATTTTAAGCTATATAAACTAACGATTACTGAAAAGGAAGAAGTATAAGAAAGGAATTAATTGTAAGATGAAATAAGTAGAATCAAGTACAATGAATAATAATAAGAGGTATAAGAAAAACGAAATATCTTCAAAACTGTAAAAATGTGAATTGAATAAGTGTTTGGTTTGAAATATTAATATAAGCTTCTAAATTTCTAACTTCATGGTAAAGATAAAAATATCTTAGAAAGTAAATTAAAATTCTTTTATTTAGCAGAAATAAATGCATTCAAACAAGTGTTGCTGTGATATCTCTCCTCCTTTGAATAAGTGAATATCTGTCATAGTATTGAGAAAATGAATTGTAAGAAGAATTGGACAAATTAAGTTCAAAGAATGAGAGGCGATACCTTAAAAAATTCTTAAAAGGTGAATTGAATAAGTGGTTTAGAATATTGAAATAAGGAATCTATATTATATTAAACTATGGAAATAATAGAAGAAGATTAATCTAAAGAAGTATAAATAAAGCAATCTTATTTTGAAATGTATAAATAAAATAAAAAATGAAAGCAAGTTGAATTGAACTGTTAACGGTGGAGGCTTCTACTTCGATATACATTATTCTTCACAAATAACAAAATATTTAACTTTGTTTGTATAACACTAATTTTATTAAGTGGTTATAGTTATTACTTCTAGTTTGATAATAACAAAACTGTAGTCACTTAATAAAGTCAGTGTTATACAAACAAAAAACAAACTTCCATTTTGAAGAATTAAAATAATTTTATGAACTGGATAAAAGAAAAGAATGTTTTGGAAATAGATTAAAAATTACAGTCTGTAAAAACAGAGAGCAAGAGATTAAGAGTTTAAGAGTAATCATTTTTTAACTTTGAAATTGCTGGGATTCATATTAAATACAACTATTGAGATTTTTGATGAAGGAAGGGGTATATAAGAAAACAAATAAATTAATTAAAAGGTAGCATAAGAATAATAAAGTTAAATTTATATGAAAGTTTAATTGGCTTATCTGAATGAGATCCTGAACCTTTAACTTTAATATAAAAGAAAAGAATGTCTCAGAAACAGAGAAAAATTAGAGTCTGTAGGAACAGCAAATAAAGGAAAATTACATTAGTTATGACTATAAATATTGAAAAATTTAAGTAAAGCAAACGAATTATGAGATGAAAGAATAGAGAAATATCTAGTTCAACATGAGAGAAACGATAGTATCGAGAAAAGAAACCTTATTTTTTAAAATACTGAATTAAGCAAAGGGCTTTAGTGTGGGTAATCAAAAGAAACTAAACTAACTATAGAAAATTAGAGAGGAATGACAAAATTAAAGTTCCCATTTTTATAAATAGTTTCTTTCTAATCGATTTTTTTAGAGTTTAGGAGTTCAAGGGTGATGATTTTTTAACTATAAAATTACAAGAATTCGTAATTATATGAAATATGAGATGTGAAACTAACTTTCGTACTAAATGCTAAATACTGAGAGCTCCAATATAGCATCTGCAGCGACCTCTACATTTTATTTATTTAAAGTGGAATTTTGTTTTGTTTTAATAAATCAGAGAAGTAAACCAAGTGTTTATCAATTCTTTAACTGATATTATTTCTGTTTCTATTGGCTTTTTGGTAGTGGTAAACGTTAAAATGTTGCAGAACAAATTCAATGAACCTTAATAAAGTCCGTGTAATATTCCAAAACATTCTAAAGTTTTATCGATGAAGTATGAAAATATGCTCTTCGTAGTAAAAAAAGGTTTTTTTTCAAAAATAGGATAAGGTTCATTTAAGTAAAATTAATAAAAGAGTAATTTCAGCTCTTTCCAACCTGACTGACGGACAGGAATGCCTACATAGACAACATCTCGCGGATTCTGTGAACCTGCGAACTACGGGCCAACTTAATACAGTGAAAGACATTGAAACCTATGTAAATAGGTTTCAATACTCCACTATAAAAGCATACAAAGAATCCTGCCCTGCGAGAAAGGTAGAAAACTCCGGGAACGCCACACCATGGTGGTGCTGAGAACTCAACCATCTCAGAAGAGTTGTGAGAAAATCTTTTAATAAAGCGAAGAAATCGAAGCATCAGTCGGACTATATGGTCTATAAAAACATCCAACACGACTACAAAAAAACTAATAAGGCAAAGACAAAGGGCAGCCTGAAGTCTTTTTGTGAGGAAGTTGAAACCACCTCAGCAGCTGCAAGGCTAAAAAAGAACCTCTCCAAGGATCCCTCACGACAAATAGGTTGCCTAAAACGAGAGGACGGAAGTTACTTTTCTAACCTCTGGGAAGCAGCTGAAATTCTCATTAACACCCATTTCCAAGGATGTGCAGACACCGACGAAGGCTGGTCAGAATACATACCCTCAAACCCCTCCAAGGAGGATTGTGAGCCGGCAGGGAACCTCACGGAAGGGGCACGTATAACCTGGGCAATCTCACCATTTAAAGCGCCAGGCCTGGACGGTATATTCCCAGCCCTCCTCCAATGGGGGCTGGACATATTATCAGCCCACCTAGCCAATATCTTCAGAGCATGTATTGCGTTCAAATAGATCCCTCTAGCATGGAGAGAATTAAAAGTTATTTTCATACCGAACCCTGGTCGTATAGATTATACACTAGCCAAATCATACCGCCCGATTAGTCTAACGTCATTTTTCCTGAAAGCGTTAGAAAACTTGTGAGAAAGATTAATTCGTGAGACGGCTTTTATTTCGAACCCCATTCACGCTAACCAACATGCATACACTCAGGGGAGATCAACGGAGTCGGCTCTGCACACTGTTGTAGGCCGAATTGAAAGATCTCTGTACAACAAAAGTCCACCCTGGGCGTGTTCTTCGATATAGAAGGTGCCTTTGATAAGACGACCTTCAGAAAAATGGAAACTACCCTCTCCACGCATGGTGTGTACCACAGTTAGTGGGTGGATCAAAAGCATGCTGGAAGACAGTAAGTAAATGTAGGAAATACCACTGTCAGAAAGATCGGTTCTAAAGGTTGTCCACTCTTGTGGAACATAGTTGACAGCCTACTGCGGCGACTTAACGGCAATGGCAGATTTGAGACGGTGATATGCAGGTTGATGAAGGAAGCCCTTAAAATAATTGAACACTGGTGTAATGATCAGTCTCATCAGACCATAAACCCGCCAAAGACTGAAATGGTCCTCTTCACAAGGAAAAGGAAACTAGATAAGCTAAAGCTTCCTAAGCTCCTAAACACCGGTTGATATTGTCGTCGGAATTCAAATACCTGGGAGTGAATGTAAAAAAGCATGTGTCTCCTTCTGGCAATGCCGGAGAGCTGTGGGGCGGACATGGGGGCTATCTCCCAAGACAGCACTCTGGCTGTACACAGCGGTAGTAAGACCAATGCTAATCTATGGAGCACTGGTTTGGTGGCCCAGAGCCAGACAGAAAACCTCAGCAAAGCAGCTTACTCAGTTGCAAAGGATAAAATTCCTCAGCACAACCGGGGCAATGCGAACAACACCCGCTCTGCCTTCCACCTCTCGACTTATACGTAGAGATGCCCACGGCAGCAGCACTGCGCCTATACTCAGTTGGACTCTGGTACAAAGGAGGCAGGGCTGGTAGACACTGTCACCTCTTAGAGGAGACTGTCAAGAAGACACCCTTCCTTGGAAGGAAGACAGACAATCTGCCACCCTGCTACGTCTTCAACAGACCCTATAATGTACTACCGAGAGCGTAGAGGGTGGTGATACCCTCCGAATTTACACCAATGGTTCTAAAACCAAAAGAGGATCCGGGGCGGGTATTTACTCGCAAAAAATGAACCTATCATTAGAGAAGCACACAACTACTCAAGCAAGCAGAAATCGTTGGCATCATACATGGGGCAAAAGAAATCCTACACCGTGACATCGGTGAAGGAACATCCAAATCCTTACAGACAGTAGGGCAGCAATACTAGCAGTGAGTGGTCACAAGATCACCTCTACTAGTAAAAGAATGTCACAACACCCTGAAACAAGCAGCACAATCAAATAGTATTGAGCTGCGCTGGGTTAAGGGACACAATAATGAAGAAGGCAACAGCAAGGCAGACGAGCTGGGGCGGGCTGGATCGGCTCTCAGTGATACCACGGACGGACCCCCGATCGCGCCAACACCGAAGTGGCTCACTGACATCTTCAAACAGAATACTCTCAAGATGCTAAAACAACGTTGGGACAACACCTCAGGCTACAGGCAGGCCAAGGAAGCAATTCGCCCACCCAATCTGAAAACAGCTGAATATTATTTGCGACTATCCCGGGAGAATCTGCGTCTTATCACAGGTATCCTTACGAGTCACTGTCAGCTAAGGAAATACTTGTTTACTATGGGACTGGTGGAAACCCCCATATGTAGAGCATGTGAAGAAGAGGACGAGACAGTGGAACATGTGTTAACCACCTGCCCGGCTCTCGCCCACCTTAGAGAGTCCATGCTAGGGGAGCTCTGGCCGAACATGGCCAACATAAAGGACAAGCCTCCAAGCGTTGTGCTGTCCTTTGCTCGCCACCTTGGGTGGCTAAATGAGTGATACAACAACGCAGGGCTGTCCCAGTCAAGGGGGCACAACGGGCCTAGTGAAGCCTAAGTGCTCTGGTCAATGATTTGATCACCCTTGGCAAACTCAATCCAGATCCAGATCCAGAAGCAAGAGAATTTTGTTTGGATTATGAAAAAAACTCTTAAACCTATATCTTTTGAATAAACGGGTAAAATCACAGTCTGCAAAAACTCGAACTAATAATTCACTAGAAATCATATACAGTAATGATATCGTCATATTTTTATAAATAGTGTCTTTTTATAAACTCTTCCATTATTTGTATAGACCTTTTATTAATTTTATAGACTTTTATATATACATTTTCATTAGAGTATCAGTTACAACACAAATATTTAACATAATACATATATTTTGTATGATAGGTATTAGTACGTCACTGTCTATTTGATGTTTTAATATGATTTCTTATTGTTACTAACTTTTGTACTAGTAGCTTAAAAAAGATTTATCTTGAAACACTAAATATTAGGAACTCCAATGAACCTTTTTAATAGAAAATGAGAGAAACGAAATACCTTAAATAATTATAAAAAGGTGAATTAAGTAAGTGTTTGGTTTAGAATATCGAAATATACTGCTTAATTATATTTCTGGGTAAAGATAAAAATATTTTATAAACGAAGCACAAAGTAATAATAAATAAGTTAAATTAAGTATAAAATTTTGTATTATTGAAAGAATTTCATTAAAGCTTTAGGATAAAAGAAAATTCTTGAAAACGGAGCGAAAATTGCAGTCCACAAAAAGAAAGAGTAAGAGTTTAGTAGCTCAAGAATGCTGATTGTTCAACTTTAAAATCACAGGAATTTGTAAGCAAATAAAATATAGAATGGTATGGAAATAAATAAGTTAAAGTCATATAAGACTTAAAATATCACTAAAAGAGATTTAAAAGCTGAATTAAGTGAGAGAGTTTAGTTTGGCTTACACAAAGAATCACTTAAACTAACTTATACTAATATCTTAGATACAGTCTTTGAAATTGCAAATCACTGGAATATTATGTTTATGTTTATTAGTCATTAGCTTCCTTTTAAAATAAATACATATAAATATACACAAAAAAATCTACGAAAATCATTAAAGAATTTAAAAACAAATAAGTAAAGCAAATGAATTATGAGATGGAAAGAAAATAATTTAATTCATATAAGAAGAGATAAGAGAAGACAAATGAAATCTTTTAAAAATATTGAAAAACTTTTAAATTGAATAAGAGAGTTTTGTTAGGGTTATCGAAAAAACTTTTATACATCTTAAACTTCTAAATTTAGGTTAAAATAGTGCAATGGCTTGGAACCAGCCAAAAAAGAATCAACCAAGATGTTTAATATTTAATTAGTTTAATCTTATTTATGGTATATATCCATAGTTAAAAAAAATCAACAAATTACAACGCTGAAAATTTTACAGTTAAAGATAATTGGGAAGAATTGTTTAAACACGTTTGAAACTATTTGAGTACGGAAAAGTATGTTTTATATCTGCCCAAAAATAACGCACATATCGAGATTGTTTCCTGTTGAATTAAATATAAACTAGTGAAATATTACAGCAATTCTGATTGACCAACATCAACAAAACATATAAATAACAGAATTTTTTATTTTATTTATTTATTACATCTTTGTACTCTAGGCCCGATATTTTTTTTTAATTTCACAAATACCATTTTATTATGTACCAATGTTCTAACTCACATATATCACCTATATTCTTGCACTTTTATAGAAGACACAATGACGTGTATTATGTATAAATTATACATCAAAAAGAACTAAATATTCTAGGTAAAAAAGGCTTGCTATTTAATTATAATCATAGGGTTTTTCATTTGCTAAAAGTTTTTTTTTATCTAAATCGTTTAATTCGCTTGTCAAATCATTTTAATCGTAGTACATAATAATAATAATTTGTATACGATTATGAAATAGGACCATAGCTAATATAATTGTTTTTTAATTTATCCCCTACTATATATTTTCGGTTAAATCAACAAATAACAATTCAATTGATTCCCACCTGATGTCATCGCGAACAAAATGTGTCACATCCGGCGTGTATATATTTTTTTTTGTACATCCACACGTGACCCATCGGTTGACCTCTGTTGACACGATAAATATGGGATGGTGTTAAAAGGGGTGCAAACAGGGCGCACACTCCGCAGATCAAACACAACTGCGGGGGAGTGTGTCCGCTGTTTATCTTCAATTACCGTGCACCCGAAAAGACATCGTTCACATCGGACATGTTTTCAACTATTCGGGTCAGTTATTTTAATTTTTATTCTCATACGCGAACTTTTCCTATTTTTAACATAGCAGGCCCAACGTTTTGGCAATTTTTTCCCAGACGGCATAAAAAATAGGACGACGTTATTTATCGCCTATCAGGACAAACATTGCTCGGTTGCGCAATTACAAAATGTAGGTGTAAGTAAATACAACTTCGATACGTAAACTGTCGACAGGTTTGTATTTAGATAGAAAACTGTTCTAAAAATACAAAAAATTCTATTGAATGTCAATAGTATGGTCGCTAAGTTATAATTACCTGTCAATGTGATACAAATTGATTTTCTAATTAAAGAATTACAGAACGTTCTCATAAGTAGATATCTATTACAATATTTAGCATAATATTCTTTTAAATAATTAAAGAATATTCATTGAATTTATTGAATTAACTATCGCTTGAATTCAACACTAATAAGAATATGTTATGTAATGAATGATTTTATATCTCAAATTATGATTAAAATAATTACCAATTGAATTATGATTATATTAAACATAAAAACTATTCTAAATTATTGAAGTGCATTTAAAAACGAAGTGCAAAGCTTTATTTTATTATTTTAATAAAGTCATTTAGTAATAATATCGTTTTGTATTTAAAATCTAACATACTTTACTTAATTACCTTCTTATATAATTGTCTATTATAATTTCACACTAGGTCAAAAAAAAATAAAATTATCTGATAATATGGAAAAAAATCTAAATTGAGGTAAATATTATTCGTAAAGAGAATATAGACAATATTTCAACTATTCTTGCCAGAGTCAAAGGTTAGAGTGGAAGATCTTCGCAGTTCCATGAACTCCGCTTAACTTCATCAAAATTGTGTGTATGTATTGTATTATATTTTTGTTTATTTGCTATCTTCTTAACACTATACACATGTTAAGAAGATAGCTGATGTAATCAATAAAAAGAAAACCTGTTTCCTTTGCTATACAAAAGTATTTAATTATAATAATATAAATTCATATTTTATACGAGTTTCTGCCACAAATATAAATATACCAACAAGCATTGGTGATTACTATGTCATATGGGGGTTATCGCGACTTTGAGATAAAAAGCAAATGACCTTTATTGCTATTAAAAAGAAGCGTACTCTCTCAAAATTAATCTAAATGGCTGGTGAAGTAATCGGAATCGGTTTGGCGAAAGATATTTATTGCTGTACTATACCTAGGCGTTGGTACACCGGCCCACAACATTCGTTTTCTTTGTTTCTTTATCCCAACTTACACCTTCCAGCTTACGACTCCAACTGCCTGTTCCGGTGGGAACCTTAATTTCTTCGATCAGCATAAAAACTACTAATTAGCAATTATCGAGGTTCTTGAACATACTTCGAATACTCACGACTAGAGTCTACACTAGACTATCACTTGTTGGGTTCACCCATGCCTTACTGTATCTGGGGTGTTGGTCGACCTTCTGCTAGGAAGCAAGTTGAGTTTATCTTGCACCTTTGACGTTTGTAGGTTCGTCTCGTGAGCTGCTTATGGGCGAGGCATTAGTGGTACTGGTACCCCAACGATTTGTCAGCCTGCTCCGCTTAGTTAGAGTGCAGACGTAGAGCTGCTTTGGTGGTTTTTCATCTACACTGTTTAGGCACGTTAGCTTTTTTCGAGTCATAATGGATTCGGGCTCGGCCAGCTACATCCGTTTATATAAGCTGCACTCTTCCTCTGGCTTTAGTTTTGGTGCAGGAATTGTGTGGTGACTATACACTTCAAGATGCTCCTTACAGAATGCGCCTCCCATCTTCCAGATCCTTGGTGTCTCGGCTGTGTGGGTAGTGTAACAGCTACAAAAATACATATCGACATATTCTATTTGACAGTAAAATCAAAAACGAAATAAAATATACTTTCAACTTACATTTACTTTACTAAATACTACTAAAGGACTTTACTTCTGACTTTCCTAAATAACTACTTCACCAATTACTTTTTTACTTTTTTACAGTTTCAAGTCACCCCAGTCGATTTTTGCATTATAAAAAAACAAGTTACGTGTAAATCTGATTGAAATTGTGAACCTTATTTTTGCGTCATATTCACCCCACATTCACTCATCTTAACTCATTTTACCTCTCTATATAATCAGCGGTATTGTAACACAAATGATTAAAATTAAATTATCTCAATTATATGAATTACTACCTTTTGATCGTCCTTAGACTGGTACCTCCTACTTAAATTCAATCAAATAATAAGATGCGGCACCGTTAACGTACACTTAGCTCCCATTTCCCACAATATTTGCAGGTACTTCGCTCCAGCAGCGACGGGATCCATTCTTTCATGGGTGACAAAAATTGAAAATAAACTTAATATTAAACTAAATTATAGTCATGATTTTTATTCGCGCTCGCAATCACTACCTCGTACAGCCATATTCAATTATGTATCTCAATACTTAGCAAACATTTTTTTTACAATTGCGACTCTGCTACGCAAATGCCCCGTTAGTTGAAGACTTTAATGTGAAGAAGTTTAACGTGAATACTAAAATTTAAGGATGAAGGTATTTCCTCTAATTATTTTAGAATGTTCTGACTCTAATCAATATGCAGTTGTTGTCAAGTTTTACTTTAGAAGGAGATCTAATACTCAACTAAATAACCTTCTTGTCACAGGTTAAGGTATATTTATCCTTAAGTGTATGTGGGACAACGACCCACGTATCAGATTGTAGATGAAGAAAAACAGAAGGTTTAATTTTTACTAACAGAGTATCACTTGACTGTGAACCCTTCAAAAGTGATAATTCGAAAGTTTTTACGATTTAGGATCGGTGGCAAAAAAACTATAGCGGTGGATATATAAAGAAAAATATCTTCTTGCCACGGCGTGATCAGTGAGCGGGATGTGAGCACATTGTCTTAATTTGTTCTGCAAGCTGTTAATCTCCACGTAACCTACACTTTTTAATTTTTCTATTTCAACTGAGAAACTGTTAACTGAAGAAGTTTGGCTCATTTTATTTGAAAGGTTCGTTACTTACCCATTTTTCATTATCCAAATCGTAGCTTGCCTAATATGTAGATCGGTGTTTCCCAACGTAGGGCCCATGCACCACAGGGTGCAATTTGATTCGAAACTCTTCCAAATCCGTTTTTCCATCGGAATCGGATTGCAATGGGTAAAACCTAACCTCAAATGCACAATTGTCAACATTTAAATATTCTGCTGAATGCAGCCTATGTCACATTAAATTAATTTTATCTACGATCGTACAGAAAATAGACGCTTTTTGCATCATTGTTCATTGTAAAAGTGACTTTTTAAAGCACTAGTGCTTTTTTGCGTTTTTATTGCACGGTAATGTCAAACTGTTTTTATTGCACAGAAATGTCAAATCTGACAGATGAATTATTATAGCACAAATTTTTGGACGAAAAACTTATTTTTTTATTAATTGATACAAATAACTAATAAACTATAAATAAAATATATAATACAAACCAAATGGCAGATTTAAGAACTATGAAGATTTCATTTAATGCAAGTCGAAGCGATTACAATAAAGCGAACATTTTTTCCATAAATAATAATGGCGGCCGACATTTGTGCAACTTGTTTACTGGTTGCTAAGTAACGCTTTCATTAGTGCACTGCGGGTAAAATATGTTTTCATTAATTGAATTATTGAAATGACATTAAAATATTCTTTGAAATCCTTTACGATCGAAGATAAAATTTTGTAAGGCACACGTGTAAAAAATTTCTTTATTGCACTCCTGGCTTTAAAAAAACTCGCTCCTTCCTCGCTCGTGTTTTTAAACGCCAGTTCGTGCAATAAAACATCACATTTTACACTTGTACCTTAAATAACTATTATCTACGATCGTACAGAAAGTAGACGCTTTTTGCATCATTTTTGATTGCACTAGTGCTTTTTTACGTTTTTATTGCACGGTAATGTCAAACTGTTTTTATTGCACATAAATGTCAAATTTGACAGATGAATATATTAGCACAAATTTACGACGAAAAATTGAATTTTTTAGTAATTGATACAAATAACTAATAAACTATAAATAAAATATAAAATACAATCGATGTGGCAGATGTAAGAACTCTGAAGATTTCATTTAATGCAAGTCGAAGCGATTACAATAAAGCGAACATTTTTTCCATAAATAATAATGGCGGCAGACATTTGTGCAACTTGTTTACTGGTTGCTAAGTAACGCCTTCATTAGTGCACTGCGGGTAAAATATGTTTTCATTAATTGAATTATTGAAATGACATTAAAATATTACTCATAAGAATATATTCTTTGAAATCCTTTACGATCGAAGATAAAATTTTGAAAGGCACACGTGTAAAAAGTTTCTTTATTGCACTCCTGGCTTTAAAAAAACTCGCTCGTTCCTCGCTCGTGTTTTTAAACGCCAGTTCGTGCAATACAGTATCACTTTTTACACTTGTACCTTAAATAACTATTAACACATACTTTACTTTTAGTAAAATGAGTGGTGTAAGCAAGAAGTAATTCGTTAAAACTCGGAGAAATATTTATAATTTGGATTCATATCTGCTGTCCACGATGAGCGGTTTCCTTTTTGGTTTTTATGTCAAATATGCTTGACCAACGAATCAATGAGACGAGGATTCAGATTTGAACTACTTCCAAACAAAGAAAAATTTTGAAAATAGAAAAGCAATAATGACTCTATTTACTGCTCATACTTGAACTCATAATCGTATTCTTGAATCAAATGTCTTTTTTACCGCTAAATCTGGAAAAGAACATCATACTATAGGAGATAATTTAATAAAACCGTCAATATTAGCAGTTCTTAAAACGGCAAAGATGTAAAAGCTATGCCACTCAGTAGCAATGCTGTTAGCAGAAGAATAGACGAAATTTGTGAAGATATTGAAAAACAACTTGTTGAAAATCTAAAAACGAAAATCAGTGCAAATGGATGAATCAACTTTGAGAGACAGTGAGGCTGATATGATGGGCAAGAAAAATGGCTAAGATATTTGGTTGCATTACCCTTATTGAGTTATGCCAGAAATATATTAACAACAAATACTTTAAACAGTTTCATTGGCTCCAAACTTGTTATTGTCGATTATCTGAAAATTCTATCAGCTGATTTAAAAGAAAGATTTTCTGAGCTAAAACAATTTTTTCAATATAGATGATGCAGCCAATGTTAGTGGATTGTGTGGTATATCAAATATGCAGTATCAAGAAGAACTCGCAGAAATGCAAAATGATGAGTCAGTTAAAACTTTATTTAATACAAAAGGAGTGATTGCATGGCTTTGTGAGGAAACAGAAATCAAATACCCAAATTCAACCAAATGTGGAAGAAAACTTTTGTTACCGTTTCCATCTTCATATTTAGTGGATTTGGTGCTGTAAATAATTTACTGGTAAAGAAAGAAATCGTCTGGATATAACACAATGGGGAGACTTGAGACTGAAACTAACCAAATTGGAACCTAACATAAAATCTTTGTGCAGCAAGCATCAAGCGCTAGGATCTCACAAGTTAAAATAATAAATTAATATAGAAAAATCTTTATTAAAATTATTTCGAATTTGAATTTCAGTTTTTCATTATATGTTTTGAAAATTTACTTACTGTGTTTCGTTAACAATTTCCTAGTGATTTCTTCCTAAAACCTATCATTTAAATTTCTTAAGTGAACAATTCAATTTTTTAATATTAAAAATTATATATATATATATATATATATATAGAGAGAGAGAGAGAGAGAGAGAGAGAGAGAGAGAGAATTTTAGAAAGGCTTAAGTATTTACAGATCTAACAGCTGTTTCCATTTCAAATTCTATATATGCAATATTTTTATTAACAAACTTTCGACCAACGGTCTTTCAGCCTAGATTTTGTCATTCTTGTCTTGTAACTCTATCTCTAATGAAGATACAATATGTGAAGCAATGTACTTTAATAAGATATAGTGAAATAATTTTGGATTCCTTTAAGAATTCTTTGCGTTAGTAGTACTGGAGCAGGATAAAACGACTGTCTAAAGTTTGTTTTTAAATATTACATGAGTACTAGAGGCGTTCTTTAATACAATGCAAAAGTAGTCAAGCTGGATTTCATTAAAATAAGGTGGATTCAGTTAGGTTAAAATTCTTATTGAGAGTCGCTCAGTAATAGGATATTGCCACAGCATGGCAAAACAATTGTAACGTTTAAAAAACAATAATAAAGTGTATTTATTTCAAGAACCAAACAAGTGAATATGAATTTTCAACATATAACTCATGAGTTAATGTATTAAAATATTTTATATTTTTTATGGCTGTTTTGGTACAAATGTCATATTTTCTGTGAGTTAAACTTCTTAAGCTTTTGCTCTAGTTATGGTTTTTTTTCTGTTGGAAAGGGTGTGAGGTTTAGTTTTAGATATATAGTTATGCCCAGATATTTTACGGAAGAAGGATAATACTTTGGGAAAGCCGTTTCTTATGGAGGGAATTATTAAAACTATGCAAGAAATAAGGAGTTAGGATTTATATGGTTTTATCCTTATTCGCCATTTCGTAAACATTAGTTGAAGGGAGACGATAAGCTATGTTAATAATTGAAGAATTTTAGTATTGTGGATGCAGTGCCATCTGACAATTGCGGAAAATATCCTAATTTCTATTTAGAGGGAAAAATGTTGCTTCTTATCTAAGAAATTAACAATGTGGTCGTGAAAGCAAATCTGTAGAGTCTATGTCCAGTCATTGCCCGTTTTCATTCTTAACATTAAAATTGTTATTTGGTTCAAATCTCTCCGCCGATTCTAAAATGTATTTTCTTAAATGTCATTAAACTTAGCGATGGGACTAGAGTATATGATAGAATTAGAGGTGATTAATTGTTTTAATATTGTACTAACTCTCATTATGTTGATGTATTTGTTCAAAATGCGTACATAGTGAAATATACCTGTACCTAATACATTCCGCTTCCGAGCCTTTTCTTGGGTGATTTCGTTTTAATTTTTCTATCCTTCCCTTGTTTTAAATTTTGCGTTTGCTTTATTTGCTTCTAAACTTTCCTTGTATGAAATATTTTCATCATACTTATTACTGGTTCTGGTTTTCCTTAACTTAAACCTTTTAATAATCAAAAAATATTTTGAAGTAATGAATTATATGTAAAATTTCTCTAAGAAGATTTAATGGAATTTTTATTTGATAATTGATAGCTGGATAATTGAAACATGTATCAGGAATAAGGTTAAAAGAATTGATAAGATTTTTAAGAAAAAATAGAGAAGTCGTTCATAATATATAAATAAAACTCTTGAGAATGTACACAATTTAATATCGATGTGGCAAAAGCAGTGCATTGACATTCAGCTGTGTAAATTCTCTAAACCGAAGAGTCTTATGTATCACCTATATAATGGAATTTCATCAAGTAAAAGCCAATGTTCACGATAAAGGTAGGTGGTGTAAGGATAAATTACCGTTAGTTAAATAGAAGAATAGGTACCGTGATTTGGGTTTCTTGATGTTTAAATCTGCCATGATAATAGTATTTTCATACAGTGATACTTTGAAGTATGAAATTATAATTAAATAGGTGAGGATGAATGTATTTATACAAGTAATAGACTAGCGTGAAGCAGAGGAAAGGATTAAGTAAAGTGAAGACATTGAAATAGATTTTTAGCTATGATTTTAATGAGCATACAACGATGTGTTGCATTATTTGATAGATACAATTATAATTTATTAGGTAAGCAAGGTAATGTTGGAGTGTAACCTATTTAGAATATAGAATTTCTGTACCGAAAGGTTTTTTTACTCTAATTAATGTTAAAAATGATGATTACTTTTATTGCTTCTGCTGAAATTCGGGCCAAAGGGTATACAATTCGGGGAACTTATTCCTCTGTGCCAAAGGGTATACATAGTTGTATTGGGCAGACAGAAGTGACAGTTGATGAATTGGCACAATTGATTATATCCTTGTAATTGACTGTGGCATAGTCATATTTAGAACATTTATTATAGGGCACAGGAACGGGTTCTACTAGACACATTTGGCATTTGTGTGCACTATTCCTATTACTACAGTGGTTTTGAACGTAATGCTCATTTAAAGTCGCAGCGGCTTTATGCTCTTTATTTATTCATGATATAAAAATAAGATGGATTATGATGACTTAAATTTAGTGGCCCATAAAATTAATTTTTAACAAGGTTTTTGCAAATAAACAGTATTTGCTGTTGTATTGAAAATCCTTATTTATGAAGGCATGAAACTGTATCTATAACACTAACCAAACATGAAGTTTGTAGAATTGTAACAGAGTTAAAAAATTCAAAGGCAACAGGAATCGATGGTATAGCAGTGGCAGTAATTAAAAATTGTATAGAGTACATAAAAGCACATTTAACTCACATAATAAATAGCGCGTTAGAATCTGGAGTGTTCCCTGATTATCTGAAATACACCGTTATCCGACCGGTATTGAAAAAGGGTAAACCCAATGATTTTATGAATTATCGACCTATAAGAATTCTAACATATTTCTCTAAAATATTCGAAAAAATCATTAAAAATCGCATTGTTGCCTTCTTCCATAAATATAATTTATTTACCGAAGCGCAACATGGATATAAGGATAAAAAGTCTACTACCACATCTACTGTTAAATTAATTGACCTTATAGCAATGGCAATGGATGATAAAGAAATCCCCTTGGGCATTTTTTTGGATCTGTCTAAGGCTCTCGATTGCGTAGATCATGATATTTTACTAAATAAGATTTATAGATACGGCGTAAGAGGAGTCAACTTTAATTTAATCAAGTCATGTCTATGTAATCGAAAGCAAAAATTACATATTTCAAATAACAATGGTATGACTGAATATATTTTAGAAGTTACAGGAGGAATTCCCCAAGGGAGTATTCTGGGTTCGACACTATTTATTATATACATTAATAATATATCCACTATAATAAAAAGTCAAAACGAGGCTTTAATAAGCTACGTTGATGACAATAACATTATAGTGAAGAATTCAAATCTTTTGAATCTCTTAAGGAATGCCAACACTACTTTTTCAAATGCACAAACTTGGATGAATGCAAATAAATTATTCCTTAACAAAGAGAAGACAAACTGCATAATCTTTAGTACCAAACAGACTTCAAATGAATTTCCTGAGTTCTTAACTATGGGTTCCACCAATATACCAACCTCTAGGTTCTGTAAATTCTTAGGGATTGGTATTGACAAAAATTTAGATTGGTTAAAACATATTGCAGGACTAAATAACAAGTTGAATACCACTATATATTGCATGCGAACTTATATAACATATTTCTGTTCAATAATGAGGTATGGAATTTATAACACAAAAATGTGCCATAAGACTACTCTACAACATGAATTACAGTGATGTAGAGGAGTGTTCAAATTAAATGGTCTACTTACTGTTTCAGCAATGTATATTTATGTTTGCCTGATTTTTATTTATCAACATAAAACACTTTTTAGTAAACATTTAAATATCAATTCTTATAATGCAAGGCAAACGAACAGTACTTATATTTACCCAAAGCATTCATTAACACTTTTGGAGAAAGCACAACAATATATGATGATGCGACTATATAATAGGCTTCCCATGTGTTATCGTAAAATTAATAATATCAACGAATTTAAAAATGAAATTAAAAAAAAACTAATTGAAATTGAACCATATTCTGTGAATGAATATTATTTATATTTTAACTAATTATTTATATTTCAGTTTGACTATTTTCTTATTTGTATCTTTAAATACTTTTTTTGTAGTTTTATGTATATCTTTAAGAAATAAATTTGATTTATTATTATTATTATTATTAACGTAACAGACAGGTTGTTTGAAAATCAACGACCTTGAGTAAACAACTAGTAAAATATCCCATGCAAGAAATATATTTCTTAAAAATAAATGATTCTTAGATTACAGAAAGAAATCTATAGTTTAAAATCGATCTCTCATATTTTGAAGAAACCTAAAAAGGTAATTTTCTTATGTTAACACAAAAAGGTAAATCGCGAAAATTAATTTAAGTGTGCATTTAAATAAGTATTACGAACTACGAACTTTTGATTCATCTATCACTTGGTGAAACATATTGTAGCGATTGGGTAAATGTGTAATTAATTAATTTCACTTGGTTTTATTTGTTTCACAATTTTTTTTAATTTATTATATAACAAAGATAAGGTTGACAAAGATAAAAAAAGTGGAGTATATGAGATACAATGTTCCGGTTGTGAATCAATTTATATCGGCCAAACAGGCAGAAACTTCAAAACCCGATTAAATGAACATAAAAATCTATATTAGATAAAAACCCACCCACCTATTTGATCCATCTCAATTTAAAATTTTGAGACAGATGCAAAAATGTAAAAAAACTTAATTACTGGGAAGTTTACTACCTGGTAATTGATAAAGAAACTAACCAGAATAATAGAAATACTTTTACTTGATTAATATTGCACTATTTATTTAACTTAGTAATTAAAACATACAACGAAGTAACTCTCAAAACTCAATGAGCTAATAAAAACGCTTATTATATTTGTTTTCCCAGAATTAATTTAAATATAAGTAAAATCACAAAATCGCGTCTTAAGATTCGACTTAATAACCATTGTCAATTAATGTTATTTATATTTAAACATAGCAAAAATTTTCATTAAAATTATCGTTTATGTAGCTAGTAGAATAGTTGTTTTCAAAATACACATTAATATCACCACTGATAATATAGTCCATATTATTTCAATTTTTGTAAATAAACAAACACTAGAAAAAATCATCATTTTTGATCCAACTATTTAGATCGTGGGATAATTGCTGTCATCAATAAAAAAAACACTCAGTAACATTGTTTCAGCGCAAGAATAATATATGTAAGGTCGTAACTTATTCTGCTGACACCAGAAGCTGAAAAAATCCAAAAATAATAACACTTGTTAGCTCGCCGAGCATTGCCAAAAATTTCTACATTCGCTGAAATATGCACACGTGTGCAAATATTAATCGAATGGTTGGATATTGTACGTGCGCGCATATTTATATTTCAAGCTTATTTTGGTAATATCTATAAATAAGTCTCAAAAATAAATCTGCAACGAAATCTACCAAATCTCTATCAAAATACCACACAATATGAATGTTTGTTTGTAAATTTAAAAAAAAATATACGATATATAACTCTCCAATTTTCAATATTATTTTGAATTAAAATGAAACTTTAACTAAAATTAGATGATAAGCATTATTTTTACCTATGTAATAATGTTTCCAATATTTAAATGAATTAATAGTGTTGATAAAATGAATACAAGAATTTGTGTTGAATTCTTTATTAGAGTTTTCGCCCTTTGTAATTAAATAAATAAAATAGAAGAAAAACATTCTTTGGATAATTTTATTCATATTGTCCATTGACTTATTATGATAACGTGAGTATGCTGCAATGGGAATAAGTTCTACCTGAATCATAAGAAATAATTCATTCATCTATTTGATGCATTCATAACTTAATTAAACACTGTTTTATATTTTACTGATTGGACGGCTAGTTAGAAGCTCCAGTCTCCCCTATATAATTCAACTATCAATAAATACACTGTAATTGTATTAATCAATTTACGATTTTGTTTTTATTTACCTTTAAACGCTATTTGTAGTTTAATTAAAAGTTCATATGAATATAGTGAATGGGTAGCCTGTATCTTACCAGAGGATCATTAAAAATGCTTAAAAATGTACATATTATACATCGTAATGTACCTATATTTATTACGGTTGTAGTTTGGTTATATGGTATAAACTTTATTGCAATAACAAATTTATATCTAACTTTACTTTATGAAGCTTCTGTTAATAGAGCCTATATTCCACCTTTTCGCTATACATTATTTGAGTAAACATCCACTACCAGAGCAAATTTTATCAATAGCTTCAGCTTTTCTGACAAAGAATTAAAAGCTTAAATGTAATGTTTTAATTCACAAGCACGAATGTTTGTTGAGATACCACTTACAGATAGGCATTTAAAAAATTGTTAAAATTAGAAGCAAATATTTTCGTCGTATTTACGGATTAAGAAAATATATGATTTAGTACAAAATCTTACTTGTAATATTTAAAAAAATGGTGATGTGGCTATCATCCTACATACTATATCATTTATCACAGTATTTCTTACAGAAAGAGTAATTAAGCTTTGTGCCACCTGACGATGATTTATTTTATTTAATTTTAAAAAGTTTTACCCCAAAATATATGCCCCTAACTTAGAGTTATAACAAGAGGTCATGCTCTCTTATTACGCAATTGTATAGCTAACCTACCAATTTTTATATTTTCCAGTGTTCTCTTAACTTATCTTAATAAATTATGCCTAGCGTATTTTTGACCTACCTCAAAGAATAATGCATTGGTCTAACCTGTCTTGATAAACACATGGACCAAGCGTACTCTTGACCTACCCTACAACATAGTGTATTTCCCTAGCTTACGCTTGACCTGTCACAATCTTAATATATTTTAGATAAAGATTAAATTAGAACAATACAGCGTTTATTACGATATGGACATATGTAGGTATTACAATTAGGCCATTACATGGTTCTGTAAGGTAGGTTAAAGGACGCTTTTTTTGGTCAAAAGAAAGGCGTTCATGCCCTAGCATTCTGTATGGTGTTTGCGCTCTACTTTCTGAAGAGCACATAAGCACTAAAACTTTCGCTCATTTATCAAGGGTGGCATCGCCGTAGCAATCTTCACCTGGTACACCTTCCGGCTCATCACACTTCCCAATTCTCTCGCAAATTTGGAAACATCTTCCCACACGCTCTCTTTCTGCATCATTCGGTCTACCAACAATTCCGGCACAGTCGGGAGTCCCAGCGTTGCTTAGACCTCACACCTTTCCACGTTCCACGCTGAATACGTCACCAATCTGTGTTCAACTGTGTCTTCCGCCTACCATCTGCCAATATATGCATTGAGCGCTCTCGGCTCTACAATCTCGGTTAAGTTGTGCTGATATAAATCATTTTATTATAATAATATTTTGTACAATAGTAAGGGTAAACATAGTTAACAAATGAACAAAATTTCTCTTCGATTAACCGAACTTTTTGAAAAAACCATTAATAATGTGTCAATATACCACGATGGGTTACACACTCCCTAAGGCGCCTAGGTTCGCTTCTAATTAAGTGACTCATGTCCTGAGTTTGAGGGAGATGCTGCAAATTAAGGAGTCTTCGGCCCATGATATTCCACACATGCTCAATTGGAGATAAATCCGATGACCTCTGTGGCCTGGGCAACAAATTGATTTCAGCGAGCTCAAGGAAGTTAATTGTAGCTCTTGCAATGTGTGAGCGAGCATTATACTACTAAAAAGTTGGATTTGATAATATCTGAAGATAGAGAGAAGATAAGTTTCCAGAATTTCTTCGATGTAACGCTGTGTGATCATGTTGCCTCTAACGAAGATTAGAGGTGACCTAGAGCCATAAGCAAAGGCACCCCATACCATAACACTAACAGTGTGTAGCATGCCTTTCGATAAAAAAATTGTCGTCTTCTGACTCTGTCCCCCCATGTATCTGTAAACAGAATCTGGATTCGTCACTAAAACTATAATATTCCATTCCTGGTCCCACATCAATCGTTCTCTAAACCACTTTGGCGGTAAACTGTTTGCATTCCAATTGGTCTTCTATGCTCTTCATACTACTGGTTTGCAATGGACCTGGTGGTGGAGAAACGATCTCTTAAAATAAACAGTCTCAAATGCCAATTTGCACGCTCTGTGGTTCGTTGGCGTTGCACTGTACCTCCAGCTTTTCGTGTTCGACCCTCTTGACCCCATGCCCGACAATATCTTACTATAGTATCTAACTTCTGTGCACCCTGTCCCTAATTTCTCGGAAAGAAAGTCCAGCCTCTCTAAGTCCAACTACCCGTCTAAAACTCAGATAGTTGATGAAATTTTAGGCATTGTAAAAGATAACAATAAAAGCTTAAAACCGCACTCAATAAAATTAAAATCTCTACTACGGCACTAATGTTAAATTTCACCTTGTGCATCAATGAATAAACAAATTGAATAAAAAGCGAAAACTTTATCTGATACAGCTGAATTTTTAATCGTTTTTTCTTTTCAGCGAGATAAACTTAAATACAAAATTTTATCAAAATAAAATGATTTATACTGGGTATTCGGATTTCTATGTTAATCAGTATACTTCGTTCTTTCTATCGACCCACTCCACCATTCTTACCATTCTGTCAGCAACATCTTTTGCTTCTATCGTTTAGCCTTCGGTCTACCCATGCCCTTTTTGAATTATTTTTCTCCCATTCTGCATAGGCACTGTATTTAGCACTCTCCACGAAGTATCCTAATTCTCTGCCCAACTCGTTGCACGCAGCTAGGCTCACTTTGACGTCCCCGTTTTTCGTAGCCAAGTCCTTCGCATCTCCTGCATTTGCTCCTCCTATCTACCCCGGTACAGAATGTTGCCTTATCCCAAAGCACCTATATCTCCTACAAGGGTTTGGTTTGTCTCTTCTTTGTTGAACTACGCAGCTTGCTCATCATATTTTTATTTTCCTCAGTTTTACTAATTTTACAATATTTTCCACTGTACTATCACTAGAACTATCCTTAAGAAGGGACGTATTGGAGGATCCATTTGGTTTAACCTCATCATTTGATTCTATCACATGTCGATTTTTGTCAGTATCTCCTCCTTGATGGTGTCCTCTTTCAACCCCTTCACTTCACCAATTCACCACCCGCCTCCTTAATGGCTAGGCTGGTCTGCTTGACTTACCACTCACCTTAGTGCCTAGTGGTCAGAGACTACCGACTTTCTGGGATAGGGCTTTTATACTCCCAGGCATATCGCACCGCAGCTAGCTGACTACCTGGTTCTCTGGCCGGTATCTCGCCGCGTTAGTACCACCTGTGATTTATGCTCCAGGCCTTAGTGTGTTGATTGTCTGTCTTTAATTAGTTTTCATAGCTCCTTTGTTATCTTATTCAGTTAAGTTTCCCCTGCATCCTTCCTCTGACCGCCCACGTGTCCTTCATCAGAGAGATCGAATAATGTCTCCTCCTATTTCTTGAATTATAATAGTTTCTCATGTAGCTCGTAGTGAAACATTTTGTAATATAGAAACAAACCAAGTGTAAATTGTGCTATTTCTACTTGCCCCCTCTTCTTAAATATGCTGATAACCTTGACTTCGTATTGTCACTGCCAGCTGTCATATTAAAGATTAGCCCTGTTTTTAGTTATAGATACAATTTCTGTTCCCACGCGTCGATCGGAATGGAAGTCAACCACGACAAAGGCAGCATACCGTGGCAAGTGCCCAGTGTTCAGCCTAAGCTTTGCATCCCTCGGTCATGCTGTTCTATCTTAGATTAAGTTGTTTTATTCTAGTGACACTCTCTACTTTATTCCAGGTGGTTAGACTAAGGCAGAAGCCACATACCCGGTATGACAGGTCCGTTAATAGACCTAGGCTACTATAGTGCAGCTGGACATGGGTAGAGATAGATCTGGTTTGGTTCTGGTTTAAATCGATGGGAGGGCAGAGAGTTCCACCACACATAGACCCCAGGGCATTGGCAAATGCCAGGGCTGCAGCAAGAGGGACTCTGAGAATGTTTGATGGATTTAGACATCCCTCTCCCATTGTGGATTTACGTAGGTTGGGTAATACGGGGCAGTCTAGATGTACATGCTCCGCGGATTCCTCTTCTGCTTCACACCCTTTGCCGAGAGGACTAGATTGTAGTCCCAGATTGTTCAAGTGTGATCGTAAATTGCAGTGTCCTGTAAGAAGCCCTACGACCTTCCGTAGGTTTTTTCTGGACAGTTGCATACAGTATCTAGCCCTTTTGGTGTTCATTGTGATGAAGTTTTTTGAGACTCTACACCCAGGTATGTTGTCCCAACGCTCCTTGTGGCATCTGATTGATGCAGTTTTCAGTAGGGTACTCAGATCTAGCAGAGAGGGCAGCAGGAAGGGGTTCGGTCCGCTTACCGTTTGTCCGGATGCCTTCCTCGCCAAACCATCTGCTATTCTGTTCCCTCTGCTTTTATTGTGTCCTTTTACCCAGCATAGAGTTACCTCGTTGTCACGAGCCACTTCTTCCAGGGCTTCGCAGCATTCCAACGTTAATGCTGAGGTTATTTTGCAGTTGGCAATGGACAAGATTGCCGCTCTGCTATCCGTTATAATGTGTATATTTTTACCCTTAATCTTCTTGACAGAGATTGCTTTTGCTGCATATAGTATACCCACGAGTTCCACCATTGTTGGTGTGCTCATTATCTTACTGATAGCAGTACTGTTTTTTAGGAATAGGTTTTTGCAGAAAACTCCTATAACAGCCCCTGCTTTCGTTGATGACCCATCAGTGTATATGTGGATGTCTTTGTGCTTGCTTCCTACTCCTGAGTTTTTTTTTCTAGGGATGTTGTCCACCGGCATCATAATCTCGGGATTACTTTTCCTTAGATCCTCTAAGATTATGTGGTGTTCACCTACTCCGTTGCTTAAAGCCATGTCTTTCTTCTTCGAAGCGTTATTACCACCGCTGCTGCCTGTTCTTTGATAAATATGTCCAAAGGTGACAGGTGTAGCAGGGCTTCCATAGCCGCTGTTAGTGTTGTCCTCATGGCTCCTGTCGCGCTCAAAAGGGCGTTGAACGTGGTCTAGGAGCCTTGCGGTTGATTTCGTGGTCGTTTTTGGCCACTACTAATGATGCATATGCCAAAATTGGCCGCACTATGGCTGTGTAGATTCATAGGGCTACCTTTGGAGATAGTCCTCATGTTTTCCCCACAGCTCGTCTGCATTGCCAGAGGGCTATGCATGCTTTCTTAGATCTCTTATGCGTGTTGATTGGGGTGTAAAGGGTCTTTCACTAAGACTATTTCCCTGATGTATCGATCGCATAGCATCTCAAGTATCTTTAATAGAAAAGATGTGAGGCTTGTTGGTCGGTATGCTTTCGCTGTGGTGTAGTCCAAGCGTCCTGGTTTTGGTATGAAAATTACATTAGTTTCCCTCCATTCATAGGGTATGTAGCTGAAGGCAATACACCTCCTGTACACGCCTACGAGGGTGTCTAGGATAGCATCCTTGTCCCACTGTATAAGAGCGGGATAAATCCCGTTCAACCCTGGGGATTTGTATGGTGAGAAACTCCTCATTGCCCAGTCTACCTTTTCCCTGGTAATGATGGAGCCCGCCAGGTCCCAATCCAGTTTGGTTAGGGACTCTGTGGAGGTATCCATGAGGCTCCACTCCTGGTTAAAGGTACAGCCCAGGAAATGGGTCCTCAATAAAAGTTTGCCTGTGTTTTCAGGTGAGTCCGTATAAGAGCCGTCCTCCCTTTTAAGGCTAATGAGTTTTGGTAAGGAGTTTCTGGAGAGGGCCTGTTTTAGACGTGATGTTTCCGATGCATTTTCTGCTTTGGAGCAGAAAAGCCTCCAGGCCTCTCTCTTTCTTTGTCTTACCAGTTTTTTATAGTCACGATGTACTATTTTATATTTGTTCCATTCGGAATCGTTTTGCATTTTCATGGCTCTGTTATGGGTCCTTCTTGCTTGTTTTTTCAGTTCTGTGAACCACCACGCATTTGTGGGTAACTCATCTACTCTAGTTTTTCGAGGGCACGCTTTCTTGTACGCTGATATGATTCCCTTCTGAAGTGCGTTATTTATATTCTCCAGTTTTGGTATATCTTTTATTGGCTCTTTACCTAGATCCCTAGTTTTGGTGATCATGGTGAGAGTCGTGAGGGTAGAGATAGATTTGAGGTCGCCTATCCCTTGTAATCTAATAGACGCGGGAGACGAATAGGCCCAAGTGCGGCCGAAGAGTTTGTTCCACGGTAAACGACAGGTCCAAGAATGAATTTGGTAATGAGATCAACTTTTTAGTTCAAGATAATCTCTAATACTTCCAAGTTTTATTTATATAACGAGCCTTCAATATAAATCGACGATAAAGTCATGTTCGAGCTATAATCACACACGACCGTGTAAAGTACTTTTCATGTTGACATCTTAACATATTTTCTAAAGTGTATTAATCGTTAATATTCCTGAATGTTTAGAAGAATTTCGAAATCAATTTCACATTTTTACTGTTGAGATTTTTTTCTGTCCATGAACCAAAAACATGCCATTTGATGTACCTACATAAACTCCATAGAATTGACTATCTCTATATCTATTAAAGAGTAATATTTTACAAATAGTTCTTTCATAACTTTGATATATAATCTCCTTGGCTAAATATTTTTCACTTCGTATACTGAAGTATCAATTAGTACCCATCCAAAAATCCAAACTAGTGTACAAGAACTATATCTTAGAATATATAAATATATTTCCGTTGGTTTGATGACGAACTTCTTGTCACAATCTTTCTCACATATGAAGCATGGTTTTATATACATACATCTTTATTTGGACAAACATAATACATAACATTAATAACAATCAATATGAAACAAATATATGGTGTTAGTCCGTCTGGGCTATAGACCTGCGGTCTTTCTGCCCACATGGTTTTATTAATTTGCAAAATTTTATAATGAGGAGTATAGCAAAGCATGAAGACTTTTATATCGAATAACCTTTGAATCCTAAAAATAATATCGTTTGGTGGTGAGTCTACAAGAACTAATTGAATTGACTATCTATCTATCTATTCAAGAGTAATATTTTATCGATGGTTCCTTCAAAATTTTGATGTCGACCTTAATAAAATCTTTCTTATAGGTAAGGCATGGTTATATTTAAGCATTGACTTCATTTCGTGTGCTTTCACAGTTACTGAAGTATGAGTTGGTACCTACCATAAAATTCTGAAAATGAATTTTCATTAGTCTAACTTATGTTAAATATCCTAGAAGAGTAATATTTTTCCGATTGTTGTTAAAACTTTGATGATCACCTTGTTCAAATCTTTCTTACAGATAAGGGATGGTATTATTTAAGCGAGTACGTTAATTTGAGGATGTGGAGTGGTACAAAGCCTGGCGATTTTTATATCTAATAACTCTTGCATCCCCAAAAATATGTCGTTCAGGATACCTACAAGAACTGCATATCATTGAAAAGCACTATTTAAAGTTAATTCAAAAATATAAGGATGTGGAATGCAACAAAGCCCAGCGATTTTGATGGCACAAGTTGGACCAATTTTTCAACAATATCCAGGTAAAGAGTATAAAGAAGAAAATCTGACCTTTTAATGAACAAATTTATAATAAAGAGATGAGTAATGGATATTTCTGTTAAGACTGAGGAAGAGCAAAAGCACTGCTACATGAATTATTTAATGGCTGTATTATTATCACTGAACAAAAATTCCCTTCTAGATATTCAGACATTATCGTATGCGAAAAAGAAACTCTATATTAAAAAAATAATAATCTTTAATGTTGCAACATGCTCTTAATTGACGAAGATGTGCAAAATCCTTGAAGAGTTAAAAGAGGCATTTTCATCACTTACTTTAACTATTATTCTTTAAAATAAATTAGCTACTTCTTCGACAAAATAAATATTTGACATGGTAGCATTTGACCGCAATTAATATTTCACTGGTGTTATCTTAATAAGTAGTCTAACTTTGTCGTTGATTTTTTCATATACAGGGTGAGTTTTTTTCGATGTTCTCTATGGAGATCTCGGAAACTATAAGAGATAGAGAAACGGTTAAATGGGGAAAGAAGTGTAGATTTACGAGACGAATAAAATTCCACTTTCATAGTTTTCAAAAAAGTCAAGGGTAACTAGATATTTTGAAAAAAGTAAAAAGTGTCAATTTTTTCAAATCAATATATCTCGGTTATTATAACAGATAGAAAAAAACTGTAAAGGACAAAGTTTTAGATAATTTTATGTAGATTAATAAAAATTATCAGAAAATTTTTATCGCCATTATTTTCCGAGATATGATGCAAACTTACATTTTTTCAAATGGAAACCATAGTTGGCTATGGCCTCATTCAAAAGGTAATTTTTTTCTCTTTAATCCAATATGACATACGACATAGTTATTTCTAAAAATAAGTGAGTTATAGTCATTTTAAATTTTATTATAAATAAAAAAGGGTAGCCATGAAAAAGCTGAAAGTAA
This sequence comes from Ontholestes murinus, assembly GCA_963969525.1. Classification (NCBI taxonomy): domain Eukaryota; kingdom Metazoa; phylum Arthropoda; class Insecta; order Coleoptera; family Staphylinidae; genus Ontholestes; species Ontholestes murinus. The sequence goes on from OZ018395.1 coordinate 48,035,968, forward strand.
AACAATGCAGTTGTTTATAATAATAGCAATATTGTAATTATTAGTTTTACAAGTTAAACTTAGTTATTGGTATATCAGGTATTTGTTTCGCATTAAGCACTTATTTTTTTAATAAAATACATATATAGATTTAAAGTTCATTCGGTTTGTTTCACTTTTATATTGCTTTATTTTCAATAGCAACGAAGACTTTGAAATTCTCGAGACTAAATGTCCTTATTACTTGATCAAAACAACAATTTATAGGTTATGTAATGACAAACATAACCTATAAATTGTTATTTTGTACACAATTCTTAATAATGATAATAAGTTGAAAATAAAGCAACTTTTCGAAATTTGAATTTTAATCCCATTTCTAATGTTTAAAACATTACCTTAATCACACTTTAATTCGTTTTTTAATCAGATTTAAAACGTTTACAGTATTTATAAAATAAATTACTGTTATAAGGCTTGCACAGACAATGTTAAATTATTGTTATAGAATAGTGATAGCATTTGAATTAATTAATAATTTGATTTAATGTATACAAACGTTTTTAATTAAATATCCAAAATTCTAAATGTGACATATTGTTAGATGTTCAAGGTGAAACGTATCCATTATGCGTAGAACTCGCATGTTCCAAAAATAGTTGCACACCACACCACACCGCTATCAGTGATTGCAAATTTAAAAATAGACAACGGCGAGCAAAAAAAAAAAAATTAAAAACGTTAGTGAGCTGCAACGCCCGTTTCGCAAATTCGTACAAAAGAACACCCAAAGTCCGTACAATATGCAACCCATGAATGGCGTTATAAACAAAAGAGCGGCGGGAGCCGACGCCTCCGCGTGACGCCAGTGCCCCCCCGTCTCGACACGACGCCTCTTGGACAGCGTCCCGACGTTATACCAGTTAGTACCGAACTCACCAGTCGCCGCTTACGACTCGCATATTAAACACGCATAGGTTAGTACCTGCAGCAAATTATTATAACAAAAAAAAAATTCTAGTGCTTTGTTACCAACACATTATACAATTTTTGTCTTTCAATTGTGCACGGGGTGAGTATCGGTGTTTGTTTATTTTCTTTCCAGTTCAACGCAAGGGGGGAAAACTGTGTGCGGACTATAGTCACTTGTTGCGTAATGTGATCTAAGTTGTGTGGATACGTTTAGTTTGTTAAGCCTACCTTTATGATTCAGTGATGGTAAAACAGATTGGACCGAAATTTAATAAGGAATCAATTTTTTTTAAGAAAAAGCTACGCTTTCTTAAATTCAGTTGACCTTGCAGATGCTTAACTATATACCAAGTATTACTTTAGTTATTAAGTTAATAATTTTCTGAAACTCAAAATTACATCCAACTTTAGGGGTGAAAATTCAAGTTAAAGTGATTGTTACTCTAATTAGAAAGTGAGTATCTTGTTCTTGAAAAAATATATTCATTTATATAATTATTAGTTAAATATTAATATTTTGATTATTTTGAAAAATGTATTTTTTTAAATTTGTTTAACTTTCAATGTGTGTGAGTGTTTGCGGGGGAAGGTTTCAGTAATCGTTTCTGGACGTTCTCTCGGAGGCCGATCTATAATAGGAGGAATCTATTTCTGGACGGTTGCCCTATTTGTTGAGCCCGGACTGGCCGAGCACACGTCACGGCCGTATTTTGGTGGTTTTTTTTTGAAGCCCAGCTAAATCTGATCCGATCCGTTGGGCGGTGGGACTCGGACAGTTAACAGATGGCCCCGCTACGGATTAGATGTAACTGTTGTTACGGGATCTTACTTAATAGGTGGACCTCGTATATTTTCCTAATTTGAACTTAGTTAGTTCTTAGATGGATGTTGCTTAATTGTAATCATGATTAAAGGAATTAAGAATATAATAATAATAACCATAATATCTTTATTTCTTAAAGAAATAAACATCTTTTTTGAAGCTAGTAATTTCTAATTTGAACACAGTTAGTTCTTAATGTCGATGTTGCTTAATTGTAATCTGAATGAAGGAATTAAGAATATAACAATAATATCTATATTTCTTAAAGAAATAAACATCTTTATTGAAGCTAGTATTAAAATAATACGATATAACAGTTATTATGCTTCTTCATCCTTTTCTTGGATATCGACCGTAGGTCTTTTAGCATGTCTTCTTTCAATCTTTCATTTTTTATACTTTCACAAAATAAAAATGAGATTTATTAAAACAAAATCAGCAATTGATGAATTGGTGGTTAAGTTGAACAAATTTAATGGAAGGGAGAGGAACTTATTAACTTATTGATTATACTTTATTTTATTTGAATCAAATATCAACATTTTTATTTCGTGATTTTAAATGGAACTGGATTATAAACCCTCCTTTTTTACTTTGTTCTTCTTTGTGATGATAATATTTTCTATTAACTTCAAAATTTCTTTATAAAATTCGATCTTCCGAAATTTCTTGTCTAGATTATAACATTCTTAGTGTCAACAAAATCTCTTAACAGGCAATTGGCCAAACGAACAACCTTTATGTTGAAGAAATTAGATAGAAGGGAGAGGAACTTATAATTGTAATTTATTTTAATTGAATCAAATATTAACATCTTTATTTCGCGATTTTATATGAAACTGGATTATTAACCCTCCACAAAAGTTTCCAGAAAATAAAATTTTAAATGATTTTATACAATCCTACCCTTAGCTTATTTTTTCTTCTTCGTAATGATATTTTCCATTAACTTCAAAATTTCTTTACAAAATTCGTTCTTCCAAAATTTCATGTATATATTACAAATGTCTAAATTTTAATTACAAATACTTAGGATAACATTAAACTCATTATCGTTGTTTTACTACTGTATTTGTAAAATTATAATGACTATGTATTTGTCTAAACTATAATCACTTGTAATTCTACAAATATTGTGATAAAACAAAGTTGTTAAATTTAATTCTATCATAATTAAGATGTACCTCGAAGTAAATACCACTATAACAAATATAAATTATTTTGCCTGTTTTTATGGTTAACATTTTTATAAACAAAAGCCCTTATATAATTTTAAATCTTATGATTAATAATTTTTTAATATTATGATTAAAAATTTTTTAATTGAACATTTTTTTAATTATATCTTAACTAATCAAAAATTTTATTCTTTTATCCACCGATGTTATTAACGTATTATTTAACATTAGGTTACTATAAATAAAATCGAATTTTAGAACAAATACAGTGGTTATTCTAAAAATGACTTTAACTATATAAATACCATCAGAATTATATTTAGCAATCCTTAAGAATTACATTATTACTTCTTGAGTTTTCGTGGCGTTCACTTCGTGGTACATTTTTCGATTTTTTTAAATAAAGGAAACACTTAACTTTTTATACCACTTATAAATATATAATATATAAGTGATATAAAAAAGTTAATATATTTAATTAATTGCTCACTTAACCCGTGGTGAAACATTTTTGAAATATCTTAACACATGGTTTGTTTCACAGAAAATTTATTATTTCTTCTCCGACTAGTTTCGACAATATGTTATTATCACTTCTTGATAATGACATATTGTCCAAGTGTTTTTAATTTCTAATCAAGATAAAAAAATTAAGTGCGCACTATTACTTGTTTTTTATTATTTTTTAAAATGAACACTGGCTTTTTCGTGTATCATCGAAAGCTTTTGAATATGTTTTATAAGCACTCAAAATTATGCCAAAATAATCGTTTCAATATGCTAACGCATTCAAACATACTGATTTTGACAATCACACGACCAAAATTTATACAAGTGGTCTCAACATCCCTACAGTTTTCCTTCATCTTTTCTGTGGGTCCCCTATAGAGAAGCTGATTAAAAAAATAGTTTTTTTGTCTTATGCTAAACTTAGCCCTTCTAGGCAGTGATTACGATAACGAATTCAATTCGAACTTTCTGAATTTTAAGACTAAGGCTTATACTACCAGCCATGAGAATCCTGCAGATTTATTTCGCCTTTCAAATGATAAAATTATCTCTTCTTGACAGTAACTTTCGAACTTTCTGATTTTAACAATCATACGACTATGTCTTATACTTTAACAAACCTACAGATTTCCTTCGCCTTTCCTTTTTTTGGTTCTTTATTTGGTAAATGCCAACACGATTGCCTTTATTTATTTATTTACATCTTCGGTCTACTCTCTTAAAAATATATATATATATATATAAAGCAAATTACAAAAACATACGTAAAATTTTGTACAAAAAAAACACGGGTAAAGTACTATTTCAAACAACCCCGCAGATTTCCTTTACCGTTTCTTTTGAAATACAAACAGTCTTCTCAATATTTATATCATGGTTATAAATAAAACACATCTCGAAGATAAAATAAAAAAAAAAACTTCTTTACTTTTCTTCTTCGGCAGTTGTTTGTTTATAGCTATATATTTCCTTAAATATGATGCCTACTTCATAAATAAACATTTGTTACAATTTGATCATACAAATATTGAATTCATATACACGTTATACATCTTTATAACTGTAATGTTATTCTACATGGCTTTAAAAACTTATTGAACTCAAGCTTTTATTTTGCAGCCATTTTTGTGATGTATGAATACATGTTGGACATAATCAATAAACTAACGATGAAATGTTCATAATAATAATAATAAAAATGTCACGTTCACCTCACAAAAATCTTTATATTTCTTAATTAACTTTCTCACTTATCTCTGGGTAAAATAATATGAAATATTGATCAATTCTTTACCTAATGATCTTTATAACTGGAATGTTATTATACATAGCTTTGAAACATATTGAACATAAGTTTTATCTTCAACATTTTTTTTGTTTTTATTCCGACTTTGGAATACACATTCCGCTCACAAAGATCTTAATAACTATAATGCAATCCAACATTGAAACTTTTTTTAGATTTCATTTTGCCTTTGTAAAGTAAGTTTTTTTTTTAATACTAGTGCCTTTTTATTAAATAATCAATGTTTTAATACAGTATTAAAACATTGATAATGGTCACTTTGCGTCCGAAATATATATATATATCTGTGAATTTAAATAAAATTATGAAGAAAGGTTTTTAGTACTTTATTAATGAATCAAATTTATCTTCACGTAACACACACAAATCAAACAAGTGTCTTATGCATAATTTAAACTATAATATATTATTCTATATATGTATTGTTTTTCTAATAGTTCTTATGTATCTACTAAGATCTATTTAATAAATTAGTAAATATTCTCACGTTTTTCCTATTTTCATTGATGCGAAGAGAGAGATAGCAATTGTATTCAGACACTAGGAGTATGCAGTTATAAAACATATAATTATTATGTAGGGTTAGTTCGCTTTTTTGACCATCGACATTGGTCTTTCTGTCCTGTTTTGAATTTCGAACGCAATATGTATTTAGATGCCTTACGATAATGAGATCTCTAAACATTTACATACACTAATTTCGTTTCATTTTCATAGAATTTTTATGTATTTAGCAGTAATAGGATGAATGAAAGAAATTTAGATATTTTTATTAATAATAATATTTATTAACGTAATCAACTTTTAACGTAATGGAAAAAATAATAACTAATACTATAATGAAAAGGCTAAATTTTAACAAAATTCATGAACACGATAAATACATATATGAAACATAATAGATAAGCTTACTAATTGAATAAACTATAAATTATTGCTAGAAAAGAGGAACATACAGCGTCTACGAAAAATTAGATCGCGTATTGAACATAGACTTCTATTTTATATACAGGGTGAGTTTTTTAGATGTTCTCTATGGGGATCTCTGAAACTATAAGAAATATTTAAAAAAACGGTTAAATGGGAAAAGATGGGCAGAAAGACCGATGGTCGATAGCCCAAACGGACAGACTAACCCTTATCGTTTCTCATTTGTATATGTTTCTCCAAATTGTATATATATATATACGTGTTCGAATAAAGATGTTATTCTCTCTCTGGGAAAAGATGTGCAGTTTTAAGAAACGAATAAAATTGCACTTTCGAGGTTTTCAAAAGTCAGGGATAAATAGATACTTGGAAAACTGTATTCCTTCTTCTGTCATTTGTCACCTGTTTAAAAAATAGCCATGAAAAAGATGAAAGTAAAAAAAATGCAGTTGTTGAGAACATCTGAAAAACTCAGTCTGTATGTACACATGTGCACGCGCCTATTTTCTCTAAGACAATTTATTTATTATTTGCAAGGTTTTCTTCTAAAAAATAAGCAAATGTACATGCTAAATAATATAGACATTACTTAACTCTTTAACTTTTCTACTCTAACTTATTACCTCTAATTTATTGATGAAATAATTGTTAATGTTCTTTTAGTAAATAAAACAAACTCCGTCATACTCTCAGACTTTTATACAAACTATCAGATCAGCGTCCATATATCTCTGTTGAAGACTGCTATGCACACTACCTTAGTTATACCTATTAAAGAACGCCTTCTACTCCTAACCTAATATTACCTAAAAAAATATATCACATTTTATCCTTCCATTTTATGCCAAGAAACCCCAAAGTAACTCCCAAATTTAATTAATATTCTAGTTCTACCACATTCGACTTCATTTTCTCAATTCGCCAATCTACACTTTAGTGATTGGCCAACATTACAAGATTGGCAAATCTGAACAGAAAGACCTCTGGTCATTAACATTTTGTTTCACTAAATAGTTCATTCTTTTATTTCTTATTGTTTTCATACGTTCAACTAGAATAAAATTGTTTTGGACTTTGGATTTTGAGAAAATAAAAATACAGATTTGTACCATATACAAGGTAAACCAAATATTTTTCAAAATAATTTTAAATTATTTTTATTTTGATTTTTAATAACACTATATTTTTACCGATATTTTTTATGGTTTGCCTTTATATTTTTTTTTAAATAGACAATAATACAATGTTATTAGAGGCATGAGACTTGTGGTTGTTTAATTAATTTAAAATCGAATTCAATTTTCCTATTACAATATATTAATCAGAATAAAAATAAGAAATAATCAAAATAAATGTACCATGTGAAGATCAACAACGTGAAAAAATCTAAATCAATCAGTGAAGGTTATTAAATATTTTTAAAAACATATTTTGCAGTGATATTTTCTAAACAAAAAACTCAAATCCTTAAATCTCGCCAAACAACTAATCTTGGATAAATGTTTAATCGCTCCAAAGAAAATTACATAATGAGACAGAGCTCCATCTTGCTAATACCAAATGTCATTTGAGATCAGTTCAGACTTTCTGCACTATTTATAATTTGATATTTTGATAGAAATCTTCATTAGCCTTATAATATTATAATTACAGAACTGAAACACTTGCTATATTTTAATGACAAAAAATAACAGTTAATAATGACAATTAATAGTTAAAAAATATCAGTTGACATTTGATAGTTAATAGATAACAACTGACATTAAGCAATAATAGTTGATAAAAATTGGCAGTTAACAGTTTTCTGTTGACAGTACGACAGTTTATAGATGAAAATTGATGTCAATAAATGCTATATTTTAGTCTCATAAAGAAAACAGTGAATAAAGTATCTACCGTACAAAAGAATTATTCATGGTTAAGTATTTTAATTTAGTATTTATATCATAAATTATCACGTAATAAACATATTGCAACCATTCCTCTGAAATTAAATTTATAATAAACATAAGACTCTTGAAATTACTAAATATTAAAAAATAATATTTTGTATTGATATCTCTTGAGCGTTCTTAATTAAATCTTTAAATCATTTAATGGCCAATGGTGATTACAGTGGTGATTCAATAAGTTATCTTAAATCTACTTATCTGGAAATAGTTCAAAATCTATTATTTGTAAGTGACCGAATTATTTCGTGAACAATATTCTCAGGTATAAAGAGATTTTCTTCCCTTCGCCAGATTTTGATTAGATCGGTAGCGACGAAATTTATTTTGATCAGAAAAATACTAATATTAAAAACATTATCATTATTGTCAGTGTTTTCATCATTTCCTAACAATAGTACGATCTTATATTATGTTATTGAAATCAGTTCATACAACTTTCACATACAATAAATGAAAGCTATAAGTGTAACAACCAAGTAAAATGGAAAAAATGCTAAGGAAAGTAGAGACAGTCAGAATGTTAAAGTCAAAAAGAAATCCAATATATTAAAAAAAATGAAGAATTTAATGGCTTCTCATAATAATAAAGACACCTCCAGAAGTAGAACCTTTCAAACTAATCGCACAACTTCCGATAATAATAAAATGGATCTATTAAAGATAGGTAAAAAAAATAAAAACATTTAGAAGTAATAATCAACAATATAGATTTAAACGCACAACTATAGTCAGATCGAGGATAGCAGTAGAAACAGTCGAAAATGTAAGAATAAAAAACAATGAAATACACAAAAAAACTATACAAGATTTGTTTTTATTTAATTCTGGTTCTAAATATACTTTATATGAATGAAAATAAATTTTGGACAAATTTCTCCTTAAATTCTTGATTTTAGAGGCTTTTATTTCGTGATACATCATTAAACTTATTAAGTTACAAATTTATTGGAATCAACACCCCCATCAATTAATCTGCTCACCACAAATTGTTGTAAGTTAGGCAAATGTTTTTTATTTTAGTTTATTTTCTTACTTTCCCCTCTAAATATTGCTTTTGAGATTTACAATGTAAATTTGATTTTAGTTATAATTATAAATATTTGTAAGTTAAAATAGTAAAAATATATATAATACTTAGTATTATTAAGTATTAGCTAGAGAAGAAGTTGTTTCAAAAGTGATTTGTTCTTGTAGTCTTAATAAGACTCATTTGTTGTAGATTTTGCGAAAATATTTTCGTGTTTTTTTCTAATTATAAGTTCAAATAGATTTAAAAGAAAACAAAACAAAATGTAAAACAGGAAACAAGTACTTGCACTTAAAATGTTGAACATTGGACGCAACAACTTAGCTCATAAGAAATACAAAAAAAAGTAAACAAAAATTGTGATCAAAAATCTATTTGGGTTGAATTTAAATTTGAATTTTCTCCTAGATTGGCTAGGAGAAAATTCAAATTTAAATTCAACCCAAATAGATTTTTGATCACAATTTTTGTTTACTTTTTTTTGTATTTCTTATTAGCTACGTTGTCTCGCCAATATTGTGATAAAATTAGTATTGATGCCAATGTTTCTTTGTTCTTTTTATAAATGTAAGAGGTAATCAAGGATTTCTCCGTTTGTAGTGTGATATATAGAGAATATCCTCTATAATTTCCAATTCTACAATGTCTGCCGGATTTTCAGCTGTTGACAATTTAAACTTTTAGTTCTCCATAATTCTCAATTTTCTTTTCTTGGCAATTTACATGAAAAAATCCCTACATGTGCTGAAGAAACTAGAGGACATATAGCAAACACGGTATCCAATAATAATCATATAAACCTAACTTCGTGTTTGTTCCTTGTAAAGAGCAATGACTATCTTTAAAATTGATCATCATTAAGAACGTAATTCTTTCAAGGTCACCAATTTTACCATAAATTAAAAGCAATCACTAATTGATTAATTGTTGAGGCGTTCACTTCGTGATACATCTTGAATATTTAAATAAAGTAAAACTCACTTTGTGATGATCAGCTGTTGATCGAAACTCGAGTCACTTTTTAAATAAATAGTGTGATATTAACAAAGTGAGTTTTACTTTATTTAAATTAAAAGCAATATTATGATTAGTATGAATTAATTGTGGTTAAAACATTTTTTAATTCAGTGTAAGTATGGATTACCACGAAGTAACAGTCGCAACCATTCTCTTGTTGTTTTGTTATGTTATGGAAATTAGTAGTCAGTAATAACAGGTGTTCCAGCACATTCCATAACCTTATATATTAAAACACTCGTGTTTTAAGTTTTTAGTACTAGTTACAGTTGCTTCTTCAAACATAAAAAGGACCCATAAACTTTCCACCAAGATGTGGCAAAAAAACATTCAATTTCTCGTTTCGTTATAATTGTACCGTCTCGTGAGGATGTTATGAGCTCCAGATGCGCACATTATGAATGTTCACATGTCTGTTTTCTTATAAAGTTCACACTTTCTCTGCTACACACTTGATGGAAAAGTATAATAGTATCTGTCTGTTTTCTGTTCACTAGTCGTAGTTTTTGCTACTAGCGCCCTCTGGTGCACGCGCGTGCCAACAATTAGAACTGTTTGAGTTGGTCTTTCATTTCATGTATTAATTATGATGTTAAGTTTTTCGTAATAAGTACTACAAAGCGTTAGAACCCCGATATTCATTTATAAACACACGGTACTATATAAAAATATACTACCAAATGAACGTTGTTAATATTCAAGAATTAATTAATTGACATAATCAATAAAATAAATTAATAATAAATAAATTTACTTTATTTCTATCCAATTAGAAAAGGACTATGGTTATGTACAGTAAAAAAATATATTCCTTTATTATTTATTCGTGTTGCTGTTAATGTTTCACTTTATTTCTGAACACCTCAATCTTTTAATCTTCATCCTTACAAGCAATAAAAATAATTTTTTGGAAATAATAATTGCATTACTGTTACAATGCTATTTTCATCATATCAATAACAGTGTGGCAAAATACTAACAAGCCTTCAGGCTTTCATAATATTCCTTAAAATTGAATTTGAGCATCAAAGCATTTGCTCATGTCAAATTTTTAATTTTAATATTTTGATTTTAATGCTATACTTCTATTCTTCAATCATACCAAATTTTCTGGTCGTGGAACAGTTCTTAGCAGCATTCTTTAGTATTTCATTGAAATGATAAAAACGTATTTGTTTCAAATTAGGATAAAAAAATCCGCCATGTAATGAAAGAAAAAGATCAGAAACCTTTGAAGTACACTTAGTACTTCAAACGTTTCTAAACTCTAAATCTAGATCATAATATTCTTGTAAAAATTGTGATTTAATATAATCCTCGATTAAAGAAAAAGTTGGAGAAGTTGAAGACTGTGATAACTAATTAAGTTTATTAGATCACTTTTGTTCTTCTATCAACAAGCGAAAAACCGAATCTTGTTACTACAAACTATTTGATCATCGTAAATATATTTATTTAACCACATAATTCTAAAATTTGTTTTGCAAGAAACAAATTTCTTATTAAAAATAACATTAGCAACATTTTATTACTCTATTCTATACAAAAGGTATTATGATGGAAGATGTTTCATAAGTCAATTTTCAAAGTTCTAATAAATGAACGACATTATATTTTAATAATATTATAATACAATTATAAAGTATTAAATAAGGACAAACATATAATTATTGTTTTTCTGTTAACAACAATCAAGGGGCTATTTCGATCTATTTTGGTTAACATCAACGTGATGTAGTTGAAGATATGTAAACGAAGTTTCCTAGCATCAAAGGGAAACAGGGGATGTCATCAAATTGAGAAATTTGGGGAATTTAGACACATTAGGCAATAGATGTTTATACTTACGGTCACCTAAGGTTACAAAACTTCATAGTAAAACTCCGCGCCCCTATTTTCATCTTAGTTTAGCTGATAAGATCCAAAAATAAGACCAACAGCGGCTGTTATTTATATATTTATAAAGAAACAATAATGCCTTTACTTACTATAACTGCCTTCTATTTGAAATCACACTGTTGGATTTTTCTATGATCATAAGGAAGTCCGAAGTGGTTCATACATCTGTATAAATATTTATATCTCGAAGTTGACATTTCACACATAGGATTAGAAAATATATTGTGAAAACAGATCTTGGCCAATTGAATCAATAATCATCGCTCGTTGCGTAATCTATTGCCAATATCAACATTTTGGACCAACTCGAATTTGGCTTCAATTCTGCCCCCGATTGTCTCGTAATCCAGCGCTGACATAACCGTCGGATTTCTGGCGATGAGGTAATTTATTGTGACACCGAAATATGCCGCTGAAATTTGGCTAAGGTCACCATTTCCGAGCCAAACCTTCCCCCACCATCTCACACCTGAGGCCCAAGAATGAACACATGACACACACTCACGTACACACACACACACAGGCACAGCTGATCCACTTTTTGAAACAAGTAAGCGGCGGCCGTTTTTAGTCACAGGGTACGTATTTCGGGCGAAATCTCACGGAATCCGGTCCGTGTGTCCAAAAATAGAGAGCAAGACCTCGGCGTCTAAATACTTAAATACTACGCGATTTAGAGAATAATTTCTATATTAAGGAAGCGATTTTTTGTGAATGGTTGTGATTAGACTCTGTGATCTTTAGGATATGTATAGTCCTTAACAGTTATCTTCTTCGTAACAAAAGTTTGAATAATATTTTTTCCATGTATTCAACTCCAAGAAACTTTCACTGAAATTTTCTGTTTTTGGTTTCCTCATAGACAAGTATTTATCATTTTCATTAACATTCATTCATTATCATTTTCATTGGCAATATCTATAATATAATATGCAAGTACAAGCTTTCTTTAAAAATTAAAGGTTTTGCAAGCTAGACTATTTGTCTAAAAGTATGTGAAGTTCAATAGAAACATTTAGATTTACTTTACTATTTCTCTCTCCACGATCAATTAAATTATTTCTATAAAAACTATCTAATATATATAACACTTCAGTGTAAGTATGAATGGATTACCATGTAGTAACGGCCGCAACCATTATCTTTATTAAAATATATATTATCAAGCTAATTTTAACTTTGCAGTTAAACTTTGTTCTAATAGCTTATTAGTCCACCATTTTCTTGTTTTCCTTTTAAATATTATTCATAAATACTCCTCGTAATATGTTCAATTAATTTTGTTGCCTTTTCAATAACCAGAAGGCCAAATATTTTCAATCTTTTGATTTTTTGTCTGAAAATGATTGAATTTTATAAATAATTACTTTATATAAGCTTCTTCATCTATAAAATTCTTTTCATTTAGAGATAGATCAAAATCAATCATTCTAGAATTAATAAAAATATAATAATAATTTCAGCGGTGCATTTTGGCCTTATATGCAACAATATTTCCAAAAACAAAAATTATTTAAAGAACTCTATGTTTTAACATCCCTTTCGTGCTACAGATTTAATCAAATTCTGATTGGCTTTGCTTATCTTTATCGAATAAATATGGATTAAATTATTATGGATATTTAGTGTTAAATATTATTTATCTATGTCTTTAATAACAGATTTTGATTATTTATTTTGTTTACAGGACGAACGAGACATAAGACAGCAGCAGGATGTTCAAGAACCACCTCGAGATGATCGGCCGGAACGAGACGGCCTCGAAGAAGGCCAAGTTCTGGCAATCCTACGTCAGATCCCTTAAAGGTAATAAAAAACTCATTATGCCTATACTTTAAATATTTGCTTCAATCTTAGCAGAAAAATCATTAAAGTAATTTAATTTTAATTTGTAGGTTCTGAGGATATCAGAGCCAACGACTGTAGGAGCCCGACCAGCATCTTCAGGCCAATCTCCGACTACCCGGAATTCAGCTCCACATGGCCTTACGGAAAGTCGATCTACGACGATCCCATCCATGCCGCCGAGAGGATCAACGTACCTGGCTACAGATACGACCCCCTCCACCGCGATACCTACGGCTACTCACCACGCCCAATCTTCCCCCACAACTACGGTTCCCTCGATAGGTACAGACCTGGTAAGTCATCCAGACGCTAGATCTTACCTGGATACCAACAAAAAAAGATCATATAAAAATAATGGGCGTGTCTCAAACACATATATCTATAAGCATAACTTTAAGCTTCAGATTCTACTGAATTAATTAAATGTTACGTTACCGTTTTCACTCCTCCTCAAGAATTAAACACTCATATATATATGGTGACTAGAGCAAAAGAACGAAACGGTGATCACATGGTACTCAAACAGTAGAAACGCAACTAATAACATTTTTTTTCTATCAAATGTAACAGCGTAGATTAAAAAAAAACTTAACTTGTAAATAATAATGTTTATATGAGTGTAAGAATAAAACATTTTTTGGAAAATTCAAGACCCGACCGAACGGTTGCCCCTGCAAACGCTTGAGCTATGAGGTCGATCGCTGATTTTGTTTTTTTCTTTTGTTTCTGACTAACGTTAAGGTGCGCTCTTAACCAATCCAATCCAATCATCTAGCTTCTAAATAACTCCAGCATTTGCCAGGGCGATTGATCACTTTTTTTGCTTTCACACCCTCCCCCCTCAGATAATGGAAGTTCATCACGCATCAATCACCAATCATTTTCATCATGATTAATACGATTTTTACTCAAGAGTTCCTGAATTTTTTATAGACTGTTTTTTGTGAAGGATCTTGCAAAGGTAAGAATTCTCCTTCATGTTTTTTTTTTAAATATTTTTTTTGTGTCGAGCTCTCTTTATATTTTTTTTATCGCTTAGTAACCTAACAATTTTTTTAAGACCAATTCATCATCTCATGACTAAAAAATAGATCTTGTTGTATATTAACATTCTGCTTGCGTATTATTGGCATAGAATGGATCGTAGAGGTATTGAAATAAATTAACTAAGGTTAAAAGGTGTTCTATTTAAATTTGACCTTAACAAATGATGAAAATATTAATTGTTCAAAATAGATAACATTAGTTGCTTATTTGTAAAAGAAATGTAAAATGTCATTAACGTAAAATCTTTAAAACAATATGGGAAAACATATTAACAATACTTTCTCATGTTTTTAGATCTAAATTTAAGTCATAATAATAATGTGTAATTAAGTATTTATTATTATGTATCTTTATTTTAATTAATCTTTGAATAGAACACTATAACTAAAACAAATTTAAGCTTTTTTATTCTCAATACTCATAATAAGCTTGCACGCCGCTCTTAAAACTGAACACATTCTGAAGTTTTCACATTGGTCAAAATACAAAATCAACTTTTTAAACAAAACTATCTATCAACATAAATGTGCATGAAGAAGAACCACTGATGTACGACAATTAGTGGACTGTACAAATTGGTGTTATTTTTGTTTTATTTTTAGATTTTGTAATTTTTATATCATCCCAAATTTAGATGGATTTTGGTTTTTGAATACTATTTGGGATAACTAGGTGTTGTTTTTTATAACAACCACCTCTTCATTGTGATGCTTATGAATGATTTTCTTTTCCGTCAGTGTTCCACATTACAAAGTCAAAGCCTTTCGATGCCGACGCCGCCTGGAGGGATCATATTGACCGCGTGTTGAAGAGAGAGCCCAGCGCGTACTTCACCACCTACCCATTCAGCCGTTACCCCTTGTACTTGGTGCACAGCAAGAGACCATCGCCACCAAAACCAGAATACGACCCCCACAAGGACTGGTTGGACCATTTGGACCGCACCAACCTTTTGGACAGGCTCAACCACTTCTGGCCCAGGTCTCTCTCACCCACCCCAATCAAGGTAAATACATGAGAAGTTATAAGAATAATAATATTAAATATATTTCAAACAGAAACTTTTGACTTATTTTTTTACTTATTTTTTGTTTAGAAGATATACTATAAGGGTTTATTTAAATGTTTATTTCAGTTCTGTGATAAAAATATATTAATCTGTATAATTTTTTTCAGCCTGGTGAATGGGGCCCACGTCCGTCTGAAGTCGGTTACAATTATGCCGGTCAACCGATTTTCTCCCTTGGTGGTTTCCGCCCAAGTAAGAGCATTTACGACGACCTGATGAACCCCTCGCCCTACCTCCCCACGTCCGCCATAACCCGCGACCCCTGGTGGTATTACTGGCCCTCCCTACTCCGCCCTTACCGCCCTTATAGTAGCTGGGGCAGGTCACCCTTCTGGCTGAGAGACTCTTATCTCTCACCTGTGAAGAGGACTTATCTTTGGGATAAACATCCCATCCGTCCCTTCTGTAAGTAGCACGAGTACACGCCATCACCAACACAAGCACACATTATATAAAAAAAAAATCACCAAATCTTCATCTACACCTTACATATTTTAGCCCATGCCGAATTTTTATAGCGCGGACAGCAGACTTTTTTTCCAGACAGTGGGATATTTTTGACATCATTATAATACCTCAGGCTTTGCTTTTAAGACTCACCTAGTTGGCTTCTATCAGTGCTACACCAAATTTTAAAAATAACCAGTCAAAATTTTAGTGTAAAACTTTTCCCAATAAAAGTTTGTGAAAATTTACAAAAATATAACATAAACACAAAATTAACACACACACACAACTAATTATTTAAAATTTTATCACACAGTAATTTAGCATTTGAGTCAATACAGATTTTATTATAACATTGCAACAAATATTTTTGTAGATTTTACAAAAACTTTTAGTTGGTTTAAATTTCACACTTTAATCAAACATGCCACTATAACCCAATATATCAGGCTTATTCAGGCGTTATGCCCTTATGCAGATTAGAAGTCAACCAGATGAGGTTATATAATCAAAATCAACTCATCAAATTTTTGAAGTTATCTACCTTCTTAAAACAAGAGGTTATGTGATGGTGAAACTTGTTGATTATATAACCGGCTATTATAATAGAACACCAGCGAAATCAAAAAAATCCTAACTAACTCGTCTTTTGTCTAAGGTAAGTACTCCTAGAAAGTTTTTTTTTGTAGTATCAAAATGTTTTTGATGTTTTTTTTCCTCCTCCCAAAACCCCCTCATTTGATGTTGTTTTGTAGACACGGCTGTCTAGTCAACTTTTTTCGATGGGCCTTCATCTTCGTATGCTTTCTATATGTTAAGAAAAGAAATGTGATTGTTATTTATTCTTACTGTTTCTAATTAAGTTTTTAAAAATATTTACAATACAATAATATATTTGAAAAATCTAATCATATAGAAAAATAATTATGATTTAAATTAGGCCCAAATTTTAAAATGTATCTTCAAATTTAGATTAATATTTTTTTTATTAATTAGAAACAGTGTTTTTGAATATACAAAAAATATCTAATCTATGACGGTTTTTATCTTTCAGCTGCTGTCTACTAAATAAAAAAAGGTGGAATCTACCCGTTTGCGGCCTGACTGGTTAATTTATTTATTTATTTATTTATCACATCACAGAATCAACTTATTTCTTTATTTATTCTACAATTAATTAATTTTGCAATAATGCACACATTTTATTTCTTCGTCACTTCTCTTATCTCTCATCACACTATTCTTAAAGCACACAAACACAAATTACACACAAACACACACAAATAAAAGAAAAAAACATAAACGCATAAAAAAAAACATTAAAAAAAGTTGTGTCATTTTTAATTTCTATTTAATTGTTGTTAATTATTAAATATATTTTTATAAATCTGATGTGTATGCACGACTGAGCTCTTGGCCCGTTTCGATTTTTCCGAAAGCCGAAAATAACAACAAAGCGTGTCTCGTCATTCCACCAAAATCGAAAAAATTAAAGTAAAGGTTCGTTTCGAAAAATGCAGAAATCGCCGCCAAGACGCACAGAGTTCTTTCGCGAGAAAAAAAAATAAATAAACACAATTGGTATGAAATCAAATTCTCTACACGTGTATGTTTAATTTTGAAAATAAAATAATACCAAACTGAATTACTGTTTTATTACCCAGAATATACTACATCGGTTCATTCGTGTAAACTAACACTTAATTACTTCAATTAAGTTGCTAAATATTAACAAATTTTACAGAATTCACAATAAAGGCATCAAATCATTTTTAAATAACACAGCCAGATTTCAACTATTGTATCCCATTCTTTCGATAGTTATGCACCAGTTTCGAGCTTTGGCTTTCATCAAAGTAGGGCTCTCGATGATGGGCAGCATTTGGGAAAAGAAGAAGAAGAACAAATCTATCATGGATACCCTTATAGTAGAGTAGTCAAGGACTTCTTCTTACTAAAACTACTCCTAAGAGATCGCTTTTTTAACTAGTCTAAAACCATAGTTCTTAACTTTTCAAAAAGGAAAAGCAGTTTGCGGTTGCTCAATGATTAATAGGGGCCAATTGGAATATTACAAAAACTTCCAGTGACATCGTATTTCGAAAAATTTTTGTAGTAGCGAGAGTTTCGATAAACTCTAATACAAGAAATTTGTGTCTCTATAAATAGGAAAAGGGGAACCTTTAGTACAAGTCTATAAATAATATACTATTTACGCAGGAGTCTCACAATGTGTGAGTCTATAATAGCACCAAATAAGAACATCGCAAGTGAGCAGCAGCCTGGTCAATATTATAAATGACTATTGTTTATAGGAAGATTAGATTATAAATTGACAATGGCTCACAATTTTACCAACAAATTTTTGACCTTTTAAATTTAACCCTTTGCACTCCAGCCATTTGTTATAATAATTATAACGAAACAAAATAAAACTCTTACCATTGTATAAACATAAAATTCAGATCATACACATTGTAACGCAAAAATAAACACTTTTGATTATCTAAAAATTATGAGCACTGAGTAAGATAAACCAGCGTGTCGCAAATGCGGCGACAACGGAGTCATTCCTAACATACGAAATGTCGCAAATGCGGCGACAATGGAGTGCAAAGGGCTAATATGCGATTTTGATAAACCTCTGAAAATGTATAGGTAAAAATTGATCATATTTTCTTCTAAAATGCACATAAACACTTTTATAAGCAATGGCATCAAACCGCCATTTATTCGCCCACTTCTCTCAGGAATCAAAAGCGGCATAAAGAATATTCTTTAGATGGATAGATCTTATATTGATCATTGGCTTTACCAACGACTCTTTTAACTTTTAGATCTAATATGTGATCGTTTTTGATCAGCTAATGATGTTGATTTAAAATTATTCCAAGATTCTCAGGGCACGCGGTTGATTAGTGTCTTGCTAATTTTGCATCAGTGCTGTCCGTTTCAGAGAAACTCGTACATAGCTCTAATTAACTATTCAATCATATTATAATGAGGCTGCCGTGTTATATCCTATCAATGATGGACAAACGAAATAACAATGTGGATATAATCCACTCAATATCTGTAACTGGTTGATGAAACACTGGACGTCATCTAACCTATATTTGCTTAATAAAATGGCTTTTTGAAAAGGTAAGTTTGAGCAGCGTTATTCTAGTGCAAAAGGTCTTCAATCCGCGGCCCTCAGAGGCAGAAGAAAATATTGTATCGCACCGCACCCGCGGACGACTCACCGAGGACGCCAGCGCCACCTAATAGGAGAAGACACTTTGAGAGCTCGCGATATTCACTCTAACTAAAAACACGACTACCTACGAGATGGCATTGCATTGCATGTCTGTTGAATATTTCTAATGATTGTAGAAATTAGCATTACTAGAGGAGCCTACTAGCCCAGTCTCGTAGCTGCTAGAAATTTCGAGGGATTCAAAATTGGCGTGTATATAAAGCCTGAATCGTACGACTGCGGCGAGTTATAATTCCAAGGGCGATCAAAGCGATACAAGCGAAAGAGTGCGACCTACACTCGCGCAAGTTTAGTTTTGTTGTGGACATTTTTATTGGAGGATAAAACTCGTTTCTTATACCTTGACTGAAGACCTGAAGAATACCGCATATTTAATCAAAAATCCGTCTGTTTGTTGTCCCAAGAATCACTTTCAACCTTGAAAGAATATAACTTAAAAAGACATTACGATACAAAGCATGCCACAAAGTTTGAGATATTCAAAGGACAAGATAAAGTGAGAGCTCTAAAAAGTCAGCTTGTAGGTTGGTTCAATTAGCTAGATTTATTCGGGGCATTGATAATAATTTTGTCATCACTGAAGAGATGACTGGCCGTTTTACGATGAAAGGAACTACAGAAGAATGTGATATTTATCAGTGTTTGATGACAGTACTGAGACGATATAATTTAGAATTGACAAACCTTTAATAATGATATGACCCAGTTACAGAGAGACCATTTAAGACAACTACGAATCGAATTAGAAAGAAGAAAGGTTCAGGGGAACCAAATTTAACAATAAAATATACGAACGGATATCCATCTATCATATACTTTCAAAATGTCGGTGGTCTTAAGGGCAAAATTAATTATTTTATGTTAAATGTGAATATATGTATTTATGATGTTATTGTATTAGTAGAGACTTGGCTTGATGATAGTGTAGACAGTGCTGAGCTTTGTTTGTCTGAATTTACGATCTATAGAGCGGATAGATCAGTTTAAAATAGCTCTAAAACCAAAGGTGGTGGGGTTCTGATTGCCGTTAGAAATGATTTAAAACACAGCAGAGTGGAAAGTAGTAATAATATTGAGCATTTGTTTGTCAAAATTATGGATAAATTTATTATTGGATCTACATATATTCCACCTGCTTCGAATATCTCATTATATGAGTCACATGCTGAAGAGCTCTAAAATATCTGCAGCGCTAATCCAAAATGTGAGTTTATTTTTTGTGGCGATTATAACTTACCTAATGCTGCTTGGGATAATTCGGGTGAAGAGTTGCTAAGTGTGAGTAATAATAGTTACCCAGCTAATATTCTGGCAAATGCACTAAGTTTTTACCATTTGCGTCAAATTAATGCAATTCCCAATAACAGAGGTGTTTTTTTGGATCTAATATTTTCCAACATTAGTAACATTAAAGTGATAAGTGCGAGTGATACTTTGTGCAACGAAAATCTTCACCATATTCCGTATGCTCTGGATGTGTCACTTTCTTCAGACGAATATACTTGTGATAAGCCCGAATGAATATATAACTTTAAGGTAGCCGACTATAATGCAATTAACAATTATTTAGCGAATATTGACTGGGATCAAGTAATGTCAAGTGATTGTGTAAATAACCGTGTCTCTACATTTAATAACATCATATATTCTGTTTTTAATATGTTTGTACCTGTGATGCATCTAAAATCGTCCGTCTAATTAACCCCAAATGGTTTAATAATGAGTTGATAAATTTAGTTAAGGCTAAGAAACATGCTCATTTAAAATATAAAAGCACTGATTACAGATCACATTATGAGTTATTTAAGAACACAATGTAATGATATGAATAATTTATTATATAGCAAATATATTGATAACATTGAAAATGAAATTAACAATAATCCTAATAACTTTTGGGAACACGTAAATACTTGCCGCAAAACAACTGGCTATCCCAAAAAAATGTATTTGAATAAAGAGATAAGTCACACAACAGCTCGTAGTGTGGATTTGTTTGCTTCACATTTCTCAAGTGCACATAATCCGCTAATTAATTCATTACCTAAATTTGATTGCAGTGCTTCAATAGATCTGTGCAAACTCAATGTTACTCTCGAAAACATATTTAACACTCTATTATCGTTACCAGAGTCTTGTAATGCCAGCTCTGATGGTATTCCTGCATATTTTTTAAAACGATGCGTGTACACGTTGAGTATACCTATACAATCAATGTTTACACATTCTTTATTGTCAGGGATTTTTCCAGATTACTGGAAAGAAAGCTATGTGGTACCAATATTTAAGAATGGTTGTAGGGCAAATATTGAAAATTATCGTGGGGTATCAATTCAATCTGTTATTCCCAAAATGTTAGATTTGTTAGTGTATGAACAATTAATGTGGTCATGTTCGCACATTATTATCAATGAGCAGCATGGATTTCTAAGAGGGAAATCAACAGTGACCAATTTATTGCTCTACCATACATTTTTATCAAATTCTTTGGAGAAGGGATCTCAGGTGGATTCAATTTACACTGACTTCTCCAAAGTATTTGATAGGGTTCAGCATAGTATATTATTACATAAATTAGATTTAATGGGCTTTGGTGCAAATGTTACAAGGTGAGGTACCCCCGATGTTACATGTATAGTATTCGATATATGCTTACCTATGCGTACACGTTGAGTCCTATTTAGCAAAAAACTACCTAAATAGGACTCAACGTGTACGCATAGGTAAGCATATATCGAATACTATACATGTAACATCGGGGGTACCTCAGGGATCGCATTGTGGACCACTGTTATTTTTATTATTTATAAATGACATCGGATTAAATATTAAGAACAGTCATTATCTTCTCTTCGCTGACGATTTGAAAATCTATAAAAGTATTAATTCTGTAAATGATCAACTACAACTTCAAAATGATGTGAATAGTGTTGCGTTATGGTGTCGAGATAATCAACTAGAACTTAATTTAAAAAAAAAATGTGTGTGTATTTCCTTTTATCGTGGTCGGTCTAATAATTTTAATTATATGTTGTACAATAACGTGCTAAGTCGAACCACTGTTATAAAAGACCTTGGTGTTACATTTACTACAAAGCTGAATTTTTCCAAACATATCTTAAATATATGTAACAAATCTTTTAAGCTCTTAGGGTTTGTGAGTAGATTTAGCACTAATTTCAAAGTTGATACAATAAAGACACTATACATCACGTTAGTTCGGCCTCACCTTGAATATACTTCAGCTGTATGGGCACCATACACTAACAATGCTACCCAGCAGCTTGAATGGATCCGAGGTAAATTTTTAAAGTTGATGTTTTATAGAATGGCTAGACAAGTCACTAGTGAATATAGTCACAGTGAAATGTTATTGTTGTTAAATATCAAATCGTTAGTCGAAAGAAGAATATGTTTGGATATGACATTTTTATATAAGTTAATCAACGGCTTGATTAAATGCAACAAGTTAGTTGAAATGCTAAACTTTAATATACCACGTGGTCCTCAATCTAGACACAAGCCGCTATTTCGTTTAGATTTTCATTCCACTAATTATGGTATGAACAACCCCATCAATCGAATGATGAGGTATGCAAATGTTCTGAGTAATAATGTCAATTTTGTTTTATTTGCTCATTTATTTGCTGCCTTCAAAAACCGTCTATGTCGTATTAGTTTATCCGATGTCATTTTGTCCTTTTAATAATACTTTATGAATTTCTATATTCTTGTTTCTTTTATTTACAATATTTTAATTTGTTGTTCTATGAATTTTTATTAGTATTATATTTCTCTGTTATAGTTTGTTTTTCCATTTGATTGCTACACGTTTATTATATACCACTTATTTCGTTGTGATACTTTACCTGTGATATTTTAGTTTTTAAATAAATAATTTAATTATCTGTTAATTTAATTTTATTTATACACTTATTTATTTAATTATTTGATTTGATTTATACAATTAATTGTTTATGTGTTTGTTTACTTAATTTTTTTATCCATAAATTATTTATTTATTTGTTAGGTTATTTACTTTAATTTTATTTATACAATTATTTATAATTATTATTTATTTGATTTTACTTTATAATTATGGCTTTTATGTGTCTGTTCATTTAGTTTTATTTATACAATTATTTTGTTTATTTATAAGTTCTTTTAATGTTATTTATATATCCATTATTTTCTTATGATAGAGTAACATTGAAGTATATTGTTGAATTTTCCATTTTAAACCATTTGGGCTTGTAATTTTAATTATAAGTGCTGTATGTAAACGTTCTTTATATTTCGCTATTTTTGTTTTGTCTGTATTTGTGAATTTGTATTATGTAAATGATTGTTGATTTTTTTTGTGTAAAGGAGATTTCCGTAAATAAATTGAAATTGAAATTGAAAACCAGTTCCTCAATTTAGTGACCCCGACTGGCGGCACGACTTTGGAAAAGAAAATCTCATCAACAAACCTACTTGACAATATGAAAGCATTTTAGTTTAAACTGGATTTATGGAAAAATCCGTTGTTGAAAAAAGAGTTTGCGCACTTTCTTAAACTGAAAAGTTACGAATGTACAGATGTGGATAAATATGTCGCAGCAGTAGATTTACTCAAAAAAGAGTTCCAATCAAGATTTTCTGACTTTAGAGATAATGAAAATTACAACAATCTATTTGCCCGACCATTCAGTGTATCCGTTGAAGACATGCCAGAAAATTGTCATATGGAGCTTATCGATTTACAGTGTAATTCGAAGCTGAAAGACAATTTCGATAAGGGTCTTCTTGATTTTTATGCAAAATATGTCAATCAAAACACGTTTCCTGCAATCCGAAAACCCAGAATTCTCTGTTTGGAAGCACATATGTATGCGAGTAGCTGTTTTCTCATATGAAGAATGTAAAGCCTAAAACAAGGTCGGGAGTTACAGATGCACATCTGGAAGGCAGTCTGCGGGTAGCAACTATAAAAATAGAACCAAATATGGACACGCTCGTCAAAAATGAAGAATATCAAATATCGCATTGATTGATTGAACTTTTTAACCAATAAAACTTATTGCATTTTGAAATTATACGTTTTTTATTTTATTGATGTGGTGAAAAAATGACGTGGAGCATTGTGACCCTTCTGACGATGTGAAGTCGATTTCTAGCCCTTGCACTAAAAAAGGTTGAAGGCTCGAGCATATTGAAAGGAAAAAAATAACTATCAAGCTTGACTGAAACTTTAAATCATAAGTTGTATATTAAGTAATAATAAATCCTGATATGATTTTTTTCTATATTCTTTGTATAAACCTAGGATACTCCCTAAAGTCTAAATTTATCTGAAAAATGTAGTTTTCTTGCTTAGGGGTCTTATTTATAGGATAGAATGAAACCATTATTTTACTAATTCGTAGATGGTGTAGAAATCATCCACCTACCCTGCACATAATGTTTAATTACCCTTACTGATACCTGTTTTTGTTTATTAAAAAAATGCTGCACAGCCGCGAGGTGCATACTAATCATCGTCAAAAGTAGAGAGAAAAAGGAGTTCGTGAAGCTGACGAAGAAGGCGACCAACAAAATCTCGGAGTGGATGGTGGAAGCTGGATATGGCGGTTAAGAAAACCACGGTCATGTGTTTCAGGAGATGAATGAAGGGTACCATCGAGATCCTGAACCAGGAGTTGGTAATGGACAGGTCAGCAAAGTACTTGGGGGGTCACGATCGAGACGTGACGTGTGTAGCAGGCAGAAGCAGCCCGAGCCATCAGGGCCTGTTTACGAATATCAATAGCTTGTAGGTGCTGATATTCACGAGCGTCATGCTAGTCCAGCGAGGTGCGTAGAGGCTGCGCGGCGTTCTCCGGCATGGCACCATTCGAGTGGCCAGAGGGTAACGTACGATCTCTAGCGAGGCGGCAAAAGTACTTGCCTCGTTGGCCCCACTGGATCTGAAAATCGTGCTCTCAAACGCAATACCGAGCGGTGGCTGATGAATAGGTGGCAGGTGGATCGAGCTAATTCCTGCGCTAGAACCTTGGTCAAAGAGGAGGTAAGAAGTATCTCCATAAAATCAGGAAAGCCTTGGACGAGGAGTGTCCTTTGTGTGAGGGCGAGATAGACGACGTACGTAAAACCTTACTAAAATGCCGGCGCAGATAAAGTGAATGGAAGGAGTTGGTCATCGCATTTGGTGAGCCAGAAATCCTCGAGGGAAAATAACAGCATCGACAAGGGGGCCTAAGGATGAAGCTGATAAAGGAGAAACATAGGTAGAAGATGAAGAATGACGACGTCGATGACAAGGAGGTTGTCGACAGTAAGAAGTCAACGGTGACAACGAATGAAGATGGAAGGATAAATGTGTAATAATTCCACTAGTGTCTCTGTCAAATCGATCAAGGACTGATCGATAACTCACGTACCGCTCCCACTAAGACAGGGCTATTCATCATCCCTCACTGGCACACACTGGCAAAACCGAAGGTCCTGCGCCTTTAAGTAGAATAAAGTACATTAAAAAAAAGTTTTTTACAGGTAGGTGAAGGCAACGACCTCCTCGCTTGTCGACTTTTGAAATAAAACGGACCGATTTCTGGAAGTACTTAGCTTATGTCTTCGACATCTTCATAGAATTTACATTTGACTTCTTCTTCTAAAAGGAAATAAAATGAAATGTGTCGAGGTCCTTCCCAACGTCTGAATTGAATTATCCCATAATGTAGTAAAGCGCCTTTGTTTTAATTATTATTTTGTATATTTTAAACCATAACTAATCCCACTGAATTAAACATATTTTAAAATATTTGAAAGGTACTAGAACCTATTGTGATGGCGAATATTATGCCGGGTTTAATAACAATTGCTGCTAACATCAACGACCCCACCAATTTTTGGTACGGATAGAACGCCATGTAGCTTTCGTCGTCTTCTGATTTCTTCAAACTGAAGTGCGTACCCTAGTGGGGATTGCATCTTGCGGGCGAACTCCTTGTTCACTAAATGTAATTAAACTAATGTATTAGTACTTGTTTTTATCGATATCGCCTAGGATATCAAACTAAAATAATGTCCAGATTTACTGACCGTGACTGAATAGTTTTCGCTAGTTGCTCACAAAATTTTTTTGAAACATAATATTCAAGGACAAATAATCCAACAACTATTATTGTCCAAACTGTTATGTAATTTAATACCTGGCGGTACTTTCGTACAAGGTGTAGTAGTTTTAACAGTAATTGGTAGTTTATACATTGTAATAACGTAAATCGTAATTGTCGAGTTTACGTCACTTATTTTGTTAATTTGAATTCCTAATTTAGCATATCCTGACTGAACCTCTCGTTCCTAGTTCTTTTTGAGTCTACAGATTATATTGCCATCTACATTAGCATTCTTTAGTCAGTCTCCACATAAAAAATGCTAAATAAAACTAAACGATTGTATAATCTTTTTGACTTGTGTTATGATTAAAAAGATTATTATTGAATCAAATCTGGGCTAGATGGAGAAGACATTTTTAGATCCTAAAGTTTACAGTTCCTTTTACAAGCTACCAATGCTCCTGAGGTCAGGTTTTGATTCGCTGCTGTCCTTGACGTCAGTGTAAGTTTGCAGCTCCCGAACCTCAACTACATTGCTCATTTCCTAACAGTTACGTAGCCAACACGCACAGAATCTTCTTGACTTTACAATTTTAATATGATTCATTAACAAGTTGATAATGACTGTCAAAAGTCGTAACTTAAGTCGTACACATTGTAATATACAGGGTGAGTTTTTTTCGATGTTCTCTATGGGGATCTCGGAAACTATAATAGATAGAGAAATGGTTAAATGGGGAAAGAAGTGTAGATTTACGAGATGAATAAAATTCCACTTTCAAAGTTTTCAAAAAAGTCAAGGGTAACTAGATATTTTGAAAAAAGTAAAAAGTTCAATTTTTTCAAATCAATATATCTCGGTTATTATAACAGATAGAAAAAAACTGTAAAGAAAAAAGCTTTAGATAATTTTATGCAGATTAATAAAAAATAATCAGAAAATTTTTATCGCCATTATTTTCCGAGATATGACGCAAACTTACATTTTTTTTAAATGGAAACCACAGTTGGCTGTGACCTCATTCAAAAGGTAATTTTTTTCTCTTTAATCCAATATGGGATACGATATAGTTACTTCTAAAAATGAGTTAGTTATAGTCATTTTAAATTTTATTTTAAATAAAAAATAGGTAGCCATGAAAAAGGTGAAAGTAAAACAATTGCATTAGCAATATTGTAATTATTAGTTATACAGAGATAAACCAAAATGAAACAACTGCATAAAGTAATTCTGTAATTATCAATATATCAATGGGAGAGAAATTTTAATATTAAAAAAATATGGTCAAAGAGTCCAGTATTAATACTATTATGACATAAATTATATCTTTTTAAAATTGAATTTATGGCTTATTGACTATTCTCATGTAAATTGAATTAAATGTTTCAATAACAACTAGTTTATGATCCTCCACTGATTGATATGATTTTTCATATACTTTGTTTTTTACATAACCCCACAGAAAAAATTCTAAAACGCGCAGATCGGGAGATCTAGGTGGCCCTGGGATTGGTTTATTTCTTCCCACTTATGAGTTAGGAAAAGCATCATTTAAATAATTTGTAAAGCCAACATATTATGAGGTGGAGCACCGTCATATTGGAACCATTTCAATCTAGCTTGTAATGATAAATTTAAACAATCGAGCGTATCTTCAAATGTTTTCTGAAGAAAATTAAAGTAATCAGTTACACTTAGTGAGCTTTCAAAAATATATGGACCGAGAATTATTAATCCAAACACACCATGGATTAAACCCAAATTTAATTTGTAGTTTTCTCTGTGAAACTTCTCGTGGATTCTCTTAAGTTCATCTATGTTCATTGTGGCGATTAAAAATACCACAATTAGTGAATCGCGATTCATCTGTTCATAATATTTTTATAAGAAACGTATTATCCTCTTGACAAATGGGTTTATACGACAGAAGGCCATTTGATAATCACAAAATTATTTTCTTATGCTGGTTTTTCATTTTTATTTAACTTTGTAGAACTAATAATTACAATATTGCTATTATTATAAACAACTACAATTGTTTTACTTTCATCTTTTTCATGGCTACCCATTTTTTATTTATAATAAAATTAAAAATGACTATAACTCACTTATTTTTAGAAATAACTATGTCGTATGTCATATTGGATTAAAGAAAAAAAAATTACCTTTTGAATGAGGCCATAGCCAACTATGGTTTCCATTTAGAAAAATGTAAGTTTGCATCATATCTCGGAAAATAATGGCGATAAAAATTTTCTGATTATTTTTTATTGATATACATAAAATTATCTAAAACTTTATCCTTTACAGTTTTTTTCTATCTATTATAATAATCGAGATATATTGATTTAAAAAAATTGACACTTTTTACTTTTTCAAAATATCTAGTTACCCTTGACTTTTTTGAAAACTTTGAAAGTGGAATTTTATTCGTCTCGTAAATCTACACTTCTTTCCCCATTTAACCGTTTCTCTATCTCTTATAGTTTCCGAGATCCTCATAGAGAACATCGAAAAAAACTCACCCTGTATTTATACCCGGTGTCCCATTTTACATTACGGTCTGGACTAATTTGAAAACAATGCATAGTCACGAAAAATGTGCGGAATGGAAAGTTTCATGGTTTCAAGGGGGACATCGGATTCTGACAAAATAGTCCCCCCAGGCCCCAAGGGGGGCCGAAAAAGGGATCAACTTGAAAATCTTAAATAGAAACCCCTATTTTTTATTAATTTTCAAGTTAACCCCCTTTAGACTTTCTTAGACTGTGCGGGGTATCCGTGAAAGCGGTGCTTGTAGGTATCCGGTTGACTTTTTATTACTTTTTTTTATTCTATATAGCCAGTTTACTATAGCATATGTTACACAAAGTAATATCTTCTTCTTGAAGTAATCAAGCAAGTCTTCATTAATCTACTCACGATCATATTCACGTCTTGGCATAGTGACCATGCCTCTTATTCACCATCTTCACATACATAATACTCATTGTCATACTACTAACTTCTAAAATGTTTTTGGCGTAAAAATTGAGGGTGTTTTCCAAACAAGGGGGATTAAAAGAATAAACTTTCTTTGACACCCAAGGATTTTATAGCTGGGTAGACATTATAAGGGGCTTTCATTCTGAAAAACATTCGAAAGCATAATCTGCGATTGCGTTCAAATCTCAACATGTTTCCTCCACTTGCTAATCGAACAATCGAATGGTGGAGTAGAAGAGGAGAGGAGAAGGGGGTGAGGGAGGCAAGAATAAAATATACGAAGGTATGCGAGGAAAAGAAGGCGCAGAGGGTATGAGATCGTGCCAGAGCGAAAGGGAGATGTGGAGTATATTGAGGAGAGGAGAAGTACGGGGACATATGGAGGTATCTCTGCAGGACTGGAAAAATAAATGTTTAGAAAATTGCGGGGAACCGGTGGGGGTGGAGAAACGAGAGTGGAGAACAGTAGAGGAGGAGTTTACATAAGAGGAGGTGGAAAAGGGTTTTCAAAGGGTGAAAGGAGGAAAAGCGGCTGGGATGGATGGACTGAAAGCGAAAATGTGAAAGCGGATTGGAGCTGAGGGAAAAAGAAGATTTGGGCAGCTGCTGAATCAGATATGGAGGGGAGAAAAAAGATTCCGCAAACATGGCGTGTGGGGGTAATGTGCCCGATACACAAAAGTGGAGATGAAAAGGACGCGAGAAATTATCGAGGTATAACCATTATGTGTATCGGGTACAAGATTGCCATGACGATAGTGAAGAACCGGCTAGAAGAGGAAGTAGAAGAAAAGGGTTTGTTGCCGGAATCGCAAGGAGGGTTTCGAAAAGGGAGGGGAACGAGAGATCAAACCTTTACGCTAGCGAGAATAGTTAAGAGAGTGTTAGAGGGAAAGAAAAGTGTGTATGCGGTATTTCTGGATTTGAAAGCAGCGTATGATTCAGTGCCGAGAGAAAGGTTGATGGAGTGCTTGAAGAGGAGAGGTGTGAGCAAGGTAACAGTGGAATGGGTGAGAGGAATGTATGAAGAAACATGGGGGAGAGCAAAGGTAGATGGAAGGGTATCGGAAAAGTTTAGAGTATGGATGGGGGTGAGATAGGGATGTCCTGAAGAACTAGAAGAGGTCCTGAGAAACGGGCAAGCGGGCGGGATTGTAATAGGGAAAATGAAGGTGTGGATGTTGGCGTATGCGGATGATGTGGTGTTGCTGGCGAAGAATTCGGGAGAAATGAATGAGATGTTGCAAAGGGTTGAAAGGTATATGGATAAGCGAGGTTTGTGTGTGAATGTAGGAAAAACGAAGTGGATGAGATTTAGGAATAGAGGAAGAGAAGGAAGAATGAAAGAATTAACATGGAAGGGAGAAGTGATCGAGAGAGTGAAAGAGTTTAAATATTTGGGTTTTTGTTTAGGTGGTGTGGGGGGTACAGGGAGCACGCCAGATGGGTCCAAATAAAGGCGAGGAAAGCGTGCTATGTGGTGAAGGAGAAGTGGGGACAGTGACTGAAGGGTAATTTTCAGATGGCGTGGGATGCATGTGTGAAACCAATCTTAATGTATGGGGTGGAGGCATGGGGTATGAAAGCATATGAATGTATCAAGAGAGAGGTGACATTCCTGAAGCAGATGTTGGCAGTGGAAAGATCAACGCCCAGCTACATTCTGCTTAAGGAAACGAACAGAACGTGTATGCATGGAGACGCAATGGAAAGAGTGACTAGGTATGAGATGAAAGTGATAGGATTGGGTGGGGGGGAAAGGCTGGTGAAAGAAGTGTGGAGAACGTGTGTGGGAGTAGGAGAGAGTGGTTGCAGAATAGGGAGGAGAAAAATGTATGAAAGGGCAGGAGTATCTGAAAGTTTGGTAAATGAGTGGTTGGAAAAAGGGGTGAATGTGGCAGCGTGGATGAAGGTAAAATAGGAAGAAGTGGAAAATCAGGAGCGTCAAGGGTGTATTGAGAGGGGTGGGTACAACCCTCTTTATAAAAGGTGGCAGGTACATGGAAAGATACCTGGGTACCTAGCAAATTGTACATTAAACAGAGGGCAGAAGATAGGGCTAGGTGTGGCTCGGAGGAGAGAGGAAGAAAGATATGGATGGGCGAAGAGTATGGTAGGTGTGTGCTGTGTGGGAGTGGGAGAGATACATGGAGTCATTTAGGAGGAGTGTAAGGAGATACGGGAGGAATGGATGAATGGGATTAGACGGTTAGAGGAGTGGATGCGAGAGGACGGGGCTGGCGTAAAGATTGTGATGACATTAGGGTGGGAGAGGGAGAGGAGAAGAAGGATGTAATAAACGAGTTAATAGGGATTAAATATTTAGTTTTGAATTTTTGTTATTTGTATATATGTATGTCTAAATTTATGGATGCCAATAAAGGTCTTTTTTAAGCAGAGTGCTTGTTCCTTGTTTGGGCTGGGCTACTTCTGCTTACTATAATACCGTAAAATTTTCATTATCTTCATAACCACATATCAGAAAACAGTGTACTTATACTTTGTCACTATTGTCGCACCGTTTACTGCCTAACCAATGTCTTTCACTTTTTTGTCAAATATTTAAAACAAGGCATTTATAATATCCTCGGTCTAGTTAACAGGAATCGGGCTTAGCAATGATTTTTAAGATATTAGAGAAGTTCTTCACAGATGTTAATAATTGTTATCGCTTCACCCTTGTTCTAAGTTTTTTTCGATTTCCCATCGGCTGCCAGTTTCTCCTCGTCCCCGCGATCATTGATCCTTTTGTCAATTTATTTAGAATCTCTACTACTTGTAGTTGTTATCATTGATTCAATTCAGATCTAAACGTTAAAAGCACGCTACTTCTCCAAAATAGTCCAAGCGAAATAGACACGCTGTCATTCGATTCGTGGTATATTTCAAAATCCAAAACAAATACTTCATTCGGCTACAATTTACCAACACTATGGTTATCCTGGAAAGTTATATCCTGTGTCCAGAACATTTGAAATAATTCTACTAGTTTCAATAACGTCTTATTAGATATCTATTGATCGGTTTATTAAGCTATTTCTATAAATCAATGAATATCCATTTATCTATCGTTTAGAAAAAATGCAAATCAATCCCGTGAAGTTGATCAGCATCTAAATGTTGGCATCACCAACATCAAAACGCAAAATTTTAAAGCAATACGTTTCACTCAACTACATAGTAAATAGCAATTGCCGTTCTTTGAGTGTCTCTGCGATTTCAAGGCTACTTCTAATTATTCATATATTTTTCATACACTGAGCAATAAGCCCCAAATAAAAAAAATCATTTTAACCCAAAGACAGCACACTAGTCTTAGCTTACTATAATGTAAAATATAACTTTACCTTCGAAATTATCATCCTGGCACTATGATGTTAGGTGTAGTAGTAGAAATAATTAATATTAACTTTATATTCATTACCTTTTTAGTGTGGATTAAATATCAAAATAATTAATTCTTCTTATATAAATATGAAAATTACTTATTAACCTATGCAACTACATATACTAAGTTGAACTTATAGGTTGCCTGATTAAAAATTAGGGATTTTTCTATACTCACTAAAAACAACTGCTTCCGAATATCATTCCAAGATGTCGCCTCGATAGCCGGCAACCGCCACAAGAAACTTCTACCTGAAAATTATTAAATTTACAATCATATGGTATAATAGGAGTGATTAATTACGGTGAGTACGAAATACATTCAAACTGAAGCCCTTACAAACACCAACGCTTCGTATTCTCAACTCGGAATGTCGTGTGAAATTCATTAGGTGTGTTGTGCCATGCTGTTTTGTTTTTATGTCATGTGTATAAATTAATAAAAAAATAGGCGTTTGCTAATTCAAAACAGTCTTTTGAAGAGGTTTTCATCAGTCTGGAAATGTTAGTATAAAAGTTTTATCTACTATATCAGTTGTACCAAAAGATGGATGTAGGTTAGAATGATTCAATTGAAGTTTATAAAGGTGCAATGTTGTGCACCATGGCTATTGTGATTGTTTTCTTTTTAATGTGTATTTACATTTTATTATAATCAGGTATGTATTAATATTTAGCTCCAATCGGTGGGTATTTTACAGTCTGAATGGCTGATAAAACCTTCAATAAAAAGTCTACGGTTGGACGATTATTTACCTATGGTTCAATGACTAAATCACTTTAAATAAAATAACTTAATAAGCTTAAATTATATATTTAATAAACATAAGGTGTGAGTTACTCAGCATATATGTTTAACGTAATTGTGTAAATTAAATGTTTATGAACAAATATACAGTTATTGGGCTGTTCATTTATTTCAGGTGATTTCAATCACATATACAAAATTCACATGAGAAATCATTATATTAAGTTTGTGTTATCCTATCCCACTGTTGATTAGATCAACAGATGTTTGTCATAAACAGCCAATAATGATTTCATGGTTCATTCTCTCTAAGATGGGTTAAAAAAAGACAACTAGAATTAGTTGTCTTAAAGATACGTTGATTGATTTATACTTGTTGCTGATTTTCATACCAAGTTAACTTCAACTCATTAATTATGGTGCTTAACACTATGTTTTATAGTGTCAGTAGAACTGTAAATAATAAGATATGCAAAACAATAAACATTAAATTATATTATTGTTTAACAAGTAACAAATACAAGGACATTTTTTCTAATATTGCATGGTAACGGCCTATTTTTGAGCTTAATATATTTTACTTCTTTACACATTTCTTTAATAATAATAGTGTTTGGAAGCTATTGTTTTCCATACTTTTAAAACTTTAAATATGATGTCATTTAATGTAAACAATAAATAACAACTTATCTAAACCAGTTATTATAATGCATTCATATTTATTTTAATTCATGAATGTTACATAAAGGAGATTTAGTTTTGAACTCTTTCTCCTGTTTTACTGCAAGGAATAACATTCTTTATGGAACATGAAACATTTCAAATTTGTTTATTTTTAAAAACTGTAATTGAACTTGTCTCTTTTGAGTAGAATGTAAATAAATGTCTCTTTATCATAAGAACATACTTCTCCATAATATTACTCATCCATTCGATCACATTTCATTCATACACAAATAGCTCAACTTGAAAATGTATATTTATTCTGTGTATTACAATTTAAGTGGTCACTAATATTTATATTTTTATTTAGAGGCATAAATTTGAGGGATGGCGGGCCCAGATGTAGCTGCGATTGCGGCCGACTTGGCCAGGGCGGTGGAGTTAACCATGACACCAACCGCATCTCATTCAGACAGAATGAAGGCCTACAATGCATGTGAAAGCTTTAAGGAAACTTCTCCACTATGTGCAGAGGCTGGGTTGTACTTAGCTGCTGGACTGCAGCACTCCATCGTCTCGAGGCATTTTGGCTTACAACTGATGGAGCACACCGTAAAATATAGATGGACTCAGATTTCACAACAAGAAAAGGTTTTTATTAAGGTGAGTTCTTACAAAAGCCAAACATTTGTATGTTAGGTACTAGGCCATTGAGTTTTGTGCATTCATTATAAGTCCGGGTTCCAATCCTACTAAGTGTACAGCTTATTATTGGTTGTTATTTTATACCATTAGATACAGTCAATCCAAATTAACGAGAAAGACCTACAACAGAATCGAGGCTAATGTAAATATATGACTTCTTTTCAGGAGAAAGGAAGGCAAATAGAAGGTAATTAACCAACATAAATAGAATTATATTCATGTAATTGGAAAATAATTGAGGGTTTAAAATTTTTGTAAAAATGAAAAATATTACATAACTTTTGAAACAAAAGTTAAACGGAATGAGAAACTGAACAAGTTTTATTAATACATATTTTTCATAAAGTTGTTATCTTCAAATTAATAATAAACTATAGTAGTTAAATTAAATTTATATAAAAAATTGTTGTAAAGAATTAAAAAGTGAGCAAATTATTAAGAAGAATGACATAAACAAAACATGAATGAGCTATCTACTTTGGTAGTCATGACTATGAGCGTATCTGATAAACGTTCTGTTACCAAATCATACATAAATAAATTTAATTTTTCTTTCCAGGAAAATGCTATGAAGCTATTAGCAGCTGGTGGAATAAGTGAAGAACCACACATGAAAGATGCCCTAAGTCGCGTCGTCGTAGAGATGGTTAAACGTGAGTGGCCTCAACAGTGGCCTGGCCTCCTTGCAGAATTATCAGAGGCGTGTGCATGTGGAGAAGTCCAAACGGAACTTGTCCTCATGGTATTCCTTCGGTTGGTAGAGGATGTTGCCCTTTTGCAAACCCTTGAATCAAACCAACGCAGGAAGGATATTTATCAAGCCCTTACCACTAACATGGCCATCATTTTTGACTTTTTCTTGAGGTTAATCGAGCTACATGTTGGACAGTTTAGAGCTTGCGTTGAGTCAGGAAATCAGACTAAGGCCAGCGCACATGGTAGAGTGGTCCAGGTGGTGTTGCTCACTTTAACAGGTTTCGTTGAGTGGGTTTCCATGTCGCATATTATGGCCCACAATGGGCGGCTATTACAGATACTCTGCTTGTTGCTCAATGATAATTCATTTCAATGTCCGGCTGCTGAGTGTTTATCACAAGTAAGTTTTTCATTGGAAATAAAATGTTTTATTTTATTTATAACCAATTACAGATTGTAAATCGTAAAGGTAAAGTTGAGGAGAGAAAACCTCTTCTCATACTTTTTAACAATGATGCCATGCAATGTCTAGTATCTGCTGCCAAGATTCCGACTACTAGTTTAGATGAACAACATTATTTATTTAAAAAGAAACTAATTCAGGTAAGGAAATCAAGATTGTAACTAAAAAGAATGGTCTTTCACCTATCATAACTTAAAACTAGTGTTAAGAAAATGGAATTATTATATATATTTGCTAAAAAAGTTGAAATTGTAACAAAAATTATTCGTTCACCTTTCAAAAATTAAAATTAGTTTAAAAAAATTTAATTATGAACAAAAGTTCTTAATTACTCAAAAATTAAGGTTAAGGTTAACATTGAATGTATTCAGTCATATGGTTTCTTGACATTAAGCATGTTAGTTATAGATTAATAAAACCATGACTTGGATTTTAGGTTCTTGCTGGCTTGGGCTCGCAATTATGTTCCTTATGGGGTAAGGAGGGGCTGAACCGGCCGACGAACTTCGGTGCGTTTCTGGATGCCATTGTCTGTTTCTCCGCGCATCCTAGTTTAACCCTCTCGCATTTTGCTAACCCAATCTGGGGCAGCATGATGAAGCACGAGTTGATCTCTCGTGACCCCATCTTCCTATCGTACATACCTCAGTGGATTCAGTACACCGCCCCCAAAATAGTCAAAGTCAACTATCCATCCAGTAAAAATCCGCCTACCAACCCTAACGACACCGCCTCATACTGCCAACTAGAATTTGATTCTGAAGAAGAGTACTCGGCCTGTTTTTATAGGTGTAGATCAGATTTCTTAGATAGTTTTAGGTAAGTGTTTAAAAAATTCCATTATTGAACATTTATTTTGTTTTTCCTTCAACCAAAATATTTAAAAATACAAAAGTATTAAATTAAGACATAAAGAAAAGTTAATTGTGACAAAATTTTAAAAACAGTTTAAGAACTTTTTCTTCTAATTGTAGGATTAAAAAGATAAAAGGTTGATTGTGTTATAAATACTCAAATCAATTAGATTTTACCTTTTTTTAACATAATATTAAAAAAAGACCTTTATTGGCATATAAACTCAACTTAAAACTTAACATTCCTTTTTAATATAATAAATTATAGTACACCCTTTTTTTCTTCTTCCTCCTTTTCTTCCCTCTACCCGTCATTCGTCTTCCCTTCTCTTCTCCTTTTCCCACCCCAGTCTTCTCAACACCCTTACCCTGGCCCCATCATCTCTCATCCATTCCACTACATATCTACATCCTACATAATATAATTAGTATATATAAAAAGCATTTCAATTTTTACAGGCAAGCAACTATAATAGCGCCATTAGTAACATTTGGTTATGTGGAACAATGGCTAATAAAATGCCTGCAGGTGCCGAACACTAACTTCGGTTTGACATTGACTGATCCTGTGTACTTGGAGTGGGAGGCTGTTTCAACTTGTTTAGAAAGCATTTTAAGTCGGGTCCTGCAGGCGCAGGAGCGACCATCTGTTCCATCAGGATTACGGCTGCTTCAAATGTGTTTGGCCTATCAACCGGTTGATCCTTTGATACTGTCCACTCTTTTGACTTGCATTTCTGCACTATTTGTATTTCTCAGCATGTCTTCAGGTCAGATGGCACCAGCTAGTAAGTATACATTCAAATATCATTGCACTTATTAAATTAATT
Organism: Ontholestes murinus; assembly: GCA_963969525.1. Taxonomy (NCBI): domain Eukaryota; kingdom Metazoa; phylum Arthropoda; class Insecta; order Coleoptera; family Staphylinidae; genus Ontholestes; species Ontholestes murinus. The sequence continues at coordinate 48,073,663 of OZ018395.1, forward strand.
ATTTATGATCTGAATCTGAGAATATTAGTAATTGTGAACAGGAACAAGAGTTCTGTAAAACAAAAAAGTCATGTCTCTAGGTAAGAGTAAAGTAGTAAAGTTGGAAAAAATTACATTAAAAATGAAATTCATGCTGTATATTGATAAAAAATACTGTAAACTTTAATTTGTGTAACACTATATTTATTTTTGTGACTTAAATTTCTTGTTTGATAATGGTATGTGTAGTTACCGAAACTCAAGTCCCAAAAAAAAAATATTTTGTGAAAGGAAAGTTTCAAGTGTTTTTATTTATATTTTTAAAACTATATTTAATGTTTCTTTTAAAAACCTTTACAAAACTTATATATTATTATGTTGTGACAATATACAGGGTGAGTTTTTTCCGATGTTCTCTATGGGGATCTCGGAAACTATAAGAGATAGAGAAACGGTTAAATGGGGAAAGAAGTGTAGATTTATGAGACGAATAAAATTCCACTTTCAAAGTTTTCAAAAAAGTCAAGGGTAACTAGATATTTTAAAAAAAGTAAAAAGTGTCAATTTTTTTAAATCAATATATCTCGGTTATTATAACAGATAGAAAAAAACTGTAAAAGACAACACTTATTTTTAGAAATAACTATGTCGTATGTTGTATTGGATTAAAGAGAAAAAAATTACCTTTTGAATGAGATCATAGCCAACTATGGTTTCCATTTAAAATAAATGTAAGTTTGCGTCATATCTCGGAAAATAATGGCGATAAAAATATTCTGATTATTTTTTATTAATCTGCATAAAATTATCTAAAACTTTGTCCTTTACAGTTTTTTTCTATCTGTTATAATAACCGAGATATATTGATTTGAAAATTTTTTCAAAATATCTAGTTACCTTTGAATTTTTTGAAAACTTTGAAAGTGAAATTTTATTCGTCTCGTAAATCTACACTTCTTTCCCCATTTAACCGTTTCTCTATCTCTTATAGTTTCCGAGATCCCCATAGAGAACATCGAAAAAAGCTCACCCTGTATAAAATTGACCAGTTTTATGTACTTATAATAAACACACACACATTAAATTAAGTAATAAAAATTCCTCATCGCATTTATACAAAGTGTAACCATGAAACTATTGCTTAAAAACACCTACATTTTTGGTATCATACCACAGTATTATCTCCAAATGTTTAGTCTATTTTATAATTTAAAATATATTCTTTTTTTAATTTATATGTGTTAATACTATTGTAAATTTTATTTTAGTCAACCCTGTCGCCATATCCGGAGCGCAGCTTCTCCCTCAAGTCTTGGAAAAAATCTTCTCGGCCCTAGTCTACTCCCCGCCGGGGCAAAGCAAAGATACACGCTCGCGAGCAGTCAAAAACGTCCGCAGACACGCCGCCTCCCTCATGGTGAAAATAGGAAATAAATACCCTCTACTTTTGCTCCCAGTTTTTGATCAAATCCGCGTAACTGTTGAAAACTTATCACGACATGATGGACCAGCGCAACTCAGCATGCTGGAACGAGTTACTCTACAGGAATCTTTGCTCCTAATTTCCAATCATTTCTGTGATTATGAAAGGCAGAGCAATTTCGTTAGGGAAATCATGCACGACGCCAACGCTCAGTGGGTTTCTATCGCTAACACCGGCGCATTTAAAGGTGCTGTCGAGTTCATGAGCTTCGTGGGATTGAATCAAATACCTGCAGATGATAGTTCATGTGGAAAAAACAGGAGTAATCTTGTATTTTGCGTGAACTTACTTCTTGGAGCTGTTAAAAGGTGTAATTGGCCAGATGATCCTGAACGCGCTACCCGTGGTGGTTTTGTAGTTGCCATGACAGAGTCTGGTAATCCTGTTTGTAGAAACCCAGCCGCACCACACATAGTCCCATTACTACCATATGTTCTGTCCCTTATACGTATTTTCAATGAGCTGTTCACACCCGAGGCACAGGCGGGAATTAACGAAACCTATACCGGCTGTTTATCGATGATGGACGTCGAACGCGCCAATCTCTTAGGATTAGTCGGTCACAGTGCGGAATTGACGGACGTGCAAGCCAATCAAACACCTCTCGAAAGAATGCAACGTTTCCTCGGCGGCTTGCATGAAAGCTGTTATCACTTAATGGGTTCTGTGGGGTCCAGTTTAGGGAGGGATTTGTATACGCTACCAGACTTGGGACCTGCTATTGTAACAAGTGTATTGGCATGTTTACAGGTAAGTGTATACAAAAAAAATCTATTTAGATACTTTCATATTTTTTTCTTATGTTTCAGTATATTCCAGATTACAGGTTACGACCAATTATCCGTGTATTCCTTAAAGCTTTTGTATACTCATGCCCACAACCATTTTATGAAGCTGTTATACTACCCATCATGGCACATATTGCTCCAATAAGTAAGTAATGAAAGTTTAATAATTGAAAAATTGCATGAAAATTTTATCACAAGTAATACCATAAGTGATGGCAATTTATTCGAATAAATTTTGTTTTTGCATGAAAGTTTGTTGCTTAGCGATTTTAATGAGAGCAACTGTCACGAAAAAATCACGAGCCGCCAGGCGAGTGATTTTTTCTATCAGTTGCTCGAATAAAAATCGCGAATAAGCAACAAACTTGAATGCACTAAAAACAAAATTTATTCCGATTTAATTGTCATCACGAATGGTATTTGGAATGACTATTCCACGACTTGAAACGAATATCGGTGAACGGTTCAATATTAATGTTAAAATGATACATCTCCTGCAGTATTTTAGCCGATAATTTCGACATTGATTAAACAACACCTTACTTATAATTATATGCATTTACCTTATTCATATTCTATGCCCAGTCGTCTAGAATCGCGGCAATAGTTCCCATTGAAGTTTTTGCTAAAAACTGGTAGTTTCTATGGGCGCAAAATTCTTCAAATTATTTTCAAACACATGATCTCGTTTAATTGTATTTTTTGGTACAGAACTTGCCCCCGTCGCATTTATTATGGATGATAAAGCGCTTCCTAACCTTTTGATTTTATAACCTACTACAACTGACATAAGTATAACACCAACGTTTTTCGTTTTTTTTATCAAGGCTAATTCAATTCATTTGTCGGGAAATAGCTAACTTCAGGTTATTCACTTATAAATTGACGTGATTGGCTAAAAAATATCATATGCCTCATTTTCATTGGCTACATACAATAGGAGTGGAATAGTCACAAGTAATACCATAAGTGATGGCAATTTACTCGAATAAATTTTGTTTTTGCATGAAAGTTTGTTGCTTAGCGATTTTAATGAGAGCAACTGTCACGAAAAAATCACGAGCCGCCAGGCGAGTGATTTTTTTCTATCAGTTGCTCGAATAAAAATCGCAATTAAGCAACAAACTTGAATGCGCTAAAAACAAAATTTATTCCGATTTAATTGTCATCACGAATGGTATTTGGAAAGACTATTCCACGACTTGAAACGAATATCGGTGAATGGTTCAATGTTTATATTAAAATTTTTATGATATATCTAATGCAGTATTTTGGTCGACAAATTCGACATTGATTAAATAATACCTCCCTTATAATCATTTGCATTTACCTTCTTTATATTATACGCCCAGTCATCATCGCGGCAAGAGTTTCCATTAAAGTTTTGCTAACAACTGGTAGTTTTTATCGGCGCAGATTTCTTCAAATCGTTTCCAAACACACGATCTCGTTTAAGTTTGATTTTTTGGTGCAGAACTTGTCACCGTCGCATTTATTATGGATGATGAAGTGTTACCAAACCTTTTGATTTTATAACCTACTTGCGACTGACATACGTAGAAACAACGTTTTTCGCTTTTTTATCTATTTATTTTATTGATTTATTTATTGATTTTGCTTTACATGTTCACTTAAAAAAATATAACAAATAATATAAATTTACAAACTACTTAACAATTTAGAGCAGGGAACATGCGGGCGGAGTTCACATAGTGTTCTTCCACTCAAACCCATAATACTGGATGATGGCATCCTCACCAGCAGTGTATTTAGCCACTTTAGGCAATATTTTAGCCGTTATTGGCTTATTTTTGCTCATTTTATATGAGACTGTTATATTTTATATTTCATGTCATTTTGACAAGGCTAATTCAATTCATTTGTCGGGAAATAGCTAACTTCAGGTTATTCAGGTGAATAAACAGCAACTTGGTGTTTATTCACTTATAAATTGACGTGATTGGCTAAAAAATATCACATGCCCCATTTTCATTGGCTACATACAATAGGAGTGGAATAGTCACAATTATTATGCCTGAACATATACTTAGTCTTATTGATTTTCAAAAGGTGTGTAATTATAAATTATTTCTTATTTAGTAAAATTATGCAAATTAACAACTCAGTATATATCACAAATGAATAGTTTAACATTATAATTTTTATATTGCACGTGTGTTCTAATTTTGAATATTTTCAAGAAAAATTGATAGGATTAAATTTAATATAATTAAAGTTGCACTTAAAATATTTAAACATTTATCATGGATGCTCTTTTGTTTATTATTCTTGAAAATCCATAACTTAATATTGAGATAAGACAATTATCAGATTTTCACATTATTCCACCCTCTAATTTCTAAACATACGTAAGAGTTTAATTTAATGCATTTTAACTTATATAACATATTTTCTTAAAATAAACTATTTCTAAGAAATTAAAAACAGTGTTTTAAATTAAATTTGAATGTTTAAGAATATTAAAAAAAATAATGCAGTATACCTTTTGCCTTAAATTTTATTGTATGCAAAGGATCACTTTTCCACCCTCCAATTAGTACAACACAAATGACATTTATCCAAAAACTAATTTCTCCAAAAGATATTTACATAATAAAATATTTGTCTTCTTTATAATTTATAACAAATTTATTAAAACTCTTGAATATGTTTTAGTAATTGGAGGGTGATATAATGACCCATTCATATAAATTATTATTCCCATCACTGACTTTTGATTTCCTAGAAACAAAAATCGCATTAGGGTTGGTTTTGTTTTTCATTCACATCACTGACACTTTTGATTTCCTAGAAGCAATAATTGCATTAGTCTTAGTTTTTTTGACCCACCACACACCCAGTGTGTAGTGTTTTATACAGGGTGACTGACGAAAAACCTTTGGTTCTGTATCTCGCTTATTTTTGATCCGATTTGAATAAATAAAACACCAAATTATATGATTTTTAAAAGACTTTAATATGAACTGTACTGATATTTTTTCTTGCATCCAGTATTTGACAAAAGACGATCAAGTTTTTTTTTTCAAATTGCACTGTATATATATTTTGTACTGATCCGCAAGGAGATTTTTTTCTGAATCTAAATTTGTAAACGATTTTATCCATTCATCAAACCAAAGTCGAGAAATTGAGGATTAAAAAAAAAATTAAAAATCAAATAAAAGTAAACAATATACAGAGCCTATTCCAAATGTCAAAAGTGACAGTGTCAGTCATTGGTACAATACTGCAATGATTTTTAAAAATGTTGCAAGATTTCAAAAACTGAAAAACGATTTCTCTAGAAGCACAAAATTCTAGTACAGTGTTTGAAATATTGCAACATTTTAATTATGAAATAATTAAAAATCGTTGCAGTATTGTATCAATAGCTGTCACTGTCACTTTTGACATTTAAAATAGGGTTTGTATATTGTTTACAATGGATACTTGACTTTTTATTTATTTTTTTAATTCTCAATTTCTCGACTTAAGTTTGATTGATGTATGGATAAATTTGTCTACAATTTTATATTCAGAAAAAAAATCTCCTTGCAAATCAATAAAAATATATATACAGTGCAATTTAAAAAAAAAAATGTTGATCGTATTTTGTCAAAAACTGGGTGCGAGAAAAAATAACAGTTCAGATCCTATTAAAGTCTTTTAAAAATGGTTTAATTTGATGTTTTATTTATTAAAATCGGATAAAAAATAAGCGAGATACAGCACCAAAGGTTTTTCGTCAGTCTCCCTGTATAAACCAAATTCAAAAATCTAACAGTTATCTTATCTCAATATCAAATTAGTTTTATTTTGAAAGGAAATATTACAAAATTAATAGTACAACATTTGTATACCTTTCCAAAGGTTAACATACTTCAAAATTTATATTTTTTCAGTGGTAGCAAGACTTCACAACAAATGGCAGTTAGTGAATGAACTGCGTGGAAAGGAAGCACAAGATGACAACGCCGACACCCAAGAAGTTCTTGAAGATATTCTAACGCGAGCTTTAACCAGAGAGTATATAGACTTCTTAAAAGTTGCCCTGGTCGGGGGCAGCCTAACTCCTGAGTCCACACCAGACACCATGGAAACAGAGGACCACAGCATGGATTCCCCGCCGACCCAGTCGACTCGTAACAGCATGACCAATGAAGTGATTTCAGACTTGGGAACAATTTTACTACGTTCAGAAAAAACGTGCCAATCGCTGGTGTTGACGGTGCTCGGTGCGCTGTCGTGGATCGACAGCAACGCCTCATTAAAAGCTACGTATTTAACTGGCCCTATCATCAGATTATTGATAGCCGATAATTCCTTGAACGGTGAAATGGCCGCACATATTATGGCAGCGGTGTTAAACGGCTTAAACTTGCATGGACAGCATGAGAGCAATCAAGGGTCTCTTTTGACGTTAGGTGCTCAGATGTACGAAATGTTGAGGCCTACTTTCCAGGAGGTTTATGCTGTAATGCAACAAATCCCGGGCGTTAATCCAGTGGACTTGCAGAAGCTAGATGAAAGGATTTCAGGACAGACTAGTAAAGGAAATAAAGTGGAAAAGGTTAAAAAGGACTTATTTAAGAAAATCACTGCCCCAGTAAGTAATAAATGCATTTTATAATTTAAAATATGCTTTATATAAAAGTAGTTACGAAGAACCTTATTAATAGTAGTGTTTAGCTATCAACCACGTGATTTTTCCGCCATATTTTGTGTATTTATGTTTGTGGTACTTGAAAGATCGCCCCCCATCACCCGAAAACGCTATTATTTACATCCCAATAGTACCACCTACTGGTCACCCGGACTAACCTTATTATGTTGACCTTAAATATTGATGTTATTAATGTTTATTTATGCAGAAAAAATAAAATAAGGACTATGTACTCCCGTGGTGGACGAAGCCAAACTATCGATTACAAGAATGCAGCATTGTTGATTCGGTACCATTCACCATTGAGATACAATTATTGGCGCTTTAGATTGACAGGGCGATCGTCCTAAGTAACAAGCTTATTTACACATAAACAAATAACACGGCGAAAGGACCATGTGGTCAAATTTATGATTAAATATTATCATCCTAGATGGATTCTTCCTCACTTATCATCTGAAGAATTAAATTTCTTTAATATGTACTTTAATTAAACTCTTTTTCTAATATTTAAATGCATAATTATTAACTTCTCTTCTTTTTTTCTATTAGTTAATTGGACGTAGTGTTGGACAGCTATTCAAAAAGGAAGTGAAGATTCAGGACCTACCCCGCTTAGCATTTACTCAAAAAGCCGAGAAAAAGGACGTGATCCCCGATCTGAGGAACATTTTTAGTGCATGATAATACGTTTCTAGCATTTAGGAATTTGTCTTTTTTTTTAAATTTATTTATTTTTTTCAGTTGAGCGACATTCCACCATTTGTCCAAGACTGGTTTTAAAAACCTCTTCTGTACATAGTTTTGTTACACGGAGCCAATTTAGTAATACTTAACAGCATATGGTGTAACATAATGTAAAAAAAGTGTACTATTTAATCAATTTAGACGTTGTTTTCTTTTTGTGTGTATGCCAATATATATTTTATTATTATGTAATTGTAATAATTATGGTGATTAAATGAATTGTGTAAAACTGCCTCAGATATGAGAGCAGATTTTTATGTAAACAAATATACAAGATGTAAATATTAATTTGTTACTCAATTGAATTTTAAATATGATTTTTTATATTAACCTAGGCACCAGTAGATCATCTAGTGAAGCAAATTAGTGTAAGTTTGCTTTAATTGGTTCATATTCTCTTTGTGATCCAGATTTAATGTCCATTGGTCAACAACCAATTTTAAATTAGTTTATGTTTTTAATAATAATTTTATTTTTGTATCCTGTACAGATTTAACTTTATTCATTACATATAAAATTTTTCTATATTTTTTTAATAAAAAATATACTTTTTGGCCTGTTAAGATAAGGTAAATCTGATTCACATGTATATGTGAATGACTGATATCGCTTACACAGGCTGAGTACTGAATATGTGACAAGGTGTATTTAATGTGTTCTCGAAGATGTTATAAAATTATTCACTGCACTTTTTGTTCAAACAAACTTAAGTAACTTGAGGAATTTAGCTGGTGCTATTTTTTCATACAAAAAATTGTTAAAATTAAACTATTTGTGAAATTTGTTTTATCACGTATTTTAATAGTCCTAAATTTTAATAATTGTAGATTAATAAAATTATCTTAAATTGGGTATTTGATTCATAACATGGATCAAAAGTGATTATGTATGATTACGGCAGTTAAGGTGAATGAATCTTCCTCTAATATAGGCCTTAGTTATTTTCACAGATCGCTATAGCTTTGTAACTAAAGATAGCAAAAATTAAAATAATCTTGGAAAAATTTTAAAGTGATAGGCAGTGATTGCCTGAAAATTATGACTTACGACTAGATGTATGTAAAGTCGCAGGCAAATTAAGTACCTATACAAACAACCTTTGCATTATTAACAAAATTGTCAATAATTTTATAACAATTCGTTATTTATTCAAAAATTTAGATATTTATTTTTTAATTATGTTTTAATATTAATGTAAGTAAAAACAATTACTTTGTTTCTTTTTTAACACCATCGAACTACAAACTTTGCTCATCCACCATGGCCTTATTAATGATTGTGAATTATTTTTCATTTAAACCAATCTATATTCAATACATATGACACCTTTAAAAATGACAATGTGCATAGTTGTATATTCTATCTTTATTTTCAAAATTTCACAAGAAAAAACAAAATTGGCCTGTAAGAAATATAACATCTTGCTTTCACAGTTCAATCTTTATGTTAGCGCTTGACATCACCCTTTTAATATTAAACAGTTATAAAAAAACTGATTACTACAGAAAAGGTAATCACACCTACCAAATACCTGATTCCATTTATTATGCTTTAGCTTTCTTCTTAACAAAATACACATAATAGTTATTTAAGGAACAAGTGTAAAAAGTGATGCTTTATTGCACGAACTGGCGTTTAAAAACACGAGCGAGGAACGAGCTAGTTTTTTTAAAGCCAGGAGTGCAATAAAGAAACTTTTTACACGTGTGCCTTACAAAATTTTATCTTCGATCGTAAAGGATTTCAAAGAATATATTCTTTTGGCAAATGTCTTTCTGAATAAATTAGAGCAAAAATCAAAAGAGTCAATTCCCAACTTTCCAAGAGTTTGGTATCGCTACGTAGATGATATTTTTGCAATTATAAAAAGAGACCAAAACAAATTAAACAACCTGGTTGATAAATTAAATAATCAATATGAATCAATTAAATTCACAACAGAATCTGAAATCAACAACACACTCCCTTTTCTCGACTTATTAATTCATAGAATTGACAATAGATTGGAATTCAATATACATAGAAAAGACACACACACCTTCAATTATATTCATTCTGAGTCCAATAGTCCCTGGAAACACAAAATGGCAGCTTTCAATTCAATGGTATACAGAGCAATCAACTTACCACTCTCAAATATAAATAGAGAAAAAGAATTTAATTTAATTTTAAATATAGCTAAGTCTCTTAACTACAATTCAAATACAATAATGAAATTAATTAACAAACATTCACATAAACACAAAATAAAATTAACCACTAGTTTAATTCCCAGTAGAGAAAAAACTGAAAAGAAATACTCAAAATTAATTTTTTCACAATCTTCTCAAAAACTAGAAAAATTATTTAAGAAATATAACCTTTCTCCAGCACTGTATACCAACACACAATTAAAAGCGTTGCTAGGTAACACATTTAATAAACAATGCAATACTGAAAAATCGGGCATTTACTCGATTAATTGTAACAACTGCGACAAAATTTATATCGGGCAAACCCAAAGAAGTTTAGGAACCAGGTTCAAAGAACACATGTATCATGTAAGAAATCAAAATTCTGAAAAATCAGCCGTAGCACACCATACAATAACAACTGGACATAAATTTTCGATAGATAATAGCACAATTTTAAAATCCTCGTCTAGAAAAAATTTAAATATGTTGGAGGCAATGGAGATGAAAAAACACAAAACAAAATTACTTAACTTTGACTTGACCCCGCTAAATAACCCTTTATTAGAACTAATCCCTACAATCATCCCCGACACTGTTGTTGCGCCATCCTCATTAGGATTTCCCCAATAATCCCGTTACCAGGTACTACCCGCAATAGTTCTTCTAAGTATATATTAAGCCACAACCTTGTAAATTAGTTAGTAAGCTATTGATAATGAGTGCTTTGCACTCGAAATGTATACATATAGCGAATAAAAAATATTTTGTGAAAGAAAGTGTTACCATTTTTTCCTGTGTAATATATTCTTATGAGTAATATTTTAATGTCGTTTCAATAATTCAATTAATGAAAACATATTTTACCCGCAGGGCACTAATGAAAGCGTTACTTAGCAACCAGTAAACAAATTGCACAAATGTCGGCCGCCATTATTATTTATGGAAAAAATGTTCGCTTTATTGTAATCGCTTCGACTTGCATTAAATGAAATCTTCGGAATTCCTAAATCTGCCATTTCGTTTGTATTATATATTTTATTTATAGTTTATTAGTTATTTGTATCAATTAATAAAAAATTAAGTTTTTCGTAGAAAATTTGTGCTATTCATTCATCTGTCAAATTTGACATTTCTGTGCAATAAAAACAGTTTGACATTACCGTGCAATAAAAACGTAAAAAAGCACTAGTGCTTTAAAAAGCCACTTTTACAATGAAAAATAAAAAAAGCGTCTACTTTCTGTACGATTGTAGATAAATATATTTAAAAAAAAATGGTGATGTGACCATCATAGTACTTTCCCTATATTTTACTCGAAAACTATGCGGTTTATGCAAAAAGGTTATTCTTAATAATTTATTCAATTTTGAATTCTCTACAATTATTTGTTATATAACTTTCATGTTGCTTCAATAGTTTATTAGCAATTGGCAAAAAATGTCAAAAATTTCAATTATTATTTTTTTTTCTCGAAAGTTAAGAATTTTATGAAAAATATATTTTAACAAAATTTGTTCAGTTTCTCATTCTCTTTAACTTTTGTTTGAAAAGTTTTGTAATATTTTTCATATTAAAAAAAATATCAGAAAAAAACAAAACACGCCTCGAGTAAACACCCACTTCCGGTTTATGAATGTTTACCAAAAGCTTTTCAGTTCCAGTTTTTAACGATAAAACCTTACGTTTAAAATTTCATCTCAATCGAATCAGTCGTTTTTGAGATACAGCACCCACGGACAGACAGACAGACAGACACACACACACAGACACAAAAATTTTTTTTCCAGGAATTAGTGTAATGGACTCAGGGGACCTCAAAACGGATATTTCCGCAAAAAAAAATTTTCAAAAAAAAATCACGATCACAATACTTCCCCTATATACTTCGTATATAGGGAAAGTAATAATACAAAACGTACACAAATTTTAGTTAGAAGAAGCTGGGTGGAGTTCATGCAGTCTGATGATCTTCCACTCTAACTCATATTCCTGATAGGCAGTGAGAGTCCAAGAATTCTCTGTGTTCTTTTTACCATTAATATTTGCCTTATTTTAGAAATGACATATGTATGTATTACTATTTTAGAAATTAGTTTTACTTTAACTTAAGTGAGAAATTAGTTCATTGTAAATTGATAAAGCTGTTACTTGTTGAAACTCCATATTAATATTTAAAAAATAAATAAATAACTAAAACATAGGTTTTCGAGGAAAATGTATAACATTATCAAATTAAACTCAATAAAATACTTACACAGTACTGCACATTTTTGACATAAAAAAAAGTCATTCTGTGTGGGTAAAGAGCTTGAAACTTTAAAGGATCGCCCTCGTAACTCTGAAGTACCATTCATTACATCCTAATAGCAAAGAGTTCCGGCCTCCCATCCAATGACAAACTCGAACTAACGATGGTGCTATATTAAATATGAAATTCAAATTTCCCGCTTCGTATTATTATTCAACGCATGCGCTGGAAAAGCACTTCGTTTGACGCTCCGCGACTGTCAAATCTTTCTTTCTCTCGTGTTTTTCGTGTCGTTCGCAATGGTAAGTCTCCAAAGAAATCCTCGTTTTTCTCAAACATCCGTTTGATTTTGTACTCTTTTAAACAATATATCGTCACATAGATGAACAAGGAATGGTATTTTAATAATATTTTTGTTTTTAGTCGGCACACAAGACGTTTATCATTAAGCGCAAATTGGCGAAGAAGCTAAAACAAAACAGGCCGATCCCGCAATGGGTCAGAATGAGGACAGGAAACACCATCAGGTAATTGATAAATATTTTTATTGAAATAATATTAAACTCTCAAAAATTGTTTTGTAAAATTATATTAAATTTTGGTGTGAGTGTGTATGTATAGGTTATGTTAGTGTTTTTTTATGAAGATTGATTCAATGTTTTCATTGATTTATGTAGATGATTATTGTGCAATTGCTTTGTGTTTTAACTCTTTCAATGGTTGTAGCTACAAAACTTTTGATTCCTAGAAATGATTTTATTAGTCTTGGCTGCTAAAAGTGTCAATAACCTTCTTACAAGTACTATTTCATTAGTTATAATTAATATAATGAAAGTTAAAGCATTCAGTAAATAATAGTATATAAAAATCATCTTGTTTTCATAAAAAAAAATTGAAATTGAAATAAATTTATACCACTTCCTTTTTATCCTTTATCGAATTTATGTACTATTTAAACTAGCTTATTAACTGCTTTAAATTCTAATAAATATTTATTTGTATTTAATTACAATTTACAAAATCATTACAAATATAAAAAATGCACTTGTAATTTTAACTAAGAGATGTGGGGGAGTTCACTCAGCACAATATTGTATTTTCAGATTTTCTGTTTAATTTTTTTACTACTAAATGTCCTTTTGGTTTCATTTCGTTTTATTTCTTTATAATTATTTAGTGACTGAAATGCACTTAATACATTTGTACTCTTGATACGAATGAATAAGACAAAAAATACAAATATAAAAAGTAGCAGAAGTAGAAGAATACTTTCAATATTGCCCACCATTATAAAATACTAATAGCAACGAGTACTCTTCACCCAATTTTTCTTTTTTTATATTAGAAATGTATTGTGTTTATACATATTATGTAAAATATGCTTATTTTGTTTTTCAATTCTAACCTACAAATATCTGCAGTAAAATAAATATTGGAAACAGGTGTAATCTGGAGTAGAAATATTGAAGATTTATAATAAGGAAAATGGGGAAACTATCAGATAGTAATAAGAATTTATAGTAAAATCTAAAATGAATTTGTTGAGTTTCCAGTTACTAAAATTATTGAATTTGCTGTTCATATTTATATTTGAAATAATTACGGCAGCAGAGATATTACTGATTACTGCGGTTTATTATGATGTGAATACAATTAGCATAACTAAATTATTTATTAGGTTGGGGAATAACTCCGTTCGGTTTTTTTCAAAGAGCTTTATTTAAACAAAAAACAATAATTATAACAATACATTAATCAATGATATATTCGCCATTACTGTTTACGACCTCCTCCCACCTCTCGACCAATTTGTTGATGCCGTTTCGCCAAAAATCGCCTGGTTTAGTGTCGAAGAAGTTGCTGAGCCAGATTTTGAGGCTCTCTTCGCCATCGAAAGTAACACCTCTTATTTGGTTTGACATGGAGCGGAAAAGGTGGTAATCGGTTGGCGCAAGGTCTGGAGAGTACGGTGGATGCTGAAGAACCTCCCATTCGAGCTCTTGGAGTGCGGTTTTGACGACTTGTTCAACATGCGGCCTGGCATTGTCATGAAGCAGGATGACCTGGCCTGATCCGGTCTTTTTCGTCGAATAGCCTCATTTACGCGGTGCAGCTGCGCAATGTAAAGTTCCTTGTTGACCGTGGCATTTCGTTCGAGCATTTCCCAGTGCACAACGCCTTCCCAGTCCCACCAAACGCAGATCATGGCCTTTTTTGGGTGGAGATCCTGCTTGACTCTAGGCTTCGGCGTGTCTCCTGGGGCCACCCACTCTTTTCGTTGCTTCATATTGACGTACAGGCACCATTTCTCATCCCCTGTGACGATTCGGTACAAAAAGCGCTGTTTATGACCACGTGTTCCTCGATGGCGGGCGAGGTGTTGAGCAGCGATTTGAAGACGATTTTCTTTGTTGATTTCGCTAAGCTCGTGAGGCACCCAGGCTCCGAGTTTTTCGGCAAATCCCATTGAATGAAGATGATTGAGGATCGTCTTATGATCGCAGTTCATTTTTCCGGCCAATTCACGACTTGTTTGGCGACCATCCTCCTTCAAAAGCGCCTTGAGATGCTCCTCATCGAATTATGCGGGTCGTCCGCTGCGAGGCGTGTCGTCGAGGTCAAAATCGCCGTTTTTGAACTTCGCAAACCATTTTTGTGCTGCGCGCTCGCTTATGACACCTTCTCCATACACGTTGCATATGTCACGAGCGGCTTCAGCTGCTCTTTGACCGCGATGAAATGCGAAGAAAAGTAGGTGTCGAAAATGCTGATTTTTGCCTCCTGGGTATTCCATTTCTGAGCCTTAAAAATGATGAAAAATTAAAATTTCAGAAAAAACTAAAAACACAATCTTGTAGAGCAGAAAAAAACGCTATCAAATGAATATATTCACTTTGCCAAACAATAAACAAATCATTTAAATAAAGCTCTTTGAAAAAAAACCGAACGGACTTATTCCCCAACCCAATATTATTATATATATAATCTTTTTATATCTCATATCCTTGCGGGTGTCGAGATTATTTCTCTTATAATCTTTTTATTATATCTTTCCATTTCTTCCGATTTTTGGCCGTTTCTTTGGTTGTGTCCACATCTATTTTATATTTAGTCATTATTTCTGTAATTCTGTTGTTTTGTTTGGTCTTCCTCTTCCTGCTTTCTGTTTTGGTTTTCCATATTACTTTACTTTGTGTTCCTTCTTTCATTCTTATAGATGTCCATACCATTCCAGCTGTTTCTTTTTTATTACTTTGTTAATAGAATAAATAGTCTTCTATTCCCAGTCTTTTCCTTATCTCTTCATTTCGTATTCTGTTCATAATTGTTATTTCTTCCACCTTTCTTAAAAATCTCATTTCACTCGCTTGCATTTTTGATTTTTGCCTTTGATCTAGTGCCCATGTCTCTGGTCCATAAAGTAGTATAGGCCTGTAAAGTACTATGTAAATTGTTATTTTTGTCCGTTTAGAAACCCTTTTGTTGTCTAATATTGTCTCTTTTTAGTTACAGTACATTTTGTTTGCTGTTTGTATTTTATTATTTATTTCATCTTCCATATCTCCTTTGTTGTTTAACACTATTCTTAGATATTTGTATGCTTCAATCTATTCTTTTGCTATAACTAATATTTTTGTCTTTTCTATGTTAGTTTTCATTCCATTTTTTTTTTAATTTCTTGAACCATATATCCATATTTTCCTGTAGTTTATTTTCAGTTTTTCCGATTAGTGCTAGATCGTCCGCAAATGCGAAGTTTTCAATCTTCGTTTTTTCCATATTGTAGTACCCTATCTCTACTTTCTTTTTTTGTCTATGTTTTTTCATTATGTGGTCCAGGAATTATAAATAGTTTTTGGCTTAGTGATCCTCCTTGTCTTAGTACTATATATGTTTTAAATTCTTCTGACTCTCCTTCTCTTGTTCTGACATAATTAGATGTATTCTCATATATACTTTTAATTCCTCTCATTAATTTCGTCCCTATATTTAAATCTTTTTTCATATTTTTTCCCTTGGCATTCGATCAAAGGCTTTCTCCAAGTCAATGAAAGCTATCAGCATTTTTTCTTTATTAATTTTTATTCTTTCTATTATATTTTTTATTGAAAAAATATGGTCTTGTGTTGATTGCCCTCTTCTAAATCCACTTTGGGATTTTTCCATATCTTTTTCTGTTTTCTTTTCTAATAATATTATTAATAAATCAAAATGTACGCACAGTGGAAGGGCGGGCTGTGTGATTATAAATATTAATGCTAACATCAGCAGTTAGAATTTTGTTTTTGCAGTCATGATTTTTAAGGTAAATACATGATTGCCATTAATTTTAATCTATATGAAGTAGTAAAAAAAATATTAGTAATAAGTAAATTTATTTTTACGCTAAAATTAGAAGACATTTTGACATGCACTTGTAAAATAATACCAGTTTTAAATTATCTCTTAGATTTTTATTTGCATGTTTTACTTATTAAATATATTTTATTTTAATAGTGATATTTATTTTAATCTGAGTGCAGTGTTGTGAAAACTTATATTAGCCAACATTTAAAAAGACTTGTTATGTATATTGAATGTAATGCCTTTTTGTAATCAAATTTTTTTTTCCTTTGCAGATACAATGCCAAGAGGCGTCACTGGCGTAGAACCAAGTTGAAGTTGTAAACAGCTGTTTCCCGCTTCTTACAATGTCGAATTTGGATTCGATGTACGTTTGTTACATTATAATAAACCACAATAATTTATAAACAATACTTTATTTTCCTACAAACTTACAACCTAATATGAGAAAGTTCATTTAATTGAAATTTATAAAGAGTTTGTAATTTTTCTCTTCCTCATTTTCTCCAGCCAATCTTCCAGTTGTTCCTTAGGTTCTTTAGGTGCAGAAAGATAATAATTCTTTGGTGGTTTACCCTCTTCTAGCCGCACGAAATAATGGCAGTGGAAGTATTCGACTATTCCGTGCCTCATTCTTGCGTGACGCCGGATACCTTTGATTACAGGACCTTTTCCCGCAAACGATTCAGCTATAGCAAAGAAACAATAATAAAATGTATTAGTTGAAAATTAACTAAAAATTAGAAAATGCGAAAAATTTTCATAAATCTACAACAAACAATGAGTCTTACTAAGACTACAAAACATTAGTTATTGAAACAACTATCTGGCTGTTTAGGGATTACATATGTACGTTTTTGCTAAATTTAATTAAGTACTGCATTTCTTACATTTATTAGTAGTTTGAAGAAAATCTACTCCCTTACGACATGACAGTGATGCACAAATGCAACAACCATTTTATGATTATTAAATGTAAATCTAGTTTTTTTGTTAGAGGTAAGTAATAATCAATGCTTGGTTATTAATTGTAGATGTAAAAAATCAATTCATAAAATTAGAATTTTAAATAATTTTCTTTAAAATGCCAAGTATGGTGATAAAAACAAAAGTACACATAAGGATTATATGATTATTTTATTTAAACAATTTATAATACCTATGTATAAAAAGTTGAACATTTATTAATTCAATTTATGGCATTTGTTGTACAAAATCATTTCATTTTATATTGAAATGATTATTTCAATAAACATATTTTTTATACAAAGTTAATAAATATATTTACTCATGTAAAATGTTCATGAAACACTTTTAGTGCCCATCACTGATGTTTAGGAGAAATAATATATGTATAAATGTAAGAATATTACTTACCAATCCATAAATTTGAGGGAAACTCCACATTATGTTGTTTCACTGCCATATCCCTAGCCTCCTCAATAGTTTCACGAACATCTTTGGCACCTTTCAGCAAGACAAACTTCAATTGTCTGATTGCCTCATCAACAGTCATTCCACGCACAAAACTAGCCACGTACCACATCTTAAAAGGGCTGTATTTGATGTTAGTCCTTTGATGACAAACAAACTAAAACACATTCCTTAAAATTGCTTTTCTAACTTATTTCATAATTACTTACGGCCGGTCTGGGTTCTTCATCAGGTTTCTGCGGTGGATAAATAACCTTATTATACCTCAACCACTTTTTAGGTCCATTATCCTTAACCCATGCTTGTTGGCTGCAACTCGTGTGTATTTTATCGGCCTGCACTATTAACACACTTTGAATCCTAAAGTTCACCTGGGGGATCCATTTAAACACTTGCAAAGCCATAATTTCTACTAAGAAATATCACACTAATAATACAGATAACCTTAAATATTTATAGGTTATGTCCAACAAGAGCTGACGATTATTATTAGCCCCAAAAATAGTAAAGGATTTTCTGGCTACAATTTATTAATTTTTAAATACGCAGCAGAAAGTAATTGATTAAAAGGTGAGCATATTGTAATTGCAATATAAATAAATAATATTTCAAAAATATAACCTCAAATGTATTGAACAATTAATTTGTTTCTTATTATACAATTGATTAACTTTGATAAGCAACAGTTAATTGGATTTCTGAGCTATATTTATAAATTGTGATAAAAGTATATCCTCATAATTAGAATGGTTAATTTTAATATTATCATTAATTACGTTTGGCCATTAAGATAAAATAATTATTAATTGAGGTGAATGTTCCAAATAATATACTCACTTACAAGAGTAGTATATGAACTTGTTTTAATTCACGTCATTATAAATTGATTTACTTATTTTTTTTCCTACTAAATTTCACCCCAAGTATTTAAAATTATATTAAAAAATGATAATTTTACAGTCGCTCGATAATTTACACTATTTTTTAAATCTGTAATTAGTAAATAATTTATAAGTAGTTGCTGTTTTTCTTAATAAAGCAATAAAATTTGTGTATCAATTAACGTAATAACCATGCATTATATTTTTAACTATAATTGATGAGGTTTACTTTGCGGTACATCTTGAATATAATGAAAAAAGAGACCTGTATGTTTGATAATGACTAACTGTTAGTTTTAAATAAAGTGGTAAACAAAGTAATCGTTATCTCCTTCTGCATTTTAACTATAATTCAAAATTTTGGTAAGATGCCTATGGATGATTCTTACCTAATATAAACAGGATATTGTAAATTGAAATATAGATATTAAAGTCCTTTACTTAAAAAATTAAATAATGTAAAAACATTTTATAAGTTTACAATTGTAAAAGATTTATGAAATGTTTCAAAATTTTTAATTATTAATAACTTTTAACATGCTACAACTTCCCAAATAAATGCTATAATTATCTATTTTGATGTAATTTGAACTTTACCAGTATAGTACTTGTTTGTGTGAATGTAATCAGTAATTATGAGTAATAAATATAATACAACTAATGGTGTAATACAATAAATTGTTTTATATTAATAGTAAGTGTATTTCATTCATGTTTAAATATGAATTACACCTTAGTAACTGTCACAATAATCCTTGTGATTAAGAATGAAACTATATTTATAATTTGTGGTAACAAACTTAGGTTGTTAAAAATTTAAATTGATTATAAATTGCAGTGTGTAATCTAATGTAAAATTTTGTCTGTAAATAACCTCAATATTTCAGTTCTGGATTTAAATAATTTAGGATAAAAATACCTCAGAAATTCCCTAAATAAACACACTATAACGCAACATGGATATGTAAACACTAAATATAAATATCGAATGGGTTTACCCACATTTAATATCTTTGAATTATTGATTCCAGGTAGTTTAAGTGCAAAGCTTTAACTTTCTATAGTTAACATTGCAAGGTAATACTAACTAGCAATTTTTTTAAATAACTATTTAATTTAATCAGTTGAAGTATGTCGTTTCCAAATAAAGAAGAGCGTGCAAAGTGCTGGAGTGCCAGGGATTCTTATTGGGAGTGCTTGGACAAAAACAATATTGAAGATGCAGTGAAAAAGGGGCCATGTGAGGCATTCAGGCAGATGTACGAGCAGTCATGTTCGAGCCAGTGGGTCAAACATTTCGATAGAAAGCGGAGTTACCTTCAGTTCAAGCATAAAATCGAACACGATGGGTACGAGCCTTTGGATGATAAGGCGAAGGCTTAATTTATTATTCGTTGATGTATATAATTATGTAGAAGTGTTTTAAATAAATATGTAAATTAATTATGTCCTGTTTATATATCTTAATAATAATGTTTTAAGGATGTGAATTTTCCTCATAATATATGGTGTCAATGTTTAATTTTAATTAATATAATTAAAAATATATAAACGAGAAAGGAAATACATATGTGTATATATATTTTAAACACTTATCCGGGAATTCCCCTGCTTAACGACCATATTGATGTAATGTACAGGCCTTCACAATTAAACATTTGAAAAATAACAAGTGATATTAACATATTCAAGGTATTAATTTTAATACAAATATGTTTCACCAAGGGTAAAGTGAGAAACTAATTCATCATATATGCAAGGTGACATATAACAGATGATAGCCGACAGTTGACAGATTTCTGGTGATAGGTTGGCAATTCCAGATGATGAGGCACAAGTGACAAGTAACAGAATGCAGATAGCTTTTTGGAGATAATATGTGATAAATTAAAGTTAAGAGGTGATAGATGACAAGTAGAAAATAACAAATTATTGTGATAGATAATACATACATCCAGTTACAGATGACAAGTGTCAGAAAATAGGTACATAAATGATATATTACCGTTAATAGTGACAGTAATAAATAAAAAGTGACAACTAACAGATGACAAGGCTCTTGATAGCTAATAGATGATATACAATAGATAATAGATACTGACAAGTAATAATTAACAGATGACAGGTGGCAGACATTAGATGACAGTTAATAGACAACAGTAGAATGATTGGAAAATCATTAGATCAAACTACTTAAAGCAATTGTTATTTATTTATTTTAGTCACGTTTTCAAAAATGTGTTATTTTTGTTTTAATTGTATTTCCAGTAACATTGTCAACATTCGACAAGTAATTAATGATAAATTGCTAATAACATATGATGTATATTTTAAATGGCTTCCGTTAATAAACATTATTATTATATATGAAAGTGATATGTAACATATATCAGATGACAAGTAACACAAGACAGATGAGAATTGATAGATTATAACGGGTGTCCAACAATTATTGCAGTCCCGGATGGCGTTGGAATAAAAAACGTAGGTCGATTCTTACATGTTGCAAATAAATGAACTGACATTTTTAATGCATATTTAAGTTATGTTTGACAATTAAAATGTCAGTTCATTTATTTGCAACATGTAAGAATCGACCTACGCTTTTCATTCCAATGCCACCCGGGACTGCAATAATTGTTGGACACCCGTTAGATAATAAGTCATATATGTATTTGATACCGACAGTGAAAAAAAAACAGGTGACAACTAACATATAACAGAGGAGAGTAGACAGTTGACATATGACAGACAGTTTACTGATGACATTTAACATGTTGCGATGACAGATTGATAGTTCCAGATGGCGACAAACAAGTGAATACTCTTTACTTGTTACTGAATGCAGATGGCAGTTGGTGATAAATGATAAATTAAAATTCAGCAGTCAGTGATGCCAAGAA
Organism: Ontholestes murinus; assembly: GCA_963969525.1. Lineage (NCBI taxonomy): Eukaryota > Metazoa > Arthropoda > Insecta > Coleoptera > Staphylinidae > Ontholestes > Ontholestes murinus. The sequence goes on from OZ018395.1 coordinate 48,095,307, forward strand.
AAAATCATGCAACAAATAATAGTGACAGATGATACATGTCAGGTAACAGATGACAGATAATAGTCAGTAGATGAAAGTAATCAAATAGGAGGTGATAACAACTTTAAGGGGAATAGGTATACTTATCAGATGACAAATAAAGAAGGGAATAATTACTAGTTACAGATAATTAAATTACAAGTAACCATGGATGCATATGACCCTGTATCTGACGACTGACGGAAAACCTTTGGTGCTGAATTTTGCTTATTGTTTAACCGATTTGAATAAATAAAACACCGAATTAAATCGTTTATAAAGACTTCAGCATGAACTGAATTGATATATATATTTCTTGCATCCAGTTGTTGACAATCAACTTTTTTTTCAAGTTGCTCTGTATATATATTTTTTATTTATTCAAAAGGAGATTTTTTTTCTGAATATAAAAATGTAAACAATTTTATCTATACATTAAACAGAAGTCAATAAATTGTGGAATTTATGGAAAAAAAATAATTTATTCAAATAGCGAGGGAATGGAAGGGACTAAAAGAGATGTTAGCGAGAGTGGAGAAGTACATGGACAAGAGAGAGTTAAGAGTGAATGTTGGAAAAACGAAGTGGATGAGATTTAGGAACAAAGGAAGGGAGGGAAGAATTGAGGAGTTAGAGTGGAAGGGTGAGGTGATCGAGAGGGTAAAAGCGTTCAAGAACCTAGGTTTTAAGTTTAAGAGTTCTGGGGGGTATGAATAGCATATTAAGTGGATTCAGGGAAAGGCGAGAAAAGTGTGGGGGATGGTAAGAGAGAGATGGGGATGGATGGCAATGTGAGACTTTCGTGTGATCTTTGGGATACATGCGTGAGACCAATTTTGATGTATGGGGCGGAAGTATGGGGTGTTAGGAGGTATGAAAGGGTTGAGAGAGAGCAGCAGTATTTCCTGAAGCAGATGTTAAGGGTAGAGTAATCGACGCCCGAATGCATACTGCTTCAGAAATCATATAGAGAGAGCTATAAAGAGAGTAACTGGGTATGAGATAAAATTATGCGGATTAGAAGAGGGAAGATTGGTGAGGTTTGGAAGGGAGGCATGGGAGAGGGGAGAGTGGAAAGGAGAAGAATGTATGAGAGGGTGGGACTGTCAGAGGGGATCTTGAAGGAGTGGATAGAACAAGGGGTGAATGTGGCGGGCTGGGTGCATGAAAAGGCGAAAGAGATGGAAAGCCATGAAAGACAAGGGTCTATGGAGAAGAGTGAATACAAGGAGCGGCAGAGGCCTGGAAGGAGGCCAAGGTACTTAGACGATAAGCGCTTCGGAAGGCAGGAAAGAGTGACCTTGGCAAGAGCGAGATGTGGGGCGGAAGAGAGAGGGAGGAAGAGATGGATGGGTGAAAGATACGAGGAATGCGTGTTATGCAAGGAAGGGAAGGATATGTGGGTACGGAGGAATGTAAGGGAGTGGATGCAGAATGGGTTGAAGGTTGTAGACGGGTAGTGGAATGGATGAGAGAAAATGGAGCCAGGGTAACGATTCTGAGAAGGTTGGGGTGGGAAAGGAAGAAGAGAAGAGAGGAGGAGTGAAAAAAGAAGTGCAATTTATATTTTTTATGCCAATAAAGGTGTGTTTTTTTTATTATTCAAATCGGTTAAAAAATTAACAAGATAAAGCACCAAAGGTTTTAGTCAGTCACCCTGTATATGAAAGTACAGTGGCAGCTGATGAATAACTAATGACAAATAACAGATGAAAAGCAAAGAAATAAATAATGATAATTAATTAATATAAGTTTAGGAAATGGTATACTGAAGGGGAAATTTCTAGAATTTTATTAATACAAAAACTTTTAACTTCATTTTAGCTAAATTATTTTTTTTAATATTAAAAAAATGTATATATAAGATTTAAAATATAAATTGGCATTAAAAAAATTATGCTGGCTAAAAGTGTTAAAAGATGTTGAACGACAATTTTAGGGAGTCTGATATGGTTCAGGAAAATCTTCCTCCATTGCCAATCGTTCGTTGGAGATTGCGCTTAACTTCAAATGCAAGTCTTGAAATATAGATGTCTCAATGTAATTGCCGCAGTGCATCACTATTTTTTTAAGATCTTCAAAACTTGATATTTAAATTGTATTCTTACAATATATTTATTTACTACAATAATTGTCATAACCATCACCATAATTATGTTCTTATCCATATTTTTTACTATTGTTTCAAGCAAATAATAAAATCTTTTTGATAAATTCTTTCTTGGCTGTGGCAACTAGGCCACTTGTGGTGATGAGCTGTGGCATTCGAATGACAATATATATTTCAAGATTTGTAATCTCAGTTATGTGCAATCGAGTTTTAAACTGAACTACGGATTGGCTGTACCTGAACCATAACAGGCTTTCTCCCCACTTTAGTGAGTCTCAGTATTTTAGAAGTTTAAACTAGCTGTGAACTTTTTATTTCACATTGAAGAGACAACACTAAACTTAACAATTGAGAAAGTTAGTGTTATAATTGGATAATTTTTTTTTTAGTTTTTATTATATGGATTTTTTGTTTAAACGAAAATTATGACAAATTACACAAAACAATGTCAATTCTTTTAGGGGAAGGAAATCTCACTAAGTTAAGATTACTATAAAAATCCGAAAAAAATATGATTTAGGTTCGCACCGCATCAACAATTGGGTAATTGAGGAAGACCTGTCATAAAGAAATGGAAAGAGGAGGTATAGTAGCTCAATCTGCACTAAGTTACGGAAGAAACAATTCTCCTGTATAACCCAGTTTTTGGAATCAAAACTTATTAGTTTTTGAATAATTTTTTAATAATAATTAGAAAAAATACGAAAATATTTCGTAAAATCTACAACAAATGAGTATTATTAAGACTACAAGAAACAAATCACATTTGAAACAACTACTTCTCTAGCTAATACTTCGACAAACATTGAATGATACAAAAGTAATTTGCGTGTTACAAAATAGCAAGGCTATCAAATTTTTTAATATTTGAAACTAAGCTTCCATTCTATTCCCTCTACCACAATTTATCAATCCCTTTCCTTTAAAAGTGGATATAATCATAACTACTATCAGCACATTTTGCCAATTGATCTGCTTACTAATTTCCCTCCAGTATTATATGGGACCCAACATAGCACAATCATTAATTGATATTGAAACAGGTCAAACAGTTTTTTTTCCTGGTATTAACAACCATTATTGATCATTTACTATAAAATCCTGAGTTTTTTAATGACTAAATGGCTGTAAAAGATTTTGAAAAAAAAAACACTATATTATTGTTCTTAACAAATGTAAGACCTTGTATACTTCTGCTGTCAAAATAGAGCTATTATTGGGAAGATGCCTAGCCAAATTGTATTATCCTTAATGACTACTGCCTAGAAGCATGACTTATTCAGATAGATATGAGATTCAAGAGAGTAAAACATTGTACTGGCCAGTTCTGGTGTGCCAAATTTTTAAAGTTTTTGATCATTTTATAAGTATGCCCTTATCTGTGAAAACGTCTGTAATGTTGCGAGGTACAAAAGATTGTTCTTGAAAAGAAAGCAAAAAATAAATTAGAACCCTGGTTAGATGATAATAATAAAATATTAGGAGCTATTGATATATGGACCTCTGTTTCTTTCTTGTAATACTTTTTACTAAAAGATTTCTCCTACTTCAATAAAGAAGAGAGCATTAGTTTAAGTACTTATACAGCTATATCAGAATCGGTCGTTGACGCCAGATATTAAATATAAGATAAAAAATACTTGTTAAAATAAAACAAAGATTATATGTAGATATAATTAGGCCGAGGGAAAGGAATTAAATCTTTAAAAAAGAATAGTTCATTAAGTATAGGAACGAAAAGTTTACATTTTCTAAAACATTTACATTTAACTATTTAGACAGTTATGTTCTGTCTGGGACCCTTATAAGGATTATAAATAATATAAAGCCTTATTAAATATTTAATTTATGTAAATAATTATTTTGATATATATATTAGTAATGGTTTCATTTATTTAGCTTTCAATGAGATACGTTTTCACTTAAATGAATTCATATTTATGATGTTAATTATAACTCGAATAAATTATGCATTTTTAATTTGTATGTTGTAATATTTATTGACTTTTTATTTATAGAAAATTATTTCAATTCGCTGCTGATTTTATTATATTGTACTTCTTGAAATTTTCCGTAATAAATTACCCATAAGAGAAACCCGATAAGATATAATTTTTTATTACGTGGTTTTGGAGATAATTGCATTTTTGGCATTGAGAAAAGTGCAAGGACGAATGAAATTGCTGAAACAATCGCGAGTTGGGGATGGCCTGAAATTAGAAAATAATTTGTTGCGAATTCGGGCCAATTATGAATACATGTTGTATATTGTCGCAGGTTGCGGATTTCGTGTGGAAAATGTATTTTCAGTTTCTGCCCATGACAAAGAAAATGCAACAGGAATGCGTGTCGACCAATCACGTCCAGTGTCAACATTAGTTGGTCGTGGTGGGGCGAGGGGAACAGCTGACGACCTAAACAGTGTAGACATCTTGAAACAGTAGCGTTCCGCTGTTTTAGAATGACAGAAACCATCATCAGGGACGCGGAATACCCTCAAGCAGGTGTCGGAGTGTGCCCCTCCGGATTTTAGCCCAACATCAACCTGTCAGCGACGTTTTATTTCAATATCGCAGTGACGTCATGTGATTGCGCTTGCTATGGCTACTCGATCATAGGTAAATATCCGTTTTTCAACTGTTTCCTTTACCGATGGGGCCCTGTACGCTCGAAACAGGGTACGCCCCGTCTAGTTTAATTAATAGGCGGCCGCGGGGGCGCCGTTTTCATTTAGAAATTGCATCCTCCCGTTTTTTTGGTCACCGTATTGTTCAATCGTCCTTGAGTCGATTAGTGCTTATGCATTTTCGGCGAAAATTCCTGCGCTACACATACCCATCTTCAAGTTGAGACGCGCGTGAAAGTGCCCACAAGTAGGACATTTCGCAATTTCAATCGCGGAAAACCTGAAAAAAATAATAAACAACCTGTGATTTAGTGTGTGTTCTTCAAATATTCAACCAAATGACATTGAAAGTGGGTACCAATTTTTTAACAAACAAAGGACCATATATAATAATTTTGTATTAATAGTGGCACATCAGTTGTGCAATTATACATTAGTAACAAATATAGTTTATTTTACACATTAATCATACAGTGATTGATTTCTTATCAAACTTAAACTTCATTAAGTAATTTCATTTTGTTTAATCAACATTACTCAATCAATTATTAACATTAACTGACACAATTTCTGCCTTGCAAGGCCGTTAATTAAAGAGTATTATTTATTATTACTATTATTTTTATATCAATATTTATTATTGATCCCCATCACTGACAACTGCAGGCTTGTTTTGGCCTGTCACAAATTGTATATGTACGTTTATACGATTGTGATTGAAATATTTTTAAAACAGCCGAATGTTACTTTATCTTGTTTTAACTTATCAGTATAGTTGGATAAAGAAACACACATTCATGAATAAAATTATGGTTTAATTTAAGTTGATATTAATACACAATAGGATATAGATATTTATGTTAAAATTGTTTTAATAAATAAATGTTTTTTAAGGCCTATTTACTCTAATCTTATAAGTAGTTATATAAGATTTTTTCAGTATTTTTTTTTGAGACAAATTGTGGATAAACATTTATAAATAAATTTTTTAATTTATGTGTATATAAATATTTACTTTAATCTAATTAGAAGTTATTTGTAGTATTTTTTTTCCAGATAAATTAGGTGCAAAAATAAAAATTTACTCATTTATAATTGATTTTGCTATTGTAAAAATTTAAACTCTTACGGTCTGATATATTTTAAAATGTTCTTTAAAAGGTAGACATTTTTCTTAGTGTTGTAATTGTAATTAATTTATTTTACGGAAAGTTAATTTTTCTAATTATAAGAAGGTTTGGAACTGTTAATTATACTAAAATACTTACTACGACTTTTTTGACAGTTACTATGATCACTAGTTTGGATTTTTCTCTGCTAATAACTATTTTATATTTGAATGTATCATTAATCCAAACCATTCAAAAAATTTCCCCCAATATCATTTAAAATATTAATATGACATTTGTTACTACCAAAGGCAAATAGAAGTTGTAATTTATGTTTACTACTAAAAAATACTGATTTACATTATATCTATATGTTACAGTTACATTTAAGTATAAAATGCCTTTTAAAAGTTTTTAAAGTCTGGCCACTATGAGAAAACATTTAAATATTGTTTCCCTGTTAAACAATAAAGTATTATATTACGTTTTCTGTTTGTTGTAATTTATTTATTCATAATAAAAAGTCAATAGCAAAAATTCAATACATGTATGTGACCTCACCCACGATTTTACTTAGTCATCAAATGATGTTAAAAAATGGTGCTGTAGCATTTATATTACTTTCGTTGTACTTATCAGTAGTAACAATGTTTGCTTATCGATCATGACTAAACATATGGTTCTTCTGCTGTGTTTTCGTGTATTTATGTTTGTGTAAATAAGTTTGTTACTTTAAAGGATCGCCTCAGTCACTTTTTAGCACTATTAATTATATTCCAATAATGAACCCTATACAATTGCTGACTATTATAAAATTTTTATCCCTTGAAAATATTATTATTTTAATTCAATATAACTGTTATGTCTGGAGAAAATTGAAACTGTCACGAAACTCTCAATATAAATTTTAATTTTGTTTTTTTTTTTAGTTTTATTTGAAAACTGCATTTCTTTTCTTTCTTCAGGGTTTATATTGGTAATTCAGATATGCATCTGTGTAATACTATAGAAAACCTGTTTCCAAATCAAAGGAACTTTGCAAACAACCTCCATGAATTTTATTGGCAACTTACGTTCAATACACGCATGATTAAAAATGACATATCCGTCATATTATTTTTGTTGGATTTATTTCAGTAACCACTATTCATAAATTATTGATTTTATTATTCTCTACAATGTTTTTTTAATTCTTATTATTATTTTGAACATTTTTATAAAGCATACCAATTCATTAGTTTCCTAGATATCGACGTTTCAAATAATAAATAATAATTCGATATTCAAACATAATCGTAGTTACCGGACCAAATCAAATTAGGTATGGCTTTAGAAAATAATCTGAAAATCAAGTTCTGTCAAAATTAAACATGGAAATTGAACATTTTATTAACCATATGTTACACCTAAATTCATTAGATAATTAGATATCATAACATTTTGATCAATAACAAAACTCAAAATAAATTCCAATAAACAATTTAATCAGTTAACATTAAGCCAGCCATGATAAAACAGCTTTATTTTCTAATAAATGTTGAAAATGGCCCCCATTTACTAACTGACAATAATATAAATTGTCGCAAAAATGTTGTTGGGTATGTAAAACCATTTCCATTGTTACTTTCTCACTTTCATTTAAAATTGATTCTTATTGGATTTCTTCCGATAAACATTATTTTTCAAGTAATCCCAATAAAAGATATCTAACGGCGAAAGATCGGGAGACTGAAGGCCATTCGATAGGCCCTCTTCTTTTTATCTATCTATTTGGTAACGTGACAACCCAAAAATCTCTACCTTCCCGAGAAAAATGCGGAGGAGCTCCATCTTGCTGATACCAGATTAAGTTAATATCGGGAGTTAAATTGTTTGGCATCTTTATGGTATTATCGTAAATTGTTTATGGTTGGATTTATTTCTTGCTGAAGGAGTTGGAGTCAAATTTCTCTCAGTAAAAAAGGGTCCAATTACATGTCCCGCAAACAATCCAGCCCAGACATTAACTTTTTCTGGATACTGTGTATGCAATTCTTCATACCAGTTTGGGTTATGTCGCCCCCAGTAACGGTAATGGTTTTGTTTATTGACCATTCCATGTAGTGTGAAGGTCCCTTCATCCGAAAAAACAATATGGTTTGGAAAATGTGAGTTCCCTTCAATCTTTCTCATAATTATTTCACAAAATTGTAGTCTTCAATCATAGTCAACTTCACAAAGTTAATCACAATATTAACTTTGGATTCATTTCCTCAGTATAAAGAGTTGTTCTCACAGATTTTTCATCAAATTGATGATCTGAAGCAAGATGATTGGTGGATTGTCTAGGATTTTCTTGTATTGAAATTTTTTATCATCTGTGGTCCAGATCTTGGTCGGTTTTTTATACTCGCAGTCATTCTGTAACGATCTACAGTTCGAAAAACTGCCTGTCTGTGTGCTAATTGTTATAAATATTACATACCTCCTGTTATGATCTCTTTATACCTCCATACTCCCTCAAAATTAAAATTCTGTCTGTTTCAGTAAGTAAAAAGGTCATGAAATTTACTTGTTTGTCAGATATCAATGATTACGTTTGAATATCGTATTGTTATTCGTAATTATTTGAAACATCGATATTTAGGAAACTAATGAATTTAGCTATAACCTATGGTTAATAAAAAATGTTCAAAATCGATATCTAGGAAACCTTTGAATTTAGCTATAACCTATGGTTAATAAACAATGTTCAAAATTATTATAAAAATAAATAGTAGTATACGGGGTTTTCCATTAAAAAAAATGTAATCCTAATTCACCACAATTTTTTGGACCACCCTATGTATATTCCATTTATTACAGATAAGTAGAGCTACAACTTTTATATAAGACATTTTTTGCTAACTCCTGTATCTTTTGAAATAATCGATGCTTCTGTTTAATTATTTAAACCACTTGCCATATCATTCAATTAGAACCTTCAAAATTATAAATTGCATCCTTTGGTCCTATATCAAAATCATATTCCCTTTTGGTAAATGTTAATAATGTTCACTCAATTACAATCCTACAAAATATATCTCGGAGACGTCAGTATGATCAAATATACAATCACATTTCTATATATCAGTTTAACAGCATGGTTTTCTACCATGTCGTTCAACAGTGAGTATTTATAACTACACATAATATTGCTGAAACATTTAATTCTACAGGGCAATTTCATGTTGTTACACAGATTTGTTGTAAGCGTTTGACAAGCTTAATCACAACATTCTATCGTACATGTTAAGTAAGTTTGACTTTTGTAAATCAACAAAATTATTGATAGATTTTTTTTTGAACAAGCGTGTGTCTTATGTTGCTCTTAACAATTTTAAATATGTTTACTACTTCTCAACATCAGTTGTGCCACAATGCTCAATATTAGGACCTGTTTTATTCAACATTTTTATTGATGATCTGTCTAAAAAATTAAACTGTGAAAATTTTCTTTAAGCAGGAAATCTCAGAAGTTGAACTATTGTTAACAATATTACTTGTAAAAATTTTAATCTTATAGTTCCAAATTTTGACATTTTTTAATGATTCAGGTTCTATTATTTCACTTCTTACCCGTGCTTAAAGGTCAAATAAAACTGATATAGAACTGATATAGACAAAAAAAAATTGAATTGTAAAAGAAAAAGAACATATTAATTTTATAGAAACTATTTAATTGTAGTTCATCATTTTCCAGGTAGCACGGAGATAAACATCGCAATGAGTTCATTATCAGAAAACAACAATATTTTCCACCATCATTATCAGTCGATGAAAACGGACGAAAACGAGACCGCGCCTGCGATGGACCTTTCCGTGAATGAGACGCGCGTAAACGAAATTTGGACCAAGAGTACTTTCTCAAACCGGTTGGGCGGCCAGAGGGTGGACTTGAAGCTGAACCTGGAGAACACGAAAATGTCCTGGTCCTATTTGGAGAGGACGAGCGAGAAGGTCGACGATGTAGGGCTAAAAGAGGACGAAGAGGAGGAGAAGGTGGATATGGAGGTGAAGAGTCCGACCACGCCGGAGCAAGAGGTGGCGTCGCCGTCGCACCACGCCCGTAGGCCGATGAACGCGTTTCTAATTTTCTGCAAGAAACACAGGCCCATCGTGCGCAACAAGTACCCGAATTTGGAAAACAGGGGCGTTACTAGAATTTTAGGGGAGTGGTGGGCCTTGTTGGGCGCTGAAGACAAGGGCTCATACACGACATTAGCCAAAGAGGTAGGAACATTAAATTGCATCAAATCATTAGCTATCATTCATTTGTAACTATGTTACTGTATAATACATTTATATTTTACTTATCTGTGGGCGTTTAAAAAGAATAATCAAACTATTTAGCTATCATGGCAGTCCCCTTTAAATCATCAATTTGAAAATAATTGTTTCAATTTGATTTATCATCTTTTGTTCCCTTCTTTATATTTATTTATTTTGTTTAATTAATCCTTAGCCTCCTTTATGAGATTGGATATCTATCTTATGCTTGAACTCCTTCACATTTGTTTCACATAGTTTTCTTCTCATCCTTCTTGTTACCATAATTCTTTATCTTCAAACTCACTTCCTTATTTTGCTTTTTGTTTCATAGAAAATTAATAATTATAAATTTTTTAATAGTAGTTTATGTTACAAAAAAAAAACAGAATAACAACGAAGAGAAAGTTACATATTATAAATAAAATAAAAACACTTTGTGAAAATTTATTTCTAATGACTATAGTCGATAGTTTTTTTTTTAGGTTTCGTGAAGAGTATATCAATATAAATAATAATTGTATCCTTTCTTCACACTTTATTTGCTATTTTTAGATATATATTTCAAGTGTTAGGCACTCACTATCAATAAAAACTGAGTTGTGAGAAAGGATGCAACTATTATTTATAGTGACTATAAAACTAGAAGAAAATGAACAAAAGAAAAACATATATTTATACAGAAATAAACGGTGGGGAATATACTAAATTGGTTTGTTTGTTAAGTAGGGGAATTCCAGGATTATGCTTAGCTTTATCTACCTTGTGGGCTTATATAATATAATACTACTATAATAATATCACATTAATACCTGTTTGTATTGAAAGCATGATAAAAATAGTCATTTGTAAAAAATTATGAAACAATTATTATTTACAGTACAAGGACGCTTTTTTCTCTGCAAATCCGAATTTTAAATGGTACAAACTTCCGGCGCCACCGTTGCGCACTCTCCAGGTGCGACCGACCAACATAAAACAGGAATCTTCCCCGCCGACCAGTCCCATAGGTGTCTCAAGTCCCACATCGGAATTTACACCAGGGAAACTGGCTGACGAGTCGCAACTAGGCAGCTTGAGTTCCCTTCTCAACGCGAGCACCAATTTTACAACACGACCAACCGATATCTATAATAAACAGTACAATAATAACAATGAGATGGAGAATAACAACAAGCAGGATTACGCCGTCAGATTGGAATCCAGTCCGGTTAGCACGATGGTGGCCTGTAACGAATTACCCCCTAAACCGGTTAAAAAACGTTTAGCGGATAACTATCCGGATAACACAAGCATCACTAGAAATTTGTTTGAGGAGGAACAGAGCATGACAAGGCAGGATGATGAGGAGGGCGAGAGGAACGGCTTTAAGGATACCAGAAAGTCAGTGAGGAAGGGAAAAGGTAATAGGTATGAAGAGCTAATGAAGAAAGGTAAGCTGTTGAAGAACAAGCGCGACAGGCGGGATTACGATGCGCCGAAATTGGACCTTAATAATACCATCAAGCGCCTAGAGGAGCGGATTCAGCCAAAATCGGGTGATGAAGTGGAGAGCCGCGTTCGTGGCATCTCCGAAATGTCAGAGTCTGACGATTACTCAAAAGCGATTCCCTCATTCAACTTAGACGAACGAATTTCGGCGCTGCCCACTTTGAGCTACGAAGAGTACGTGCAGCGAAAGAAGGATAGTAAGAAGCGCAAGTTCGTCAGGAGTAAGCACGAGAGCAGAGCGAAGCCGGACGACGATAAAACAAACAACCATCCGATCGGCTCGAAGAAGAGGAAAAACAAACATAACATTACTCACTTGGAAAAGGCTGGAGGTTTCGCCACATTCGATAATGACCTATCGGGACTGGCCACTCTAGCCGAAATAGCTGCCAATAAAGAAAAAATTGTGGACAGCACTTAATCAATGACGATAATGATAAGAAATTCCGGTGCCTATTATATATTTTTATATATTTATGTTATTCTGCCATTTAGATTTTGTGGGGGAAGAGTGGATTTTAAAATATGATATTGCCTTATATTAATCGTGAAATTGTATGTATATTATGATCGGAAAGTAGGACTTTAGAAGGATTTCTTAAACCAGTAAGTTCTCATGAAAAGTTGGCTGTGAGTCAAAAAACATGACTTCATTAGCTTCGTTTTTAATGTATTTGTAATGAGTAGTGCAGCTAATGCAATCCATTGGAGTGTGATAGTTACCCTCAAAAAAGTGTTTCTCTCTAAAAATATCCTTTAGTATCTCTCTATTTGCCACGCTTATAAAGGTCCAAAGACAGATCTTTATTTTAAACTACACGTTTTTCTGCATTAATCAAAATATTTTAATACATCACACATAAATCCGCTCTTTCCGGCCTTCAAAAAACCACTCATAAATGGCAGTACAATTAATACAAGAGTCGCCGTTTTTTATCTAATTTTTAACGACTAGCTTCAGTAATCCTCCTAAGCTAGATTCATCAAAAATATAAGAAAAAAACGCGCATTCTTAGTGATACCAAAACTGTTATATAACCTGTAGATTATTATTAAACTTAGCCTTTATGTAGTTACCAACCTGTTAATATTTGTGTATCTAATCATTTGTTTAATTATGCCAAAAACAACGGAACTAGTTTGCATGTACATTAACAAAAAAGAGTATATATATATGTACATAGTTATATATTTTTGTTATGAGCTGCAATAATTTGATCTGAGTGTGAGATCTTTTTTGTTTATACATTTTAACCATATATTGTTGATTGTTAGGTTTTTGCTTACCGTTAGTACTTTAGTGGATTTGTTTCGTTTATAAGATGGAGAAGAAAATGAATAAAACAGTATTAGCGCGGGTAATTTTGGAAAATGCATATCGAGTATGTCCACGATTGTACAAACTACTGACCAAAAGTTATTTAAAATGGAAAAAAAACAACACATATTTAGCCTTAAAGGTATATAGTTATTAAATGCATATATAAGTATATTAAATGTTATAACATATATTTTATTTACACGACGTTAAAAGAATTTTCTATATTGTGAAACTAACGGAATTGGATGTGAGTGCGTGATGATAGTAACGGATTGTGATATTTATTTTTGTATCGCCCACAGGCAGGGATGAAAATATGTATACAATATTTATATAAACATAGATCGTGCCTTTTTATTTAATTTTTAACGTTTCTCGATTTACGCCTTTTAGTGGAAACAACAATATGTATAAAGTTTTATCAGAGTTTCGTATAAATAAATATCATATAGTATATTATTATTAAAAAAATCTTACCTCTTATTTTCAACCTTTTCTTGTACCAGTAGATGAAAAATATATTTATGAATACCTGGAATTATTAAACTCCATGTCCCCCTGTGCTACTGTGCTACACCGCTGATATCCAAAATATGTTAAAACCTTTCTGTGGTTGTTGATATGAAAACCAAATTTAAATGTTTCTCCAAAAAAGAAAAACATAATTTTATTATTCATTGATGGGGTCACTGTAGCAATTGTACTAAAATATTTTCAGACTAATACGTATTTTATGTCTTTAGTCTGTAATTTGTAAATCGATTAAATCGAGGAATTAGAAACTGTAACTGATCATGACGAAGGTTGCCTTCAATTTATTGAATCTGCTTTTATTCCTTAAAATTTTCAAGTTTTAAAAGTATACACATTTTTTTATTTGATTTTTAGATAAAATTTGAATTTCTTTCATTTTCTTGTATAGCAAATTTTTAATCTATAAATTTCGTTTTCGTGTATTGAGAGAATTAGAAAATATATCTTAGAAAGTCATCAATTGTTTTAAATAGATTTTCAATTGTTTTTACTAAAATGTCAACATATTTTTTTAGATTGTTTTTAAAGTTTTCCTTGCAAATCTTCATTTTTTTTACTTTGCTAGAAGACGTGAAAAGTTTTTGGTAAATGTTATGTACTGGCCGATGGTACACAACAAAATTATTTACTTTGTGATTCTGGGTGGAAGAATAACTAAACATTAAAGCACCTTGCAAAATTAACATTTATTATTATTATTAAATATTCATGAAACTGAAGCAGATTTAGGTTTCCTCAATTGTTGTTTTGTTTTTCCAAATTTTCATTTAAAAAACAACTATAAGTTATAGATAATAAAAAATGAATAACTTTTATTAAAATAAATTTTTATAAACATTATGGTTCTTGAGACAAAATAATAATTGATTAGATTTGCTTTTCACTGCAAATTTTCAACGATTTTTTAGTAAATTTTGTGATTTGTTTCATGCTCGATTGTTTAATTTTTGAAAAATTTTCTGTTGTTCTTTTTAAGACAATTTTTTAGTCTTTGCAACATAATCATTTAAGTGTTTTTTTTATTTCTCAAATGCTTTCTAATATTTTCAACTTTATTGTTGTTTTTGTTTGGTAAAATTTTAAAATTATTTTACATTATTTCATGTGTTCTTTAGGTAATATTTCTTTATTTCTATTCAATTTTTATAGCAAAATTTCAATCTTCATTTCTTTGGAAATCTCTTTTTTATATAAAATTTCATGTTTTCAGAGAATTTGAAAATATTTCTTACAACATTTTTAATAGTTTCAATTCATTTTAGTAAATGTTTAACTACCTTCAAATAAATCATTTTTTCTGAATTATTTATAAACATTTTTCTTAGCAAATTTTCAATTTTTTATAATTTGTCAGTACACGTGAAAAGCTAAACTTTTGGTAAAAATACAGGGTCTGTTATGAAAGTAATGCTCATGATTTAATTGTGAAGCGATTGTTCATCACAGTTAGGTAAAACGGGTCAGAAATGAGGTAGGACAGACCCTTACCAATGCAACTTGTTGCCACTTTGTTCCAAACAGTCTGATTGGAAAGATGTATCTTCGCGTGAAGTGTGTTTTTGAAGGAGCGTTCGTTTAAACAGCGATACATAATTAAGTTTAATGTGCGGCTTTGAAAAAATGCAACCGAAACAGAGTCCGGGAGTTTGAACAAGGCTGACAGGATATCGTCGACGAACACGGTTCTGAACGCCCAAGGGCTTTTCGGACGTTTAAGAAATCGTCCATTTTGAGTTTGTGCCGCAGGGAGAAACTGTCAACTCAGCTTTTTACTAGCAGGTGCTCAAGAGATTGAGTCGCGCGTGTTGGCTGACATCAAAGACATGATCAGGTTCGACCATGACAATGTCCTCATCATTACCATATTTCCTGGCCGGGGCAGCACCCCGATGATCCCCTAGCCCCCTTACAGTCTCTACTTGACTCCGTGCCACTCTTTTTGTTTCGCTGACTGAAGAGAGTGCTGAATGGAAAGCATTGGGAATCCGTGGAAAACATTCAAAATCATGTTAAAACGTTCCTAAGAGACATTCTCGTCGAGGAGTTTCGGTGCTTTCCAGTCACGGTAGACACGTTCTGCAAGTGTATTGATGCTGGGGGAGAGTATTTTGAAGAATTTTAAGCATTTGTACTGGTACAATCAATAAATATATTTTAACCAGAAAATGTGCATTACTTTTATAATTGACTCTGTACGTGAAGTGGGTTTAGGCCTTTTTTTAATATTACTAATAAAAGTTATACAGAAAATGAATAATTTTTATTAAAACAATTTTTTTTATAAATTGAGTGGTTTTTGAGAGAAAATATAAATTTTATTTATCTTTTACTATTTAATACATTGCCTGATTCTCTTAAGTGTATTAATACTATCAAGAAGTTTAAAGAAAATATGTTCAAATTTTTGTGTGAGAAAGAATTATATAAGTTTAGAAGAACATTTTGATTAGTGATGTATACATATGATTTATTTTCCTTGTATATTTTCTTTATTGCACTTTATTATAATTTAAGAGAGAAATAAAGACTATTATTATTATTCTTAGATTTATTTTTCATTGCGAATATTTAATGATTTTTTTGACAAATTTTGCTGTTTTTTCTTATTCGATTGTTTTATTTTGAAGACAAATTCCATTGCTATGTTCTTTAAGACATGCTTAATTTTTTGTCATAATTTCAACTATTTTTAAGTACATTTTAAACTGCCATTCCTTAAGAAAGTTCAATTGTTTGGTTTTTGTAAAAATTTATTTTTTACTTTCCCTATATACGAAGTATACAGGGTGAGTTTTTTTCGATGTTCTCTATGGGGATCTCGGAAACTATAAGAGATAGAGAAACGGTTAAATGGGAAAAGAAGTGTAGATTTACGAGACGAATAAAATTCCACTTTTAAAGTTTTCAAAAAAGTCAAGGGTAACTAGATATTTTGAAAAAAGTAAAAAGTGTCAATTTTTTCAAATCAATTTATCTCGGTTATTATAAAAGATAGAAAAAATCTGTAAAAGACAAAGTTTTAGATAATTTTATGTAGATTAATAAAATTTTTATCGCCATTATTTTCCGAGATATGATGCAAACTTACATTTTTTTAAATGGAAACCATAGTTGGCTATGGCCTCATTCAAAAGGTATTTTTTTTCTCTTTAATCTAATATGACATAGGTCATAGTTATTTTTTAAAATAAGTGAGTCATAGTCATTTTAAATTTTATTATAAATAAAAAAATGGGTAGCCATGAAGAAGATCAAAATAAAACAATTGCAGTTGTTTATAATAATATCAATATTGTAATTATTAGTTCTACAAAGTTAAATAAAAATGAAAAACCAGCATAAGAATAAAATTTTGTAATTATCAAATGGCTTTCTGTATGTGGTATAAACCCATTTGTCAAGAGGATAATACGTTTCTTACAAAAATATTATGAACAGATGAATCGCAATTCACTAATTGTGGTATTTTTAATCGCCACAATGAACATAGATGAACTTAAGAGAATCCACGAGAAGTTTCACACAGAAAACTACAAATTAAATTTGGGTTTAATCCATGGTGTGTTTGGATTAATAATTCTCGGTCCATATATTTTTGAAAGCTCACTAAGTGAAACTGATTACTTTCATTTTCTTCAGAAAACATTTGAAAATACTCTCGATTGTTTAAATTTATCATTACAAGCAAGATTAAAATGGTTCCAATATGACGGTGCTCTACCTAATAACATGTTGGCTTTACAAATTATTTAAATGATGCTTTTCCTAACTCATAAGTGGGAAGAAATAAACCAATCCCAGGGCCACCTAGATCTCCCGATCTGCGCGTTTTAGAATTTTTTTCTGTGGGGTTATGTAAAAAACAAAGTATATGAAAAATCATATCAATCTGTGGAGGATCATAAACTAGTTGTTATTGGAACATTTAATTAAATTTACATGAGAATCGTCAAAAAGCGATAAATTCAATTTTAAAAAGATATAATTTATGTCATAATAGTATTAATAGTGGACTCTTTGACCATATTTTTTTAATATTAAAATTTCTCTCTCATTGATATATTGATAATTACAGAATTACTTTATGCAATTGTTTCATTTTGATTTATCTCTGTAAAACTAATAATTACAATATTGCTAATATTATAAACAACTGCAATTGTTTTACTTTCATCTTTTTCATGGCTATCCATTTTTTATTTATAATAAAATTTAAAATGACTATAACTCACTCATTTTTAGAAATATCTATGTCGTATGCCATATTGGATTAAAGAGAAAAAAATTACCTTTTGAATGAGGTCACAGCCAACTATGGTTTCCATTTAAAAAAATGTAAGTTTGCGTAATATCTCGGAAAATAATGGCGATAAAAATTTTCTGATTATTTTTTATTAATCTGCATAAAATTATCTAAGACTTTGTCCTTTACAGTTTTTTTCTATCTGTTATAATAACCGAGATATATTGATTTGAAAAAATTGACACTTTTTACTTTTTTCAAAATATCTAGTTACCCTTGACTTTTTTGAAAACTTTGAAAGTGGAATTTTATTCGTCTCGTAAATCTACACTTCTTTCTCCATTTAACCGTTTCTCTATCTCTTATAGTTTCCGAGATCCCCATAGAGAACATCGAAAAAAACTCACCCTGTATATAGGGGAAGTATTGTGATCGTGATTTTTTTAGAAAAATTTTTTTCGTGGAAATATCCGATTTGAGGTCCCCTGGGTCCATTAAACTAATTTCTGGAAAAAAAAATTGTGTCTGTGTATGTGTGTCTGTCTGTCTGTCTGTCCGTGGGTGCTGTATCTAAAAAACGACTGATCCGATTGAGATGAAACTTTAAACGTAAGGTTTTATCGTTAAAAACTAGAACTGTAAAGCTTTTGGTAAACATTCATAAACCGGAAGTGGGTGTTTACTCGAGGCGTTTTTTGTTTTTTTCCGATATTTTTTTTAATATGAAAAATATTACAAAACTTTTCAAACAAAAGTTAAAGAGAATAAGAAACTGAACAAATTTTGTTAAAATATATTTTTCATAAAATTCTTAACTTTCGAGAAAAAAAAATAAAAATTGAAATTTTTGACATTTTTTGCCAATTGCTAATAAACTATTGAAGCAACATGAAAGTTATATAACAAGTAATTGTAGAGAATTCAAAATTGAATAAATTATTAAGAATAACCTTTTTGCATAAACCGCATAGTTTTCGAGTAAAATATAGGGAAAGTACTATGATGGCCACATCACCATTTTTTTAATATCTTTCAATTTTCTTTTTTGTGACAGTCTTAACTCTTTATTTGCAAAATCCACTCTTAGGTATTTATTTGTGTATAAATGAGCTTGTTACTGTTAAGGGATTGCTTCCGCTATTTTAAAGCGCTATAAATTATGTGTAGCGAAGACTACGGATCACCTTTCTGATTTCTGGATCTGGGCTAACTTTCAATATCTGTTGCAAATGGTAAAATATAATTAAATTAAATAATTAAGAGCGGTTGTATTATTGACAACTGTTTGAATTGCTGCAGTAACGTAGCCGTTCATGGTATTTTATTCATATAGTATACGTCTGGTTGCCTATAACAAAACAGAGTTGCAATAAATTCATGTTTCACTCGAATTGTAGGTATACACAAAATTAACATTGTTAAACAATAATTCAAGTCGTTTCAATTATCCACTTATGAAATATAATATCACTTAATAAACTATTGTTTTATTTTAAATATAAAAGTAAACAAAAAAAGAAATGTAAAACTAAGAAAATATCTATGTTTGTTTATTTTAATTAAATGAAACGATTTGTAATCCTTTTTCTTCAATAGTGAAAAGAGGATTACTAATAGTTTTCTTCAATAAAGAAAAGATAATTACTGCGATATAATGATACAACTTAAGAGATTTAGTAAAAATATATGTTTTTACTGAATTGACTTAATAAACTATTTTATAGTTTAGGTCGAATAATAATAATTTTTATTTAGCACTTTGCTATAAAATAACGTAGATATAATATAAATAATATAATATACTAATACTTTTTTTTATCATTATACATTTGTACTTATTTTATTTAATCCATCTATGGCAATCTAAATATAATTATATATAAACCTATATCTGGTTATATATCTAATTATATATAAAAACATATATACACCCGCACACATCCATACACACAATCCTTATTCTTCTTAATTTCATTTTAAACTTAGTCATTTCTTCTAGTTTCTTTAATTCCTTTGGCAAACAGTTATATTCTTTTGCAGCTTTAAAGAAAAGCGTATTTTGTCCGGTTTTAGTATTTTTATGGTCAAGGAAGATGTTTTTTTCTCCCTCTTGTATTATAATTATAAATATCCGCTTAGTGATGATACTATTGTCAAAATATCTAGGCAATGAACTGTTGAATTTAATTTTATATACACCAATAAAGAGCCAAATTCCTTCTTAATACAAATAAAATAGGCCGAAGTTTTAAACCACACAATATATTAACAATTTCGTTTAATTAAAAATCCCTTGAAAGTGTCATCGCAATTAGTTATTGCGCAAGTAAGTAAAGCAAAGTTTCGGTTTGAAAATGATACGCTGATGTATTGAAACCATTGGTCACCATTCAAATAAAGCAAAGTGTTTTAATTGCTAATTTACATTACTGTTTAATTAAAGGTTTTTCACGTCTGTGCCGTGGAATTAATTCCTATGATAAATTCAAATTCGATGTATCCACCTCTACGCATTTTCATTCAATTGGATTGTAGTCCTCTCAATCATCGAAATTGTCGCCGACGTTCCAAATGTTATTGAAAATCTGATGCGCCGGGAGTGGAAATAGAAACCCTTCCAATTAGTGAATAGCAATATTGTGAGAAATTATTAAATGGGAAAAAATAATTTCTCCGAGCATCAATGCACTGCACTGTTGATTTAGAATTATGTAAAAATTCACATCTAATAGTTACAAACACTATTCCTCGTGTTAATAGATTTTTTCTGAGCGATTTATTGAAATCAGTTTATTATCGTGCGGTCCTTTCACTTGAAAAGTCGCATGTAATTTTTGACATAGATTCCCTGACGAGCTGTGGTACAGCGAAACACGAGTCTGTATATTGATATTACGTAATAACTTATGTGATTCGTTTAAAAAAAAAGATAAGGGCACAATGAAACGTTACATTGTGCTGATTGTAATTGCAGTCATGTGATAACAGCTATTAGTTATGCAATTCAGTGCCAGGCGGTGCTTTAGTTTCGTGAATAAGAATGCCTGTGGGCGCTGTATCTCAAAAACGAATGATCCTATTGAGATGAAATTTTAAACTTAAGGTTTTGTCGCTAAAAACTGGAATTGAAAAGCTTTTGGGGAACATTCATAAACATGAAGTGGATATTTACTCAAGGCGTTTTTCCGTTTGTTGTCGTTATTTTTCTAAATATGAAAAATATTAGAAAACCATTCAAGCAAAACTTGCGAGAAAAAATTTAAAAATTTTGAAAATTTTTGCCTACTGCTTATAAATTATAGGAGTTACATTAAATTTTTGTAACAAGAAATTGCAAAGAATCCAAATGGTAGCGGCGGCCATGGCGCGCATGAGTAGGACGCCCGCCAACAGAGGGCAACGGAATGGTAGCGGCGGCTGTGGCGTGCGCGATTGGGATGCCAACAGAAAACGTCCTAATCACAAAGCATTCAAGTTTATAATCATCTGCAGACACATTTTTATTTGTATTTAAGATCAATTTTATAATAAAGCTGTACTGAAGAGAGCGAAAGTTCGAAACACGTGTCTGCAGATTATAAACTTGAATGCTAGATTTTTTAATTGCTTTTGCTAATTTAATTTAATGAAATCAGTTTGAAATTCATTTTCCATAATTTTTCATGTTATAGTTACATTTAAACCATCTAAAGTACATTTTATTATTTATTAGTTTATTCAACAGAAATAATTTCATTCAAATTAGTGTTGCTTTGATAGTTGTACTATTTGTAACACGCAAATTAATTTGTATTATTCAATGTCTGTCGAAGTATTAGCTAGAGAAGTAGTTGTTTCAAATTAATTTGTTTTGTAGTCTTAGTAAGACTCATTGTTGTAGATTCACGAAATGTTTTCGTATTTTTAAATTTATTATTTAATTTTCTACAACGAACTAAAGGATTTTAATACATTTTATCACCATAGTTTGCCAGATCGGATCCACCGCACAGTCTCGGCAGGCTCACCATAGTTCTGCGATCATCAATATGAACCTCTGATGACCGAGGATGCCCAGCCGACTGCGGAGGACCAGCGCCGACAAAAGAAGGCGCCGCGATACCGCCAGCGTTATCATCACTGCCCTCGACGCCCGAGAAGGAGGACGGCCACCGATCCCTGCATTTGGTTGCGAAAAAAGCAGATGGCGACTCTGCGGAGACGATAGACAACGGCTGGACGGATGCACAGTCTTTTCAACAATTGATCTAGTTCGAGCTTACCACCAGATTCCGATAGCGAAAGACGATATACCAAAAACAGCCATTGCAACACCATTCAGACTTTTCGAATTCGCATACATGCAATTTGGACTACGAAACGCAGCACAAACATTCCAAAGATTCATGGATGGAATCCTGTGCGATTTAGATTTCTGCTACGTATACATCGACGATATTTTGGTAGCATCGAAATCGGAGGAGGAATATAACGGATACCTCAAACAACTATTTCAACGGTTAGACGACAACGGAATAGTAATCAATCCAACCAAATGCAAATTTGGATTGCACCACTCAATACTCAAACACCGCTAAACGAACTGTCAAACAACTATTTCAACGGTTAGACGACCACGGAATAGTAATCAATCCAACCATGGTATCCGGAGAAGGCACCAAACCACTAGACGACAAAGTGAAAGCAATTCAAGATTTTCCAGTTCCACGGACAGCGAAGAAACTACAAGTGTTGGGAATGATAAATTACTATCGACGTTTCATTTCGGGTACAGCAAATACTCGAGCACCGCTAAACGAACCGTTGAAAGGAAAAAAGGGCTATCAACCGATACAATGAACGGAAACTGCAAAAGAAGCATTCAAGCAATGCAAGCACGAGATCGCCAAAGCAGCATTGTTAGCGCATCCATAACCCAATGCCATCCTCGCAGTTACCACAGATGCATCAGATTACGCAATAGGAGGCGTAATCCAACAGTTACAAAAAGGAACAAGGAAACTGCTAGCATTCATGTCAAGGAAACTGTCGCCAGCCGAAAAAAAAAAAAAATACGCAGCATACGACAGAGAACTACTAGCAATTTAAGCCAAAATCAAACATTTTCAGCACATGCTAGAAAGAAGAATTTTCACCATCACCACTGACCACAAACCAATAACGTTCGCTTTTGCACAGAAATCGGAAAAATGTTCATCAAGACAATTCCGGTACCTCGATTATATCGGTCAATTCTCAACGGACATTGGTCATATAAAAGGGAAGGAGAACATAGTTGCCGACACACTCAGACGAATTGATCAGGGGACAGCAGGAATCGACTTCACGACAATTGGAGCCGAGCAAGAGAACGACGAGTGACGATAAGGAAAGACAATCAATCAACCACGGTGTCCACGGAAAGAATCAAAGGCAGCAGTCAAAAAGGGCGGCATGCAGCTCAACCGGCAGATTTTGACTTACCATCGTAATGGGTAATTCGTAATGGGTAATAGAAACGGCAGACTCACCATAGTTTGCCCGACCGGATCCATCGCACAGTCTCGGCTGGCTCACCATAGCATGTCTGATCAAAGAGCTCACCATAGTTTTGCGATCATCAATACGAACCTTCGATGACCGAGAAAGCCCCGTCGACTGCGGAGGATCAGTGCCGATAGAATAAGGTGATTAAGAACGCCTAGTGACGTGCCGACCGCTAATTTTGATTTAAAGTCTGTCCACCCATCATGCATTAAAATTTTATTAATGTACTCTCACAAAAATGTTACCTTTTGAATTTCTTTTTTATTCAAAAAGTTTTGTAGTTAATTTTATTCCAAACCACGAGACTATCAGTAATTGAAATTTATATGTATATGTAGGGTGGGTGGGTGGCCTCTATCCCACCTTTCAATCAGTAAAACATTATCAAAAATTATTTGACAAATTTGAATGAATAAATCTCTAAAAGTTGCAATTATTTTGTGTTTATTTATATTTGACTATTTTTAACTAAACCCTCGCTTATGTTTTACTAATTATACTATACATGATAACGTTAATTGCTAATCGTTGATGATTTTGCTGCTAAAACAGTAAAACCCTTAATGTAATGAAAAATAAAATTTTAAGTTTCAATATAAATGACTTCCTATAGCTAATCTTATCTAATTTAGATTTAAAGTCTGCCCACCCATCATGTATCAATTTTTACTAATTTATTCACTCAAAACTTTTACCTTTTTAATTTCTTTTTATTCAAAAAGTTTTGTAATTAATTTTATTGGAAACCGCGAGACGATAAGTAATTAAAGTTTATATGTGCATGTAGGGTGAGTGGGTGGCCTCTATCCCACCCTTCAATTAGAAAAACATCATCAAAAATTATTTGAAAAATTTGTTTAAATAAATCTATTAAAATTTGCGTTAATGTTATGTTTATTTAAGTTTTACAACTTTTAATTAAAACCCTCGCTTATCTTTTACTGATTTGAGGGTGAGTTATAGACCACCCAAAAACGAATGATCCGTTTAAAATGAAACTTTGAACTTAATCTTTAAAAACTGGAACTGAAAAGCTTTTAATGAACATTGATAAACATGAAGTTTATATAACAAGTCATTGTAAAGAATCCAAAATTGAGCAAATTGTTAAGAATAGCCCTTTTGCGTAAACCTTACAGTTTTCGAGAAAAATATGGGGAAAATACTATTTTTTAGCTATGAGTTCCTACTTAACTGTAACGGTGCAGTAATGATCGGAGAATATAATGTTTCTTATCAATATTTTTAATATCTGATGAATAAGTTAAAATTAAACTGTACGTGTTGCTATTTTATAGATGCAAGATCAAATTCTTTGCATTAATTGATGTGAATCAACGTTTTGCTTTAAAAGATTTTTACTGATCAAAGGAGAAAAGTCCATTATTTACGTCGACATTTGATTGTATAGATTTTTTTATAACATTATCTGAAAGTAATTATACCTGAAACCTATTTTATCGTATTTATATAACGTTCAATAAAGACAACATGTTTTTAATATGTGAACTAACACAAGGAGGATATGAAAACTGTTGAACAAATAATGTGTTTCAGAGATACAGACATTTATTAAATAATAATCAAATTATATAATTCTATAGGTTATATTGGGGAAAATTAATCAAGGTAGTTATATAAAATAACTTGTAATCACTTTCTCCACAGTTTAATCAGTTTGAACTGTAGAGAAAGTGATTACAAGTTATTTTATATTTCATCATCTTCACGTAACTTCAGTCATTTTTCTCGATTATAATATAATGCAGCATTTTACATTTTATACAATTTTAACATTATTATTTGAATAAATCACAAAATAAACATGTCAATCGGTACAAATTTAACATTTTATTTTTTCTGTGTACGAAGTTTACCGGTATTATTGGGTTCATGAATATTTTTTGAAAAATATATTCTACGGAAATATCCGTTTTTATGTGTGTAGATACTGTATTAACAATTTTTATAATAAATATTTTTTTTGAATGTGTTGAATCTCAAGAACTTCTAAAGATTTTCAATTGAAAATTGTTTTTTATCGGAAGATCTGAAAAGTTTTTGATAAAAACTCGTCTACCGGAAGTGACTTGAGGTCGTTTATTGTTTTTCCGGACTTTCCATAAAAAAAAACATTTTTTTAAAATTAAAAATTATAGACAATAATAAATTAAACAACTTTTATTTAAATACAAACTTTCATGGATATATTACATAATAGTTTATTGTGTAGGATGCAGTATTTCCGAGATAAGTGCCGCAAAGGAGATATTTTTAATCAAGCGCGCGTATATCTGACATTGTCAGCTGCTAACAAAGCCCCCTGTACTTTTATTTTCCGAGTTCCTTTGATCAACAGATAATATTCTATTTATTATAGAGCGACCGTTTTTAATTACCATTATAGACCCCGAAACAAAGGAAAGGAATTCCCTAACCCATCTGTTTATATTAAACAGACCTGCGAAGATTTTGCGGCATGAAATATTTTAATGCAATTAAGGGAAATGTTATTAGTTTTTGCGTATCACCTACAGATTTTGCACAATTTTATTTTTAACACAAAATTGAGAGCGTGCGGTCCACTAAGCCTATGTGTATATGTATGTTGTGTTAAAATGTGAAATTTCCTTTTTTTTGTGAATGGGACTCTAGAGCCAGGGAAAGTTACTAATTGGCCGAAAAAGAAACAACTGGCCATAAGGACAAAAAAGGCGTTTTTGATGGCCAACAGATTCGCTACCTTATAAAGGTTGATACTTTTAAAAACTGCATGTCTAACATGGAATTTCAGGCTTGGGAATCATACGAGGACGTCATTGAGAATTTTCTGGGTAATGTTAAAGATGATCAATATGAGGAAATTGTAAATACTATGCTCAAAAAGTTCAAGGGACTGGGGTGTAATATGAGCTTGAAGTTACTCTTCCTGCACGCTCATATTGAACATTTCTCAGAGAATTTAGGAGCACAGAGTGAAGAACAAAGTAAAAGATTCCATCAATACATAAAAGAGATGGGAACGAGGTACCAGGGTTTCTCTATGATGACACACTATTCGTCAATTTTCCGTCAGTCAAGCGCCTTACATGTGAATCTCTCAAAATACATACCGTGTTGCTAAATTTCCCGCGACTATCATAAGTTAATTTAAAACGAGATCGCATTGTTTGATAAAGTCTGTTATTTATCAAAAAATTACTGATAAATTTTTTAAAGTGC
Source organism: Ontholestes murinus (assembly GCA_963969525.1). NCBI lineage: Eukaryota > Metazoa > Arthropoda > Insecta > Coleoptera > Staphylinidae > Ontholestes > Ontholestes murinus. The sequence goes on from OZ018395.1 coordinate 48,121,794, forward strand.
CAAGAATTATTAGCGCTGAAATTAAAATAGCAATCAAAAAGTGTTATGTTCAATACAGAAAATACCTACCAAATTTCAGCCGTTATAATATTTGTATTAGACTGCAGAACATTCGAATGATTGGGACCCTCATCCCGAGGCAGGAGCTATCTGGAAATGCGACCGTGAGAAGGGCGTTTCCTCGAGAGGAGGAGCTTTTCACGGAGACGGAGGTGATCGCAGCGGTAAGGGCTCTACCCGGAAATAAGGTGGTAGGGCCGGGGGGCAACCCTAACGAGGCGCTGAAGGCGGTGGCTGAGGATGACTCAGAGTCCATCACGGAGCTGATGAACCTGTACCTCAGGGAGGGAAAGGTACCAGCCACTTTCAAAAAGGCCAAATTAGCGTTACTCCCCCAAGAAAGGGAAAGACAGGGCGGATCCAGGAGGCTACAGGCCAGTGTGCCTCATTGACGGAGAGGCAAAAGTCCTGGAGCGGCTCTTGGCAGAGCGGATAAGGGCCGCATGTCTGGCAAGAAGGAGAGCGGGAAGAACGAGGGGGGAGACAATAGAACTCATAGGGCGGCACCTCTTGGTTGGGACCTCGATGACATATCTGGGTGCCACCATTGAGGCCAACCCCCTATGCACAAGACAGGTGGCAGAGGCATCTGCGGGAGCAGCCAGAGCCATCATGGCGGTGGGAGGACTACTGACTAATATAGGTTGGCCGAGCGAGGAGACCAGGAGGCTCCTAGTCACGGTGGGAGCAGCGAGGTTGCTTTACGCCGCCCCGGCTTGGGAAAGGGCGGTGGAGTCACGGAGGAATTCGGAAAGGCTACGAAGAGCGTTAAGGGTGGGAGCCCTCAGAATAATTAGAGGGTACCGCACGGTCTTAACAGACGCGGCAGAGGTGCTAGCATCTGCACCCCCGGCGGACCTGATGCTACAGGAGAGGGCCCAAGTTTACAGGGCAAAAAAGAGCGGTATGCCTAAGAGTGAGGCCAAAAGGATGGCGCGGAGCTGGGTGATGGAGGAGTGGCATCGTAGGTGGACCGATGGAACGAAAGGGCAATGGACGAGAACCTTAATTCCACAATTGGAGCCCATCACAAGAAGGGGGACCTGGACTATTTCACGACCCAGCTCCTGTCCGGTCACGGATGTTTTCCCGAGTACCTGCGCCGGATAGGAAAGCTGAACGGAGGGGACTGTCGGTGGTGCCCAGCGCCAAAAGATGACGCCAGACACACACTCCTGCAATGTAAGAGATAAGAGGCGGAAAGGTGGAGCCTAAAGGAGTCACTGGGAGAGCTTAGCGAAAAGTCGCTCACCGCCAAGATGTTAGAGAGCGAGAAAAAGTGTCAGGCGGTGGCGAAATTTGCAAGATCGGTAATTAAAAGAAAGGAGGAAGACCTCGCGACAGCAGTACAAAGCGTCCAAACATGACCTGCAGTTATATTTTAGATTAAGTTAGTTAGTTTTAGTATGTAAATATATATGTATTTATGTATTTATGTAACTGTGATTAAATAAAGGTGCAGCGGGTGTTCCGGGCGAAGTTTCTGTTCCGCCGAAGTTCTAGAGCTCAGGGGGGGGCACTGTTAGCCGTGCGCGGCGAACACGTCCCCGAAAAAAAAGACTGCAGAGCATATTTTCAGTAAGTTAGAATTAAGTTAGGTTAGGTTAGGTTGGTGTGGCAGCACCACGAAGAGGTGCACACTTAGGCCTAGATAGGCCCGTTGTGATACCAAGAATTAAGTTAAGTTCTTTTCATTCATAAATTGAATCCTAGGTGAGTACAAGAACAAAAGCAAAGATAGTGCAGGAAAAAAATCGAAAATTTAAGCACCTCATCCTCTGGCAAAAGAGTCAAAACCGACATTTATACCAATCACATGTTTACGAAAGACCTTCAACTTAAATTAATTTAATTAAATTAAATTTAAAGGTGGGAGAACAACTTTATACAAAATTCTGAAATCGATGGGATAGAAGTATAAAATGGTAAACGGTCGCAAAATTTTATGTGAACAGAAACACGTCTTTGTAGCTAAAATTTTTATAGTTTCAAAATTCTAGTGAAAATTTTAGGTTTGTATATCTTGACGAAACGTAGATTTACCACAATGGGTCGGCAATTCGTCGTTGGGAATTAAATACTTTTCAGATTTGAAAAGTAATCCACGCAAAATTAAAAGTAAAGAGTCAAGGTTTACACTTTTACATGCAGAATATGATTTAGGTTTTTTTAAGGGATGTGATTTATTGTTAAATTAAAAAAATAATTATAGAGATTATCATAAAAAAATGGATGGAAACTTATTTCAAAATTGGATAATTAATCAGCTTATTCCTGCTTTGACAAAGTTAGATAATAAATGTGTAGTGATTTTAGACAATGCACCTTATCATTCGGTGTAGCCGGACAAGTCACCCAAATTTTCATCTAAAAAAGTCGAATGCAGGAATGGCTGATTATGCACAACGTAGAAATCAGGGATAACTTTTCGAAAAAGCAACTATGGAATTTGATAAAACCTTTCAAAATTATTAGTAATCGACGATATGTAACAGATGAGACATTAAGAGTACATGGTCATGAGGTTCTTAGATTACCCCCATACCATTATCAATACAATTCAATTGAAATGGCATGGGCGTTTTGTAAGACCTATTATAACAAGCACATAAATTCGCGGCCATCGTCTAACGACAGAGTTGTGAATTTATGGTCTATTTCGAAATGCACTCCTGAAATGTGGCAAAATTTTTGTAGACATTGTGAACAACTTATTTCAGAAGATTGGACGAAATTAACGGTAACTCTTTCACTTGACAACATATAATAATTACATTAGGAGAATCGGACTCGGAATCTGATTGGGATTTTGATACAAATAATGATTCAGTTGAATAGTTTTGTTCTTTTTTGTCAAGGATGATATGTCAAGTGAGTGAAAATTTGGAATAAAAATTCGAAAAAACTAAGGTAAACTTATTAAAATAAGTAGGTACTTAGGTACAAGATTTTTTATAAAATTTTGTTTTAGGTATATTTTGGTTAACATCAGAAATGTACTGAGAATTGAGTGATCTGGCCGTATATAAATAAACTGCAGTCACCACTACGATTAAGTCTTTTTAGTCAAGAAAATTAGAAAATTGCACATTTTAGAAGTAAACTTCTCACCTTTTTTTTACCTACTGAAAATTGAAAAATAATTTTAACAATTAATTAGTTAATAATATAATGAATATAAAAATAAAATTTCTATGGCCTCCCATTATGCAAAAACAACGTGAATTAATTTTATTAACGTGTTTTTGTATCTTTAAAACTATTTCTCTGCGTAGTCTTCTCGCAAATTTGAACGTTTGTAGTAAAGTGTGACGAGTTTTTATATCCCAGCTTCATATTCCTCTGTCACCAGTGTATTGAAATATATAATCTTTCTTTTCTGTAAAAGAGTCCTTGAGTTTTGTAAACAGATGGTAATCTGAAGGAGCTAAGTCTGGACTATAGGTTGGATGGTTGAAAGTTTGTCCGTAATCACTGACGGCCGGCCCGAATGCTTGTCATCATGGGTGTTGAAATTACCACACCAGAAAAGAAGACTCATCCAAAACATTTTCTCTATACACATACTTCAATTGGCGATTAATATCCCAGAGAAACATATTTCTTGCATTGGGAAATCTAATCACAGTCCTAACTTCACAACTGGCGGAGTTCTTTATTAAAATAAATGTCTTTATTTTGTTCAAAATTACAGGGCTATATACATTATTTGTTATTAACATTTAGTTGTTGTTTGTTCCTTGTAATTTTTCCTATTTGTGGTCCTTCCTTCCTTCCTGCCTCGCCTCGTGATTTCTGGGTTGGACCCTACTTCGAGCTAACGGTATTGAAGGAAACTTGTGGTTGCTTCTGGTTTAGACTTATTTATTTTCTTGAATATTATAAACACTTACATAAACTATTGAATTAAATCACTTTGTAATTTCCTTCCTTTACATTTATTTTTATATGTCAGATGTACATTTCGAGTACCATGTACATTATCAATAACTAAAAGTAGTAAATAACTTAAAATTAAACGCCAACAAAACCGAAGTTGTGTTTTTTAAGACAAATTGCTCAAGAATAATGTATCCCAGCAGTATAGTTCTATTAGATCAAGAGTTTTTCCCCAAAGAGAGTGTGAGATTTTTGGGAGTATTCTTAGATGATACAATACATATTACAAAATTGGAGAATGAACTAAATTCTGCATGCTACATGCTTCGTATATTAAAACTTTCAGGTGCACCTCTAGATATATTAAAGCTAGTGTACAACTCATACTTTTGTTTTCGATTGCGGTTTGGCTATCCGAATAATGCTGGGATTAAAAGTCCGAGAATCATGTAGAGGACACTTTAGTTCAAATAAAACATTTTATGGGTTATACATATTCGAGCTTTTGATTCATAACTTTAAGTTATGAATAAATAAATATTGCTACTACGCATCGTCATAATTACCCAACTAGAAATTATAATAATTTTGCGTTGCCGATACATCTTTTATCAATATACGAAAAGGAACCTTCATACGCTGCAATCAAATTATACAATCGCCTGCCGAGCTCTATTAAATCTATTAACAGCATTAAAACATTCAAGAACTCGATTTTTGCATATCTTTGTAAGAAAGATATACTCTTTAAAGGACTATTTAGAATAATTAAGTATGTGATTCTACATCTGTTTATACATAAATTAACGTGTATTTGTATATCTATATATGTGCATTATAATTTTGTTGTTTCGTCAGAATTTGTATTTGACTTATATTGTAATTTTTCTTTTTTTTTTAAATTATGTTTTTATCTTAACACTTTTCATTTTTTACATTTGTAATACATATTTTTTATTATATTATATTATTATTATTTATAATTGTATTTTTTCAATTTTTTTGCATTTTTCTTATTAATTTTTTTTAAGATTTTCAATTCCAAAAATTCGTAAGAAAATCTTTAACTTATTTTTAATTTCAATTTTCAAATGTTGTTCTTGGAAAAGTCTCAATTTTTAAAACATCTTTTATTTGTTTTTTTTTTTAATTTAGATTTAATTAATATATTGTTTTCTTCTTGAAGATATTTTAGTCTTTATGCAAATTTTAACTGTTTTGTAATAAACTCCCAATTGTTTTTTATAAAATGTTCCTTTCAATAAGTGTTTTTAAAGGATTTTCAATTGTCTTTTAGTTTTAAATTTTAATTTAATTAAAGCCAAAATTCAATTTGCGAAATTTCCTAGATATAGTATGCAATATTTTGGCACTGAAAATTGTTGTTGTTTTAGAAGACTGACAGGACTTAAAAATTTTGCTCAGATTATGTAGTTTTATTAATTACTCATATTACTTCTACATATAGGTATTTCACTTAAGAATTGGGAATGGTTTGTATTTATTCTTAAATCTCTGGTTAAATTACAATTAAATGTTGTGGTATTAAGGTAATGATGAGAACGCATCGAACAAGCGATATAATCTATAATAAACTTTAATTAATTAAATTTAAAAATACGAAAACATTTTGTGAATCTACAACAGTGAGTATTACTAAGACTACAAAACAAATTAATTTGAAACAACTACTTCTCTGGCTAATTTTAAATTAATTAAATAAAAGTAAAATATTTTAATTACATATCCAGCTTCACAATATTTTCATAAGTAAATACATTTTATATTAAATATTTAATGTTACATAAATACATTTTCGTTTATCGCAGAAGAAATAAAGTGGTTATCAGAATATGCTTTAAATATTAAAGCGACCAAATTTCAACTTTAAATGATGCTAACCAATTTAAAGATATTGTTGCAGGCGAGGGTGGCAAATTGTAAGGCGCACCTGTGGCGTAGCTTTTAGGGAGAGAGGAGGAGAAGAGATGATGATTCCACCGTCTCCAGCCCACAGCGGTTCTTTGTTATGTATTTAATACTACATTCTAAATGCACTTTTTAGTTTTCCTTTGAAAAAGTTTGCCGGTTTCTAATCCACCATTTGATGAGTAAAATTAGCTTTACTGAATAAATACTTCAACATTAATAGTTGCTTTATTACATTAAAGTTCTTAGGTATCTTATTTTTTAAATATATTATGTATTATCTGCAGTAAGATAATAATCGCGCACGTTACCTATATACGTTTTTTAAATTATAATTAAAAACTTTGATTAAATTTTTTAACATCCTCACCTCGAATATTATATAAAATATTTGGATCGATTTTTTGTCTTCAGCCCTTAGTTTTGAAGCTATATTAAATGTATACTAAGTTATAAGAAGTTCTTTAATTAATATGTTATTTTTATAATTCATTAAAACATGCTATTCTAATTATGGGATGGAATTAACCATGCTTTCACCTTACATATAAAATTTAGCTAAATCAATGTTTTTATATTATTAAAAATTTATAGGATAGGTGTAAGAAACCAAAGAAGTGAGTTAGGTAAAATTGTAATTGAGGAGTTGGAAAGGACACTTCCATGGAAATGCCCTTTCTCCGTAAATTGGTTTATATCACAAAAAAAACCTTCCTTTACCGGCCTTTGGTTCTGTTGTTTTCATACTTCGCATATTGGTGGCACTGTGAGCCAATCTGTAAAGCGCTACAAGTGCCCTTCTTTCATAGAACGTCAAATTTCACCTAACCTAATTTTTTATCCATTTTATTGCTAGGTTAAAAGGGCGCAATGAGCTCTGAAAATGACTCAAGTAGCGCTGAGGACAGTAGTTATAAAGAAAGAGAAAGTAGCTGTGATTTGGAATCTGATCATCTTGAAAGAAAAAACTTGGGTCGAAAACGAAAAATAAACAAGGCGCAAAGACAAAGAATATGAAAAAAAATAGCAAGAAATAGCGGAAAAAAATACACTACTACCATAGGTAATATATTTTATTAGTGGTCAATAATTTTTATACTCATTATAAACCTTTGCTGCTGTTCTTGTGTGCTGTAAGAAGAAGTGTTATGAAGTTATATCAGGCAGACTACAACAAGATTTTTTTGAAAAATTTTTGATCTTGTCAGATAAGAACGAACAGGATAATTTTCTTCTTGGTTGCATGTCTCTGTTTCAATCAAAAACAAGGGTTACAGCTCCTAAATGTCAAGCAAGGACTAATTGGAAATATGTTCTCAAAATAAATAGTTCCTCCATTGAGGTGTGTAAACACTTTTTCTTGAATATTTTTCAAATTGGGTACAAACGTATATGGACAATCCCCACGAAGTCGTTAAAAGACGGAAATATTTCTATTAGCGACAAAAGAGGCCAACATGAAAACAGGCCCCACAAAATAAACCCAGAAACTTGGTATTTGGTAAATGAATTTTTGGCACAGATTCCAAACAAAGAATCTCATTATAATCTGTCGAAATCCAAAAGAAAGTATTTCGAAAATCCTGCTCTAAATGTAAAGAATTTGTTTACAGGATTTCAGCAGTATTTTTTTGAAAAAACTCGTCGTACACTAGGCATGATGTACTGTACTTTCCATCGATGGTTTCGCGAAAACTCCGAGTATTCTTTCCGGAGTCCACGATCTGACATTTATGATTTCTGTGAAGAAAACAAAATGAAGCTTAAGTTAAACCCAAACGATTCTTGCAAAGTGATACAATCAGTACACGACAAAAAAGTGCAAGCATAAAAAGACATTAAAAAAGAAATCATAGAAAATTGTAGACATGATAAATCAACTTTAGTTGTCGAGTTTGATTACGCGCAAAATTTGCCTTTGACAAAACTCATTGTCTCTCAACAGTTTTACAAACGCCTTTTATGGTTGTACGTGTTTAATGTACACTGTCACAATGATGATACAAGTTCGTTTTATTGCTTTACAAAAAATGAAGCAAAGAAAAATTCAAATTCGGTGATTTCTTTTGTTGATCATTTTTCGCAAACTGCGGTGGAACATGACCGGAATATAAAAAATATCGTACTTTTTTCAGACGCCGCAGAGGGACAAAATAAGAATATGAATATGCTACACTACTGTTCATGGCTTCCAAAACAAAAAATTAACATATTAACATTCGGCACATTTTTCCAGATCGTGGACATTCTTACTGCGTTTGCGATAGAATTTTTGGTGTTTACGGAAAGTTACTGAAACGACTAGAAACGGTCAAAACTCCAAACGTTTATTTGCAAATTATGCAATAGTGTAGAGAAAAACCGACGCACTTTGAGGTTATTGAAGGCGCGCCGCTAATTAAAGACTGGGGCAAGGGCTTAAAAGATTTTTTCAAGAAATCTGTAAATACTAAAAAACAAAGTTTTACTTTAAGAAAGTATTGTCAGATAAAATATAATGCTTCAGGTATTCTGAGTGCAGCAGAGTCATGTGACGGCTTTTATACTTCATTTGATTTTTGGATTACAAGAAAAAAGATAACTTGGAAGTAAATTTGGAGTCGGTTCCACCAGTTTTTATTAAATCTGAAAAAATGCAGAACTTAAAAGATTTAATGAATTTTTTGGAGTTAGATGAGTCAGAGTGGTATAACAAAAATGTGTTCAAGGAAAAGGTGAACCTGCCATCTACATCTACTGAAGAAAACGACCAACAAAACAGTGACTGTGATTTAGAATAGTCTTTAATATTTTTTTACGTTTATGTTAAACTAGAGTTATGTTCAATAATAAATATTTGCTAAAATTAATCCTTTTGTAGTATTTATTAAGATCTATGGAAAACTATTTCAGCTGTTATTTTTAACGATTTTAGGTATGTTAGGCAAAAATAAAATGTTTTCAAAAAAAGTTTTCAATAAAACCAACACGTGTTGTATAAATATAATTGAAAGAAATACAGGTTACCTTAGAATAACAAACTTATGATGCTTCAAATACTTTCAATAGTTGTAACTCAAAATGCCAATTTTGTAGAAGTGCCCTTTTTCCATCCAACTCCTCAATTGTAAGTTAGGCATATAATAAGAATACTTAAATTTATTAAGTAAAACATTTCTACTTTATTATTGACACATACAATGACGACAAAAAGCACTTTAACTTTATTTATTTATTTATTATATACGGGAAACCCCTTTATACAATATAATACATGTTGTGACATTAAAACTAGTGAAAAAAAGTACAAAAAAAAACTTTGTATAATACTTTTTTCTTGCCATTACTATTTGTTTGTTAACTCAGTTTCCTATTATCAAAACAAAATCCTACTTTTTTGATAATAAGTTGTTACTATAGTAATTTTACTGCTGTTCTTTTTTCCACTTCGATAGTACTATAGCCCAACTCGGGCTCTAGATTCTTGGATGCTTTGTCTCCAACATTCACGGTTATTAACTGACCTTTTAAAGTTCCTTAGTTTTAATTATTGGGCGTTTTTGGACACATTATCCGCTCATCTTGTTCTTGGTCTACCCGAGGGTCATTTTTCTCCTAGTTGTCTTAGGAGCACTTTTTTGCAGCCCGTATCTCTGGCATACGTCATGCCCAGTCTACCTGAGTCGCATTAGATTTATGTGTGTTGTAATGGGTCGGTTTCTGTATGGTTGGTACAATTCGTGATTGTATTTTATTCTCCATTAAAAAATAAGTAATAAACGATAATGTAATCGTTTATTGCTCCATATATTCTTCTCAATATCTTTCTCTCATAGGTCTAGGGTTTTATGTCTCTATGAGTGTTTCAAGAATATAATTGGTAGCAGAGAGAGAGAGACGAGTTCGGTTGTCGGTTACTATTCGTTCTTTTATCTCCATCATTTACGTTTACGTTTACGTATATACGTTGAAGCCTAGGTAGCTGATATGCCTAATCCTCTCGAAGCTTTAGTTTCCAAATACTATGTTTTCTTCGACGATTTCCCGTTGTACATTACTTTGGCACATAAATTTTGTTTTACTTTCATTGATTTTCAATCCAATGTCCCTTGCCCCCACTTCGATTTTTACGAAAGCTTCCTTTACTGTTTTCGTTGTCCTCCCTATGATGTTAATGATGTCATTTAGATTGCCGTTCTCATTACGTGTTCGTGTGTCAGATTGAAGAGCATCGGGGCTAATCTATCTCTCTGTTTTAGTCCTGTGTATGAGTCAAATTCTTCTGTCAGTTTTCCTTCTACTCATACTCTGTATTTGGTTTTAAGAATCGTGGATTTCACTAGTCTCACTGGCTAATGGGGTATATTGAAATCAAGAAGGATAGAGAAGAGCTTGTTTCTATCTATACTGTCATAGGCCTGATTAAAATCTATGAAGAGCTGGTGAATATCGATGTCAAACTTCCAGAATTTTTCATATATCTGTCTGGCGGTGTGTAGTTGGTCGATCGTAGACCTCCCAGGTCTGAATCTTGCCCGGTACTCCCCTGTGGTGTATTGCGGTGTATTGTTCACTTTATCCTTAATGATCGTTGGATATATATTTTGTATGTTGTACAAGTAGCGATATTCCCCTATAGATGTTACACCCGAGTTAATTTTTGTAATTCATTTGAAAATGATCGTCGCTGATCGAAACATATGACAGGAAAATAAATATAATATACACTAGTGTATATTGAGTTGCATATAATAGATATCTATAAACTGAATTAAAATGGGCGTTGCAGAATTAAATCATAAATCAAGGTAATACAAATGAATTCGGTACTATGAAAAAAAACTTGCATAGATAAAGGATATACTAGTAAACTAGTAAACAGATTGGAACCGGAGAATAAAAAATAAAACAAAGTACTGGAAGAATTAATTTATTTTTAAAGAGTTGGTTAATTAAACAATTACTTTGTTGATATCACACTTTATTATAAAGTATGTAAAAGTAAACGTTTTTGTTTAATTTTCCAAGATGTATCACGAAGTTAACGCCTCAACCATTAATCAATTAAAGAGTTAGAATAGAGTTAGAATTAGAAATTAAAATAAATAAACAATCGGTCCTGGCTGATTAGCCTAGTAGCTTAAGACAAGTTCCCTATATCATTCACCACCCCAATCCGCAATTCCATCCAATATCCTTCCTTTA